>CM022945.1:137942514-138022514 GCA_012931725.1 Litsea cubeba
CAGGTTTGACCACCTAGGCACAAAAAAAAAAAAAAAAAAAAAAAATTTGGGCTTTTAGTCAAAGAGAAATCCCTCTTACAAGAGCATACAAAAATGGTTCCATGCCTCTTTTGAGTTGATTGGACCATACAAAAGAAAATTCCAAGCCCCATGAGCTTCCAAAAATCAAACCATCCAGCCTCATCTACCAAATTGAGCCAAAATCTTGAAATTGACATTCCACACAAAAATCAAACCAAATCCTGGTCCCTAACTTGCCACATACAGCCTGTTAGGTCACAAGACCAAAAACCAAAAACCAAAACCTGATCCCCTAACTTGCCACATACAGCCTGTTAGGTCACAAGACCAAAAACCAAAAACCAAAAACCTGATCCCCTAACTGTGCCACATACAGCCTGTTAGGTCACAAGATCAAAACCAAAAATTGATCCCCAAACATTCCACATACAGCTTGTGGGTCACACGATCAAAACCAAACCCGAACCCCCCTAACCTGCCACATATAGCCTGTTAGGGTCACAAGGTCAAAACCCAAATCCACATCCCTGATGTCATCTTCAAAACTTTGCCTCGAGATGGTACGTGATCCCTTTTACTACCATAAAATTCCCCTGGAAGCTCAAAAGGCTACAAATACCAAAAAGAAAGACTGCTCAAAGACTCTTGGTCAAGTCACAGGCTCTCTTTCAAAAATCTCTTCGAGGCACATCGACTACAAAAGTTAAGCAACTCGCCGCTGTACCTCGAGGGGGCATTTGTTGACACCAAAAATGTCACTTTGCCTTTTCAAGATCCAAAGAGCTACATAAAGTCGCAACCTGCCATAAATAGGCAATGCTGCTTCCAAAAATCAAATCTTGTCAGAATCAAACAAAAACTGCAAGATTCTTCCAGACAGCCAAAAGAGGAGTACACAAGAAGTTTCGGGGCATTTCAAAATCATTTGGCCTAACTTCGCTTCTCCGACAGCTGAAAAGGAGCTCTCGGCGGTAAAGCTCTCTGGGGCCATGGTTTCCAAGACAGAGCCTATGGATCATCTTAAAATGACTCCAATAGGTTCCCTGTCAAATTTCAAGTCAATCGGACATCGGTTGACCGCACATCAAACCGCGACATCTTCATCGCGACAAAAAGCAGTCTACAGGTGATAGGACCCCAAACGGCTTCAAAACTCAAACAAAAGCCTATGGTTGGTCTTATTTGTTGCTCAGGAGGCTTCACACCAAATTTCAGGTCATTCCGACATCGTTTGACCCAGTTTCAGCTTCTAACGGAAAATCGGCAGCTCTGCGCGACAAAGTCTTCGGCTTTCTCAGGAAATTGGAAGCTTTGCAAAATAAAATGCAAGGATTCTCATCAGGTTTCCTACAAAGAAATTAGGCCAATAAATGGTCAAAATGTCAAGGAAAAGTACAGAAGAAAAAAGAATCGAAAAACAATAAAAACCCCCCCAGGGTCGCAGACCCCTGCGACCCTGGGCCAGGGTCGCCGGCGACCTTGGAACCCGGGGTCGCCGGGAAAGCCCCGGAAACCCCGGTTTTCGCCGTTTTTTCGCGATTCGAAGAGCCCAGCCTCTGGTACTTTCCAAAATTCATGCTTTTGAGACACCAAGTCCTCTGACATTTGTCCAAAACACGGGTCAATCATCAAGAGTATCGAAAACAATATTGATCGCCACCCGGTCAACCAAAAAAAGTGTGCTTTCTACCCGACCGATCGAGAAATCGACAGGACAGATGGCACCGACCCGCTGTTGGCAACAAACACCTGAAATTACATGATCATCTGATGTCGATCTACATGAAGATCCATCGATGATCATCAACAGAAGAATCCCAAAAGACGTGGCACGGCCCGCGACTCTTCAGCTGCTCGGCGACCACTTAATGCGATTAATTGACTAGCTTTATTACAGTCATTAATCCATTTCTTTGGACGGCCCAATCAGAAGCAAGCATTCGGGAGTTACAAGTCAAGAGATTCATGGCATTTAACCCATGAAACTCCTCCCATCATGGCGATTAAAGGCGATTAAATGCCCTCAATCTCCTCCGGCCAATCAGAAGCCAAGAAAAAGAAGTTACAAAATAAACAATTCAATTTTGTAACTCCTCCCATAATGGGGCTTAATGACAATAAAAGCCCATAAACCCACCTAAAAGGCTACCTAAAAGCCTATAAATAGGAGGGCTCTCCAAGAAGAAAGGACATCAGAAACATCAGAGAAAAAAGCACAAGCACACAGACAGAAATCCAGAGAAAGGAAAAAGAGAGAAAACTCTGCGGAAGTTCTACACCGGCCACCGCAACAAGGTGACAAAAGTCCCTTGGGGGGTACCCCCCCCCAAGGTCCTTGCCTTCTCCTCCTGCCTCCAATGGCTTAGATGTGGCTTTTCAGCCCGTCTACTCGGCTTTTTATTGGATATAGGACCTCCTTTTGGTCTTTGTCTTCTAAAAACCTGAGGTTATAGCCAAGCCAAGCGAATCAATAGCATCCTCTGTTCTCATCTGCATGGATGATGGTGAAGCCCACATATGGCTTGCGACCGTCAATCTAAACGGGTCCCCCACAATCTCCTGAGAAGTTAGATCCTCCTTTTCTTGCTTTTCATTGTAGTTTGTATTTTTTTCAAAAGAGACAAAAATCACAATTCTTGTCTTTCATTGTTGATAAGGATTGTAAATCGGCTATAAACGCCAAAATCGGCTATAAACGCCAAAAATCGGCTATAAACGCCAAAATCGGCTATAAATGCCAAAAAAATCGCCTTTCACGGCAAATCAAGAAAATGTCTCTTTTCTTAAATATATGTGCAATGGAAAACTTGAAAGAACTTGATTTCCTTTTTACTTGTGAAGGTTGATCTCCGGATCACCACTTGCAATTCCAAGTAAAAATAGAAAATCTGGCACACCCACAAAAAAAGAAATGTTGATGCACGCCCCTTGCCCCCCGGTTACGAAAGGGTCGGAACCAAACGGACTCCCACGTCCGCCGACCTCGGTAGGAACCCGAGCATTCGGGGCGCGGTCCATCAGTGGAAGGTACACTCTTTATTTCAGATGTACCTACTAGAGTCTTATTTGATTCTGGTTCCACACACTCTTTTGTTTCACCTATCTTTGCTACATGTTTGGTGGGAGATATAGCTCCATTGCATTATATTCTCTTAGTTAGTACTCCCTTAGGGAAAACCATGCAGTGTGAATCATATTACCCTGCAAGCAAAGTACAATTGGAGAATTTTGTTCTATTTGCAGACTTGATCATCCTTGGGATGAAAGATTTTGATGTGATTTTGGGTATGGATTGGTTATCTACCTATAGAGCAGTAATGGATTGCTTTAATAAGACAATCAGATTGCAAGTGTTGGCCGACAGTGTGGAGATTGTTGGAGAGCGGCGACCCATGTCCACTAAAATCAATTCAGCCTTGAGGGCAGACAGATTGATTAGGAGTGGTTGTGAGGGTTATTATGTCGCATTTATCGCGGAGGATACATTGTCCAAAGCGGTGGAGGATATTCCAGTTGTGTGTGAATTTCCAGATGTCTTTCCGGATGAGATACCTGGATTACCACCAGTTCGAGAGATTGATTTCACGATTGAGCTTGTGCCAGGGACGGCACCGATATCAAAAGCACCTTACCATATGGCTCCAGCACAGCTAAGAGAGCTAAAAGCTCAGTTGCAAGATCTCTTGGACAAGGGATTTGTGAGACCGAGTGTATCACCATGGGGTGCACCGGTGTTGTTTGTGAAAAAGAAGGATGGTACGATGCGTATGTGCATAGACTACAGGCAACTGAATCAGGTTACAATCAAGAACAAGTACCCTTTACCAAGGATAGACGAGTTATTTGATCAATTACAGGGTGCACAGTACTTTTCGAAGATAGACTTGAGATCAGGCTACCATCAGATTTGTGTCAGGGAGTAGGATTTACAAAAGACAGCCTTCAGGACCAGATACGGACATTATGAATTTTTGGTTATGCCATTTGGACTGACCAACGCACCGGGAGTATTCATGGCTTTGATGAACAGGATCTTCGCACCATGCTTAGATCGGTTCACAGTCATTTTCATAGACGATGTTCCAGTCTATTCGAAGTCCAGAGATGAACATGCAGATCATTTAAGGAGTTCATTGCAGATTCTCAGAGAAAATCAACTCTATGCCAAGCTGAGTAAGTGTGAGTTTTGGCTTGAGCAAGTATCTTTTCTTGGACATATCATCTCTAGAGAAGGTTTATCAGTAGATCCAGCGAAGATTGAGGCAGTAGTCAGTTGGCAGAGTCCGAAGTCAGTGTCAGATATCAGAAGTTTTCTGGGTTTGGCAGGATATTACAGAAGATTTGTGAAGGGATTCTCCAGTATAGCAGCCCCATTGACCAAATTAACAAGGAAAGATGTTCCTTTTGTGTGGTCAAAGAAGTGTGAAGAGCATTTTCAGGAGTTGAAGACCAGATTGACCATAGCTCCTATTCTTACCTTACCTACAGGAAATGGAGGATTTGTGACTTTTACCGATTCTTCAGGCAGTGGACTGGGATGCGTTCTTATGCAAAAAGGGAAAGTAGTAGCTTACGGTTCCAGACAACTGAAAGAGCATGAAAAGAAATATGCTACCCATGATTTAGAACTTGCAGCAGTAGTTATGGCACTTAAGATGTGGAGACACTATCTGTATGGAGAGAAATTCGAGGTTCACTCGGATCACAGGAGTCTTCAGTACCTGTTTGGGCAGAAGGATCTTAATATGAGGCAGACCAGATGGATGGAATACATCAAAGACTACGATTTTTCGATAAAGTATCATCCCGGGAAAGATAATGTAGTAGCAGATGCATTGAGCAGGAAGACGGCGAATACCGGATGTTTACAGACAGAATGGTTTTTGACAGAATTATTCAGAGATATGACTATAGAATTTTAGCCTCAGAGTGAGAGAGTTATGGTTGCCAATATGCTTACTTGGGAACCAGAGATTCTTAGTAGAGAATCAAGGACAGTCAGAGAGAGGATCCAGAGTTAGTCAGAATCATAGACAACCTAGCAGACATAACAGAATTCAGACTCATAAATGGAGTGTTGTATTGCCAGGACAGATTATGTGTACCGGGTGTTCATGATTTGAGAAATGAGATTATGGTTGAGGCACACCATTCTCGTTATGCTATTCACCCTGGGAGACCCAAAATGTATCAGAACTTGAGGAGTTTTTACTGGTGGAACAACATGAAGAAAGACATTGCAGAATTCGTCTCGAGATGTCTAGTGTGTCAGCAAGTGAAGGTCGAACATCAAAAACCTCCAGGTTTACTTCAACCCTTGAAGATACCAGAATGGAAGTGGGAGCACATTACCATAGACTTTGTGTCAGGATTACCACCCACGAGAGACAGTGATAGTATCTGGGTGATTGTTGACAGACTCACCAAGTCAGCACACTTCATTCCGATGAGAATGAAGGATCCATGGATGTTTTGGCATACAAGTACATCGAGAGCATCGTTAGATTGCATGGAATTCCAGATTCCATTGTTTCAGACAGAGACATGAGGTTTGTGGGCAGATTTTGGGTTAGTTTGCAAGCAGCTTTAGGCACTACCTTGAATTTCAGTAATGCATATTACATGCAGACGGATGGACAGACTGAGAGGACCAATCAGACTATGGAGGATATGTTGCGAGCTTGTGTTCTTGATTTCGGGAAAGACTGGGAGAAGAGTCTTCCTTTGTCCGAGTTCGCCTACAATAACAATTATCATTCCAGTATCGGAATGGCACCGTTTGAGGCACTGTATAGACGAAAGTGCAAGACTCCAATTTGTTGGGAAGAAATCGGTGTTTGGAGTTTTCATGGACCTTCGATAGTCAGTGATACCAGTGAGAAAGTGAAACAGATCATTGACAAGCTGAAGATTTCAAGAGACGGATAGAAGAGCTACGCAAACCCGAAGAGAAGAGATTTACAATTCCAGGTTGGAGATAATGTGTTTCTCAAGGTCTCACCAACTAGAGGAATTATGAGATTCGGTCAGAAAGGGAAATTGGCTCGGAGATACATAGGACCGTTTGAGATTGATATGTACATTGGTGAAGTAGCATACCGATTGATACTACCAGCAGAGCTAGCAGCAGTTCACAAAGTTTTTCATATCTCTATGCTGAGGAAGTACATTTCAGACCCTTCACATGCATTACATCATGAAACTTTGGATGTACAGCCAGACGTCACATTTGTGGAGAAACCGAAGAAGATCATTGATACAAAGGAACATATTTTGAGGAATAGGACTATTCACTGGGTCAAAGTACAGTGGGAACACCACGGTCCGAGCGAAGTAACTTGGGGACTTAGAGATCAGATTCAGGAGAAGTATCCACAGTTATTGTCAGAAGTACAGTGATTACCAGAGGTGTGTTAGTGATTTGGAGGACCAAATATCCTAAGGGGGGAGTATGTAACATCCCGTCCCTTAACCCATCGTTAATCTTAATTAATTGTTTGATTAGTTAGTAAGTTTGTTTAGAGTCCTAGCGAGTCGGGTTTATCGTATGGATCACACGTGCGAAGTCTCGCGCGAGTCCAAGATCGTTGCGTACAGTAAGGGGGGTTTGCAATTTGGGGAGTTTTCAGGGGTTTTATCGAAATTATGAGTTTTTGTGAATTTGGGTGCATCGGATAGATCGGGTCATTTCATGAACATTTGCCTTCAGTCGCGTTGCAATCCGACGTGTCTAAGAACCCTCAAATTAGCAATAAGGATCAAACCCATATTTTTCCATACTTATCTTATTCTAACCATACATTCACTCATTCCTATTATATACAACACTCATCATCCGGATAACTCACTTCTTCTATCTACTGCCATTTCACCACTATTCACTTCTTCTTCTTCTTCACGACCTCTTCACTACTGACACCTTCCCGGAGCTCCGTCATCGCCGGTGAAGCTTCCAAGCATCTTCCCCCAAGCTTCTATGATCACTAATATCCCCTTTTCTAAGCTTTTCATCCACCAACAACTCTAAGGTAGGTTCTCAAGACTTGTAGATGTAGTGAACCCTTTTCCTTTTGGTTAGAAATGAATTAAGGCGACTCACCTAAACCCTTGGCATGCATTTGTAGGAGTGATTTGGGTTTTGAGAGTTGTTTTCTCCATCTTGAGCTTAAAAGAGATTTTCCCCAAATTTCTCTTGGATTTTCATTTAGCTCTTCATCAAAGGCAAGTAATTTATATATCATGTCTGATATGTTTGTTTCTCTTTTGATCGATGATTAATTGATGATTTAGATGACCTTTGCTCAATTGAAGAATTAGATTTGAAAACATGATAATTATGTGTATTTGATTAATGAATTGAATTATGAAATTGATGATTTGATTAGATAGATGAATAGAATTAGAATGGACTGGTTTTATACTTGATATGTTTGTATATTAGGTTCAAGAAGAAAGGGAATGAATGGACCCAATTCACTGTAGGAACAGAAACTGATATATGTTTCCGCAGTGTCTTCGGTCGACCGAAACAAGGGGTAGGTCGACCGAACACACAGGGACAGGTTCGCCGAGCCTGACCATTTTACTGTTCACAATTTCTGCACACTAATGCAGGTCGACCCGGGCTGCACTAGGTCGACCGGGACAACCGTTAAGGACCTTTTGAGGGACTCTTTTGACCCCTTTTTCTATTGCACTTGTATGGAACCTTGGTTACCTTTTTGGACTAGTTTGACTATGTATGAGGAGTGTTTCGACCAGAAGACTCCTCATGGTTATTCCGGTTGCATCGGGATCCATTCTATCTCAATCTTGAACGGTACGGGACAACGGGATACTCCCCTAAATCTATGCATGAAGAATATTCATCTGAGTATCCTGAACCTTAATTTTTCGTTGACTGAGTAGGAATGTACGATGCTTCGGGATTAACATTTTGTACTTAGGATTGGATTGTCTATTCGCTTATGATTCCGAATTATACCGTCTGGTACCGTCTACATGTGATGTGCATGTTCATTAGCTTCGTTTGTTTTGTTTTGTCTGGGATCATATGATGAATTAGGATCACTTTTGATGTTCCGTTTTGTTCTGAAGTTTGATGAAAGTGTTGAGCTAGACGGCTTTGATTGTAAAGCATGTTAAGAACTACTTATGATGATAATGCTTTGAAGTTTGAAGAAGTTTGATGTTCTGATTTTGTTTTGATGATGGAAAAGTAGTTTCTCTATGATGATTGACGAATCTTGTTCACACAAGAAAGTCTAGTCCCTCACTATTGTGTGTTTAGGACTCTTGTGTCAGGCATCACTTAGCTATAAGTGCCCAACATAATTTGGGGCACCATTTGTGTGAGGACTTTGGCTGGAATGTCTGCGCAGTACGCCTTTTTCTTATTAGATGGATGTACACCATCATTTGGATACCCGTTTTGAAGATTATTTTGTTTATTTTTGTTTTTAAGGGTGTCATTTTGATGATTGCTTGCCGGGGTTTTATCCCGTGCCACTCTACCACAAACTCTCATGTTGAGTATGGAGGGTCATGTGAAACTATCCGTGGTCCATTAGCTTTTGTGATCTGCCTATTTGTTAGATGTCTTATTAGTCTGTTTATGATTCGAATGCTATGCATTACTACTTCTGAATGCTATGCATTTCTATTGATTTTGTTTATCGTATTGTCTAAATCTGATTCGTCTTACATATCTATTGATGATTTACATACATTACTTGCCGACCGTCGTGTCTGATGATATTACTCTTGGTGCATAGGTACCGAGCCTTACTATTACGCAGAGGAGGAAACGATGGAGGAAGTTCAAGCAGATCAGCCTAATGACTCCGTAGAGTATAGTATGCACGGCATTGTTTAGCCGTGATGACCCCGTACACGAGTGCCTTAATGATATATCTGTTTAATTTCATCATTTGGTTCTTTTATCTTTTGGTTGTAATTAATACTTTTGTTAACAGTCTCAAACTTGAACTCTAGTTATATTATTCAGTATTTGCTCGAACTATACCCTTTTAAGATACCATTTGTAATTATATGCTTCCGCTATTTGTTATATGTATTTGAGGAAATATTTACACCTCACAGCGATCTTCGATCCAATTGGGACATGATTGGGGCTAAGTTATATTTAATTAAATTTGAAAAATTTTTAATTTGCCCTAATCTCACGCATAACCCCGGTTTACATTTTGGGGGCGTGACAGTTGACATAAAGGCTTAAAAGTCAATTTACTGACCAAGCCTCAATATCTCAAGTCCATGAAGACATCGATCTCCCTGGATATCTTTTCGATGAGTCACCTGACAAAGATCCAGGAAGCTCATCCAATTGGTACGATTTCTCTGACGATGAGGAGGAATTATCCGATGGCACAGATGTATGGTCTTCTGACCCAGAAGAACCCTCATCTCCAAAAGAAGTAGCCTACTTCGACCTGGTTTCAACAGGCAATTGGGATCATCTCATAACAAGCCTTGGGAAAATTACCGATCAAGAAGACCCGTGGAAAGGAATAAAATATTGGTCTGGAAATGCCCTTGAAACCCCAGAAGGTTTCGTTGAGCCGGAAGCCTCCGAAAATATTGTGGAGGAACCACCTTCGAACCTTCCAACAGAAGATCCTATTCAAAAGATAGACTTGGGAACACCAGATAACCCACATCCTGTATTCATAAGCAAGAATATAAAGGATGATGAGTTACCCGAGTATATCGCCTTTCTTCGTGGGTTTGTTAATTGCTTTGCATGGTCTTATGCTGAAATGCCTGGCTTAGACCCCAAAATAGCGGTCCACAAACTCAATCTTCAAGAAGACATCAAGCCTGTCAAGCAGGGTCAAAGAAGATTCCGTCCAAATGTGATGGATAAAATTGAACAAGAAGTTCAAAAACTCAAAAGCGTCGGCTTCATCCGTGAGGAACAACATCCTGATTTGTTGGCCAACATTGTCCCCGTGACAAAGATAAATGGGCAGATCAGAGTCTCTATTGACTATAGAGACCTGAATGGCGCATGCCCAAAAGATGAATTTCCACTCCCCATACCAGAGGTAATGATTGATAACACCTGTGGATTCGAGCGAATGACATTCATGGATGGTTTCTCTGGCTACAATCAGATAAAGATGCATCCTGAGGATGAAAAACATACATCCTTTCGGACCCCATTTGGCGTGTATTGCTACACTGTCATCCATTTGGTCTGAAAAATGCTGGTGCCACATATCAGAGGGCTATGATGAAGATATTCCAAGATATGCAGCACAAGACGGTCGAATGTTACGTTGATGACCTCACCGTCAAAAGCAAAAGAAAAGAATATAATCTCGAAGACCTTCGAGAAGTCTTCCTCCGGCTTCGCAAATACAAACTGCGAATGAATCCTTTGAAATGCTTCTTCGGCATTTTGTCGGGTAAGTTCCTCGGATTCTTAGTTTGGAAAGATGGAATAGAGCTTGACCCCATAAAAGTCAAAGCCATTCTAGAAATGCCCTCTCCAAGAACCTTGAGAGAACTCAAAGGGCTTCAAGGGAGATTGGCCTACATCAGACGGTTCATCTCCAATTTTTCGGGGAAATGCCGTCCATTCTCCCGGTTGATGAAAAAAGGTGTAAACTTTGTCTGGGATGCTGACTGTGAGGCTGCATTCCAAGATATCAAGTCATACCTGACAAAACCTCCATTGCTAGCTGCTCCTCCCACTGGAAAACCATTTATCTTGTACACAAGAGCCGTTGATCACTCTCTGGGAGCTCTACTTGCACAAGAAAATGATGAAAGAAAAGAAGATGCTCTATATTACCTCAGTCGGATGCTAGTAGGTGCGGAGCATCACTACTCTCCAGTCGAAAAAGAATGTCTTGCAGTGATGTTTTCCGTACAAAAGCTACGTCACTACTTGCTTTCCAACACAGTCTACCTGGTCTCAAGGGTCAACCTCTTGAAGGTCCTTATCACAAAAGCAGGTTTTCTCAATGCCCGACTGGCAAAATGGTCCATCCTTCTATCACAATTTGATATTAGGTATGTACCACAAATAGTAATCAAAGGGCAAGCTCTAGCGGACTTCCTCGCAGAGCATCCATTGCCTAAAGATTCTCCATTCAGAGATGATCTCCCAGACGAACCAGTCTACAATGTGGAGACTTTCTCACAAAATGCTTCCTAGGACATGTACTTCGATGGTGCAAACAAGACAAATGAAAAAAGACAGCTGATCTCGGGAGTTGGCATCCTCTTTGTTAGCCTCGACAAATACATGATTCCACATGCTTTCTCGCTACTGGAACCATGCACAAACAATGCAGCTGAATAACAAGCTCTGATCCTAGGATTGGAAGTCTTTGGAGACTCTCAATTGATCGTCAACCAGATGAATCAGAAATTTAAAGTCAGGAAGCCTGATCAGCTGCCTTACTACAACAAGGCACAATCGCTTCTACAAAAGTTTGACATCTGTCACATCACCCACATTCGTAGAGGTGAAAACATACGTGCAGATGCCCTGGCTGGACTCGCCGCATCTATGGCAATCCAGGAAGGGGAAAACATGCAAATCACAGTGTGCGAAAGAAGAATCCTTCCTCCTCTTAACACACACCAAGCAGTTGCTGAATGCCACCAAGTGGTTGGAAGTCGGATTTCAATCCTTCAAACTTCAATCGGCAACTGGAAGGATCCGTTCATTGATTACATTATGTTCGGAATCCTACCTGAAGATCCAAAAGAATGGGTAAGCATCCAAAGGTGAACCCCAAGCTTTCATTTGGATATTCCTTCAAAAATCCTTTACAGGAAATCCTTCAACGGAGTACTTCTACGTTGCTTGTCACAACAAGAGGCTGAAGAAACACTCAAAGAAGTTCATGCTAGTCTTTGCGGAGCTCATCAGGCTGGTCATAAGCTCTATGATCAGATAAAAATGTTAGGTTATTACTGGCCTACCATGGTAGCTGACGCAATGCAATTTCCTAAGCACTGCCAACAATGCCAAGTTCATGGAGATTACATTCACATGCCTCCAGAATGGCTACATCCTACAGCGATTTCATGGCCTTTCGAAGCCTGAGGTATGGACATCGTAGGTCCTATTTCTCCCCCTTCAAGCAAAGGTCATCGCTTCATCTTCACCGCTCCAGATTATTTCTCCAAGTGGTCAGAAGTATTTGCGCTCAACGAAATGAAGACCTCATCAGTCCTTCAGTTCCTGTGCACCAACATCATTTGTCGTTTCAGCATACCCAAAAGATTCGTCCATGATAACGGACCACAATTCTGGGATCATCGATTCTATAGGTTCTGCGATAAATACAAAATCCAAAGCTATCCTTCAACTCCATACAATCGGCAGCAAACGGATTAGCAGAAGCTTTCAACAAGACACTTTGCAAAATCCTCAAAAAAATGGTCTCTAGTCACAAAAGAGACTGGAGCAACAAAATGTCTGAAGCTTTGTGGGCCTATCGAACCACCATTCGAGGACCAATCCATAGCACACCATTCTCCTTGGTCTATGGATGTGAAGCTGTCGTACCCTTGGAAGTACAAATTCCTTCCTTGAGGGTATCCTTGCAAAATGACATGACTCAAGAAAGCAATGTCAAATTACGACTCCATGAGCTGGACAATCTCGATGAGAGATGGCTCGAAGCTTGACAAAGCATTCAACTTTACCAAGCACGCATGGCAGGATCTTTCGACAAAAAGGTCAGGCAACGCGCCTACAAAAAGGGTGACTTGGTTCTTCCGGTAAAAAGACCAATGGTCTTTGCTCACAAGTCCAAAGGCAAATTTGAGCCAAAATGGGAGGGACCCTACGTCATCGACAAGGTTTTCTCCAATGGCGCATACGCACTCCTAAACATGGAAGGTGACAGATGTATGCTGCCCATCAACGACAAGTTCTTAAAGCAGTACTACCCTTGAAGACTTACCCAACTGGGTAAGAGCAATGCCTGTACGGCCAAAACCGGTTTCCTAGTACGCGCTCGCTAAACCCACTCCTTTTAGAATTTTCATATCAAATGTTGAAATTTTTAAAAATTTAAACAATGCTTACTTTCATCGTTTCATTGTTCAAAAAAAAATCCAAGTTTAGGAGCCTTTCCCTAACTTTACCAAAATTTTCAACCCTTGAACCCAAAATTCATTGTTTGAAATAAAATCTGGATTCAGGGATTTCCACCCTAGTTCACCCTACCTTTTACCGCCTAAATGGTTTTAGGTCAAAATTTATGACCCTCGTGCCTTTAAACAAAAAAAAAATGGTTTTTCAAAAAATCGCGGGGAAGCGACGCTTAGTCAATACTCGCACAAATCGGAAGCATGCGAACCACGTTCGACACTTCCAAAATCGCAGGGAAGCGACATTTCGTCAATACTTGCAAAATCCAAAACCGTGGAGATGCAACATTTCAGTTGATATCGACAACCCAAATTTCAAAGGTTCGAAAAAACCTAAAAAACCGTGGAGACGTAACAATTCAGTTGATATCCACAACCCAATTTTCTAAGGTTTGAAAAAACCTAGAAATCATGGTGATGCAACACTACAGTTGATATCCACAACTCAAAGGTTTGAGAAAACCTAAAATTTCAAAAAATCATGGGGAAACGACATCAAGTCAGTACCAGCAAAACCAAAATTTTTGAAAAGCAAGGATGCGACATTCAATTGATACTTGCACCAAATCCCGCGAGGATGCGACATTCCATCGATACTCGCAACCGAATGAGCAAGGATGCGACATTCCATCGATACTTGTAAGAACATTCAGTAGGGAGGCGACTTTTAGTCGATACTTGCATTTTTGAAAACCAAACCGGCTATAGATGCCACAAACCGGCTATAGATGCCACCAAAACAGGCTTTAAATACCACAAACCGGCTATCAATGCCACAAAACAAAACCGGCTATCAATGCCACATACAAAAAAAAATTATAAAAAACTTGGCTTTCAAAAAACCCGGCTATCAATGCCATAAACTCGGCTATCAATGCCACCAAACTCGGCTATCAATGCCATAAAATCGGCTTCCATGCCACAAACAAAATCTGGCTCCCATGCCAAAACAATTATTTGACAAAAGATTTTCACAAAATGACAAGCTTTTGATCAAATCCCATTTAGCAATTACTTTTATCACAAAAAGATTTAAGTGAGCGTAGGGAAAACAAAAAAAAAACGCATCCCATTTAGCAATTACTTTCATCACAAAAAGATTTAAGTGAGCGTAGGGAAAACAAAAAAAAAAGCATACCATTTAGCAATTACTTTCATCACAAAAAGATTTAAGTGAGCGTAGGGAAAACAAAAAAAAAAGTACCAAAAAATGCATGTGGTACCAAAAAAAAAAAAGAAAGTGTTCACAAGCCCAAAAAAAAAAAGTACCAAAAAAATACATGCGGTACCAAAAAAAAAGAAGAAAAGGTATTTACAAGCACTACAAAAAAAATGTACCAAAAAATACATGTGGTACCAAAAAAAAAAAAGAAGGATAGTTTCTGCTACAAAAATCAGGAGCTCAGCCAAAAATGGTCTCCAGCCAAGAGTTCAGCTCCTCAAGCAAACTTTTGGCCTCAGCCGTCAGGGATTCCAAGGCACGCTTCTTCAGGAACCTGCCATGAGATGCTGGAAAATGCTGCAATCCTTCTTTCACACCGGGAAGCTTATCCCGAGCAGTTTGCCATCGTTTGTTTTCTTGAGACTTCCTTTCAAGAACTCGATCGGCATTTGCAACCCGGCGAATCAGAGCACTCTCCTAGTCGCGAGCCTCTATTATTGCAGCCCACTTGGCAGCGACTTGTGCCTGCAGATGCTCAAGACGTTTCCTGGCCTCATCGACCTCCCTATCAAGGATGTTAAGGTCATGTGTCAACCCAATGATGGCTAGCTCTGCTAAGTTCTTCTATCAGACTATCTGCTTCCTGCTTTGTGTAGTCTCATCCAGGTTAGACTGAGCCTTATCCGCAGGGTCTAGGAACATCTCCTTGAAGAACTAGTCGTCAGGAAGACCCATGTTCTCAAACCACTTGTCACCCAGCGCAATGATCCTATCAACGATCGCCCTGGCACCTGTGACATCCAGACCGGCCTCTTCGGCATCACCAAGAATCTCATGCACATGCCGGATCATGCCAAATCCGGCATCCAAGTGTCCAGTAAGCAGAGTCTCAATCCAAGAGCTCAGAACCCGTACCACCACCTTCTTCAAAAAAAGAAGAGATGGCCCAGCTGAAGATTCGCCCAACTCCGTTGGTCGGCTGCTCATGTCATCACCCGTTGGAAGAGTAACAAAAGAACTCTTTCCAGTCGGAGCTGCTGAAGAAGGAACCTCAGCTTGAGGTATCTCCTCAACATTGTCAGAACTGGTCCCAGGAGTCTCTACCTCTGGATCGACCTCTGGCATCCCTTGCTCTGGTTCTGAAGGAAGCGACGGACTCTCCTCTGTCACCAAAAAACCTGCCAAAGAAACACAAAAAGGTATGAATATGATCCTGTTTGAAAATCATTATTAGGGTTATTACTACAAAATACCTTCTTCGACGACTAGCGGAAGACTCTCTTCCTCTATGAACTCATTGGAAGCATCATCAACATTTGCGTCCATCGATGGTTCAAAGTCATCGGAATCTTGTGGCAAGTCAGCTGACAAGAAAAATGTTAGCAAACCAAGTTACATACTAAACAAAAAAAAAAAAAACAAAAGAAGTCATACCAATTGGTGATTTTGGAACCACTCCAGAGTCCCTCGGTTCTTCTTCTGGTGCCGCAACCGGATCTGTCACCGCCTCATCGGCAGGAACCTCAGGCATCGCCAAGTCTTCCTCTGCTAAAAAAAAGAGAAGAAAAGCAGAAACAAGAAGCAAATCAGAACATGGAAAAACCTCATAAAAAGAAACGGAAAGAGAAAAAAGGAAGAATCATACCTTCACCGATGGTCTGTTCTTCTCGGCTTCTCTTCTCTGGAGGCTCGTCAGCATCCCCTGGCGCATCCTCAATAATAGTAAGAGGTACTTCCAAGTTAGGAGAGTCCTCATGCTACCCCTTACTGCGATGATGACTCCTCCTCCTCTTACTTCTATGGGCTCGCTTCCTAGAAGAACCTGCCCCACTGTCAGAGTCAGGTCTCCCACTTGACTCCTCACTGGATGGTATACTCTTGCCAGTAGACTCCACGGAAGCTTGCCTTTGCGCCGCTTGCATCCAAGCACCAAGTTCGGCATCCTCCTGTTCTAGCTTCTTTAAAGCCTCATCAGGTATTTCTCGAACAGCTTCAGAACCAATGACGCCCTGGTCACCGAGAAAGCCTATCTTGTGCTTCTCTCCAGAAAGGAACGCCCAAACTTCCTCTCGCAGGACGCCATCCGACTTTCCAAGGCCCTTTCCAGATGCCAGCTTCACATCATGTAACGCCCCAATTCCGAATACCGAGAAAATCGTCAAAGTACCGAAATTGGCACGCTACTTCCCGGAAAATCCGAGAACTTCCAAGATCGTAGGTCCGCAGTGAGGTCCAATTTAAAACTTTTTGAACAATAATGTAACAACAGTTATTATTGCGGAAGCGTATTATAAGCGGAAGCCATACAGAGATAGCGGAAGCATTAAGGTATCATCGTATATATGTCAAATGTAGAAGGGCTGAAGTCCAGCCTAAATGTATAGTGATAACAAATCAAAGTTTAATTACATATTTTTATCACTACCCGTCTCACAACAAAAATCTCTCAAAAACCCTAAACAAAAGAACGCTCAAACCCCTGCAGCTGGTGTCGGCTCTCCACCTTCCAGCTCGACCTCATGGTCGGCCGGCCCCCATCCGTAGTCGCCTACTACGGGCACCTCAGTGGAAGTGGGAACACATCACCATGGATTTTATTGCAGGACTTCCAGCTACCAGGAGACGCAGTGATGGCATTTGGGTGATCGTGGACAGGCTGACCAAGTCAGCTCACTTCTTACCAGTATCGATGAGAGCGGGACTCGACGTCCTTGCTAAGCTGTACGTGGATAAGATCGTCTCTTTGCACGGAGTTCCAGCTTCGATTGTTTCAGACCGAGATCCACGCTTCACTTCTCACTTTTGGGATAGTCTTCAACGAGCTTTGGGTACCAAGTTGAGCTTCAGCACAGCCTATCATCCTCAGACAGACGGGCAGACGGAGCGCACCAACCAGACCTTGGAGGATATGTTGCGAGCTTGTGTTCTAGACTACAAGGAGAACTGGGAGGATTCCTTGCCACTCTGTGAGTTTGCCTACAACAACAGTTACCACTCGAGCATCAAGATGGCACCATTCGAAGCGTTGTACGGCAGGAAGTGCAAGACCCCAGTCTGTTGGGAGGAAGTTGGTGTCAGGAGTTTCCATGGACCATCTATTGTCGGCGACACCAGTGAGAAGATCCACCAGATAGTGGAGAACCTGAAGGTTAGCCGCAGTCGACAGAAGAGCTACGCAGACAATCGGCGCAGACCACTCGAGTTCCAGAAGGGAGACCGTGTCTTCCTGAAGGTTTCCCCAGCTCGAGGCACCCTCAGATTCGGCGAAAAGGGCAAGTTAGCACGGAGATACGTCGGACCCTTTGAGATCAAGGCTAGGATCGGAGATGTCGCCTACAGACTTCAGTTGCCAGCAGAGCTATCAGGTGTGCACGACGTCTTCCACGTCTCGATGTTGAGGAAGTATGTGGAGGACCCTACCCACATTCTGCACCACCAGCCGCTCGACATCCAGCCCGACGCGTCCTACATCGCCAAGCCAGTCGCCGTCATCGACACCAAGGAGAAAGTACTTCGGGATCGAACTATTCACTTTGTGAAGGTTCAGTGGGAGCATCACACTCCGGAGGAGGCTACTTGGGAGCTACGAGACCAGGTGGCAAGAGATTATCCACATCTTCTACCGCAGGTATGTCCCTACTTTGTTTTTACATTTGGGGACCAAATGTTTTAAAGGAGGGAGGAATGTGAGACCCCACCCCTGGTGGGCCCTCAATGTGAGTTTGAATACTATATATTAGCTTAAGTATTTTAATTATATTAATTATGGGACTTAGTGAGGGTAGTTATGTATTTTTCCTAGGGTTAGTCTAATAGTGTAATTAGTAGAGTCAATAGGGGGTCTTTTGTTATTTTTAGAGTTAGGGAGTTTGTTAGAGGCCCTAGCTAGAGTTTTGTATTTACTGTAGGGAGTTTGCACCAAAGAATCTTCTAGAAACCCACTTAAAGGCCTATATACCCTCTACCCTAACCCTAATCCCATTCTAACCCTAAGGGCATTTTTGTCCATAACCCAAAAACCCAACCTATATAAACTAAACCCTCCCCTGCCCAAACAACTACTGTTCATCTCCTTTTTCCTTTCTCTCAAGTTCCAATCTCTTCTCTCTTCTTCTTCTTCTTCCCCAATTCTCTCCAACGAACCCTCATCTTTCTTCCAATCTCTCCCTCTCTCCCTCGCCCCAGAAATCCCTTAACAGAAGGCCAGCCAAGATCGACCTGCACCGTAGGAGCCACTGCCGAGACCTTTTCTCTTCTTCCCTGTGGTTTTCTCTCTTTTCCTTCTACCTTCAATTGATCAAGGCAAGTGCACTGTGCTGGTAGTCTAGATTGCATGTTTCCTTCATTTGATTTGCAGTAGAATTCCAATTTGTAATATATAAATGTTTAGATCGATCCTTGAGCATGTTTGTTTGGTTCCTTGGGCCATGGATGGATGGGATTACCTCATTTAGATGATCAATGGCCGGTTGATGATGGGTGGATGATGTAGGAATGATTTATTTTACTTCTGTAATGGTCTACGGAGAATCCCAGAAGAATTGGGTCACGGGAATGAGTTTCCGGAGATGGAAAGACAAGAACCCATCTCGCAATATTGAGATCACCCTCGGTAGATCAGGACCCTACGTCTATGTGAGGGGGCCTGTGCGACCATGGGGTGCTACTTGATCTGGATTTTGATCAGAGGTGGACCACCATTCCTGTGCTTAATGAAGAGAAGTTGTGTCCTGTCGCAGAACTGGGTTCTGTAACAGAACACAACACTGATAGGAGAGATGGACAGAGTCCAGCGATGGCCGAGCTCAGCACTTGCAGAGCCCAGTGGTTGCCGAGCTCAGCATTAGTGCAGCTCAGCAACTGCCGAACTCAGCACTTACAGAGCCCAGCGGTTGCCGAGCTCAGCGTTAGCGCAGCTCAGCAACTGCCGAGCTCAGCACTGGCCGAACTCAGCGATGGCTGGATTCAACACTAACCGAACTCAGAGTTCTGCCGAGCATAATGGTTAGGATGAGATTCGCGTTTAGCCGAGCTAAGTGTCTAGGCCGAGCTCAGTGCTCAAAGCCGAGTTCAGTGTTACGGCCGAACTCAGTGTTATGGCCGAACTCAGTGTTTTACTGAGCTCAGCGCCAGACCGGGTTCCGTGCCAGACCGGACTTCGAGCTTAGCCGAACTCAGTGCTTAACCGAGCTGAGAGCTAAACCAACCTCAATGCCCTGCCAAGCCCAATGCATTTTCCCCAACTCAGCTGGGTGATCCAACTGAGCTAGGCCCCTTGCCGAGCTGAGTTGGGTGGCCGAACTGAGTATTCAATTGAGCTCCATTGCTTAGCCGAACTCCGAGATGGATTTCCAAAAAGGCGGGATTCCAACAAAGGAGAATAGAACCTGGGACTTTCCCTTCAGCCAGAATTCTTAGTGTGCACGGCCAACTACCCCGGCCAGGGAGTTAGCCGGACTCACAGGAAGTCCTGGACAAATAGGCTTTGCCTGTAGGGCGTTTTTCCTTCTCTGATCACAGTGTGCCGAGCTGACCGCCCAGGCCAGGAGGCCGGCTGAGCACACTGTGTACAGTGACACTTCCCAGATTCTAAATTCCATTATTGCAATCATATGTAGAACCCATTGACCATTCAAATAGACTTCCATCACTGTGCCAGCCACGAGTCAATGGTACGGCTCGACCTTGACTCGTGGGGTCCACTAATTAAAGTCCAGGTTATGTAATCTAAGATGATTCGACCTTTATACGTTACCAAATGATGCACATAACTTCTAAGCACCAAACACAATATTCTTTAGCATCTGTGGTTTCACTTAAAGATCGAATTACCTGAGATGGACCTGTATCCGAGAGTGGACCATTTACCTAGGTTGGACTGTTGCTCTCTCCCTATGATTCGTGTACTTGGAGATTCATCTCCCTCATACTATGACTATCACTCTATTGTCCTTATTATTGCTCATACCTGTTAATTAAATGGAAAATGGAGGACCTAAACCTAGGAATACGTAGAGGTGACCCGGGGTAATCTGATTTGGTGGATCATTGACCCGTTGTCTGTGGCTAGGCGGGCCCTTTTTATGGCCTAAGTTGGATGTGAATTACCCTAGAATGGAGAGGTTAGATTGTATGGGCTTGTGACCCATTGTGGATGTAAATGGATCATATGTTATTGAACATGGACTTGTATATTATATGGACTGTTGTAGACCAGGGCCATGTATTTGGTGGGCCTTGGTATGGACCAATGATTGGATTTGGACTTGGACTATGATCCATAGTCGCATTGAGTACTTGGACCTCTTAGGGACTTTTGTTAGGACCTTGTTCATTGCAAGGCAAAGCCTAGACAGACACAGACCTTTATTGTTTCCGAGTCGGCATAGACATTCACTCAGTTGATTTAAGCTCAGCCAGTTGGACTGATCATCACTGGTAGGAGCTATTGAGATTTATTGTGTAGCTATCATGATGAGCACTGTTGGGACGGACGGTGTGATGCCGGTTCCGGTCGTTGTGGATGATGTTGATGATATTTTGCAGGGTTAGTAATCCCTAGCATTAGCTTAGGATCCCTACCGCGACTGTGTTCAGTATGGGAGGGCCGCGGCATAATATCCCGCGGTGACCAGCTTATGTGGATGTGCCATATTGTGTAGGTTTATTACTGTTATGCTTATTATGATTCTACATTGTTATCTTGCACGACTGCATAGCATATGTACCTTTGTTACTCTCTTAACTTTATACATGTCTCTACTCATTTGATGCATACATTCTATATTATCTGCATATTGTGACTTGCCAGATCTTTAGATCTGACCCACTCTTGGTGCTTAGGTCTTGACCCCGAGTTCGAGGGCGATGCGTTCGCACTCGTTGAGGTACCCGTAGTAGGCGACTACGGATGGGGGCCGGCCGACCATGAGGTCGAGCCGGAAGGTGGAGAGCCGACACCAGCTGCAGGGGTTTGAGCGTTCTTTTGTTTAGGGTTTTTGAGAGATTTTTGTTGTGAGACGGGTAGTGATAAAAATATGTAATTAAACTTTGATTTGTTATCACTATACATTTAGGCTGGACTTCAGCCCTTCTACATTTGACATATATACGATGATACCTTATGCTTCCGCTATCTTTGTATGGCTTCCGCTTATAATACGCTTCCGCAATAATAACTGTTGTTACATTATTGTTCAAAAAGTTTTAAATTGGACCTCACTGCGGACCTACGATCTTGGAAGTTCTCGGATTTTCCTGGAAGTAGCGTGCCAATTTCGGTACTTTGACGATTTTCTCGGTATCCGGAATTGGGGCGTTACAATTTCACGAATCATAGGGAGAGAGCAACAGTCCAACCTAGGTAAATGGTCCACTCTCGGATACAGGTCCATCTCAGGTAATTCGATCTTTAAGTGAAACCACAGATGCTAAAGAATATTGTGTTTGGTGCTTAGAAGTTATGTGCATCATTTGGTAACGTATAAAGGTCGAATCATCTTAGATTACATAACCTGGACTTTAATTAGTGGACCCCACGAGTCAAGGTCGAGCCGTACCATTGACTCGTGGCTGGCACAGTGATGGAAGTCTATTTGAATGGTCAATGGGTTCTACATATGATTGCAACAATGGAATTTAGAATCTGGGAAGTGTCACTGTACACAGTGTGCTCAGCCGGCCTCCTGGCCTGGGCGGTCAGCTCGGCACACTGTGATCAGAGAAGGAAAAATGCCCTACAGGCAAAGCCTGTTTGTCCAGGACTTCCTGTGAGTTCGGCTAACTCCCTGGCCGGGGTAGTTGGCCGTGCACACTAAGAATTCTGGCTGAAGGGAAAGTCCCAGGTTCTATTCTCCTTTGTTGGAATCCCGCCTTTTTGGAAATCCATCTCGGAGTTCGGCTAAGTAATGGAGCTCAATTGAATACTCAGTTCGGCCACCCAACTCAGCTCGGCAAGGGGCCTAGCTCAGTTGGATCACCCAGCTGAGTTGGGAAAAATGCATTGGGCTTGGCAGGGCATTGAGGTTGGTTTAGCTCTCAGCTCGGTTAAGCACTGAGTTCGGCTAAGCTCGAAGTCCGGTCTGGCACGGAACCCGGTCTGGCGCTGAGCTCAGTAAAACACTGAGTTCGGCCATAACACTGAACTCGGCTTTGAGCACTGAGCTCGGCCTAGACACTTAGCTCGGCTAAACGCGAATCTCATCCTAACCATTATGCTCGGCAGAACTCTGAGTTCGGCTAGTGTTGAATCCAGCCATCGCTGAGTTCGGCCAGTGCTGAGCTCGGCAGTTGCTGAGCTGCGCTAACGCTGAGCTCGGCAACCGCTGGGCTCTGTAAGTGCTGAGTTCGGCAGTTGCTGAGCTGCACTAATGCTGAGCTCGGCAACCGCTGGGCTCTGCAAGTGCTGAGCTCGGCCATCGCTGGACTCTGTCCATCTCTCCTATCAGTGTTGTGTTCTGTTACAGAACCCAGTTGTCACGCCCCGAAACCGGGCCCTGCAGTGGACCGACCTCGGGGTGCGAAATTTTGGGATAATTTGAAACTTTTTGTTATAGTTCCCAAGATCCGCGTGAATGAGGATAAACACATGCCAACACAATCAGAGTATATTTTTCGCGGAAGCTAAACATGGTGTTACGACTCGGAATCCGTGGCCATCGGGTTCCGTGTCGCACGCCACCAATGCCATAAAGCCATCTCATAAAAAGACTGGCACAAGCCATAAATCACAACACACTGAGCTGGTAGTAACAGGACTAATTAATTCCCACATGTTCAGATTACAATTAACAAATGTCTTAATTACAAACCCAAAAGAAAAAGGCTGATAAAGCCATATAAAAATATCCAACTAAACAGATATACTACCCCAACATTTCAATACGAACTCTGGTGCCAAACTTGACATCTAGATGATATCAACGGGCAGCCTCTCACGTCAGACCGGCGGTCCCACCGCCTCCTCTGGTCAAACACCTACAAACAGAAAGAGAAGGAACTGGCACCAAACAAAAGGGGTCAGACACGACGGTCTGGCAAGCGAATAAACAATTAATATGAACAAAGGAACATACATAAAACCTGACGAAATCATCGTAAAACCAAATATAGAGTCTAAACAATAATGACAATAAAACATGCTAAAACGATCGAAAGTCCGAACATAAATATCGAGACAAATAAACGGACAGTCTCTAAAGCATAAATATCTCGAAAAGATAACCACCTAAGCGAAGCATTTAATAATTGGAAGTACATTTAAAACTGAACAGTAGAAACAATACGATAAAGGTCGATATCGTAAACATTAAACAATCAAAGCATAAAAAGCATAACCGACAAGAATCATAAACTAAAGTAATGTGCAGATAAAACCTAGGCGACCACAAATAGCTAAATCCTCCTATTACCGAAGTAATAAGAGCAGACAGAGCGTAGCCACTGAACGTGGGTACTAAACAGAGGATCAGAACCGTAGCCATACAAATGGGACCGACAGATCAAAAGTATCAGAACCGTAGCCATACAAATGGGACCGGCAGATAATTACCGTTGCCATGGTCGGTACAGACAGAATCCAAGCTGCAGCTGGCGGACAGATTAAAGACCCCAAGCCGGGTGATCAGCCCGACAAGGTGACCTAAGCCTAGTGGTGCCTTTAGTTTTCAAAACTCAAACCGATACAAATATAACATAATACTAATCCCTTTGGCTCAGGGGCTCACACCACATAGCTCTGGCCCCGTCTTGCCTCGGGGTTTTGTTTTCGGAATCATAGCCTCTTTGGCTCATGGGCTCGCACCACATAGCTCTGGCCCCGTCTTGCCTCGAGGTTTTTATTTTCAAATACTAGCTTTATCAAAACAATAGTCTCATCGAAAAATCCCGAAGGTGACGAACATACACCAATCTCTTTTCAAATCGAATCGGAGAAAACATACGAATATCCATGGTAAACCGTTCAAATACGCATCAAGGTGATTTGTATAAAATCATACGGTCAATCCTTTCGAACGTGGAAAACCACATGATTTTATAACAAATCATCGATGCTATTTAAATTAGTTCACCAAAGAAAACAAATACAAATACAAATACAAATACGAATGCAAATACAAATACATTCTTCTGACTTGAAATGGAATGGACAGTGGAGAATGACTTAATGACTTACCAAGGAACCATCTCAATGCACATTTAACCTTTAAACATTGATTAGTAAAGAGTGTGTTTGATGCCAATGAAAATCCATAATGTTTAAATGATAAAGTGCGCATTGAGACACGAAAGGTTCCCGGATAATTTCACATACACTCATTCTCACATCATTCCCATTTCACAAATTTCCAAGCATCACAAACAATCCCAAGTCTCATTAAAACAGGCCCATAGTTGGCCTTAAACCGAGCCCAAAACAGTCCTTAATAACAGTCCAAAAACAAACTCTAAATGGCCCACAAAACAAGTTTTCAAAACAGCCCAAAACTAATCTTAAGATGGCCCACAAACAAACTTTAAAACACAACCCCAAAACTAACCTGAACCAGGCCCAAAAACAGGTCTTAAAATAGTCCAATATCAGGCCCTGAAATGGCCCAATATCAGGTCTTGAAATGGCCCAAAAACAGGTTGGGAATTGGCCTAAAAACAAGCTGGAACAGAAGCCTTAAACAGGCAGAAAATAAGCCTCAAAACAGGCCAAAAACAGCCCAGGAATTGGGCCAGAAACAGCCCATTCCAGAAGCCTGGCTCGCTATAGCGAGCTGGGCTTCTGTCCAGCCCGTGCAGGGAGGGTTTTCTCCCCCTTTTTTTCCATCTTTTTCCATCTTTTTTGATCCTTTTTCATTCCCAATCTTTGATACAAATTTCCAACATCAATTGAGCCCTTTCTTGACCTCTTCAACTCATCAAATCACCATTCATAAATCATTCTAATTAGCCAAACACAACACTTTTTAAAATCAAAGTTTTTCCCCATTTCTTCGAACACCAACTCTTAACACAAAGAAATCAAATTTTCTACATGACCAAGATGAAAGCAAACTTCCAATACATTGTAAGACCATAACATAAATGGAAATCCACATAAACATTGGTTCATTCAATCAAAGTAAATCCATAAATCAAAAGGATTAAATCATAAGAAGAAAAAGCCATGAAATGAAACCAAATGAGATGAATCATCATATTAGTTGTGAAATTCACTTGCCTTGGTCAAGAGAAGATGCAAAACACTCTATGATGGTCCTCTTATAGCCACAAGCTCCAAAATCATAAAACCCCCAAAATAGCTTAAGAAGAAACCCTAGAAATCAACCATTTTCCAAACTCCATGAAACCCCATTGCATGAGAGATGAAAACACTCAAAATGAGGAGGAAAACAAAGATCTAAAGAAAAGAAAAACCATTGCTAACCTTTGGGTGTTCCAAATAAGAAGAAGGGCTTGAAGAGGAGGGTTGTCCTAGCCCAATGTTCTTGAAAATGGGGTCTTTGGAATGCTTGAGAGTTGGGGAAGAAGGAGGTGAGATCAAGTCTCCATGAAAGCTCCAAGAGAGAGGTGTTTCAGATGAGAGAGAAAGAGTGGGAAGAGAGGGAAAGAGCCCTAGCTCAAACCCTTGCTGGAAACGGATGAAGGAGAAGAAGAGAGGGGTTCCCCTCTTATAAGGTGGGTCTTGTGGGCCCCAATCTTCACAAGGCTGAAACTCACATTTGCGGGCCCCGAACGAAAACGACGAAGAAGACAAAAATGATCAGCGAAATTTCTACTTTCCAAAAAGTATATTTTCCCCAATTTCTGAAATTTTCGAAATTCATGGGCAGATTTAGTGAAAATGTCATTTTTGCCCATTTTCCTCGAAAAACGTGATTTCTGAGTATCAAATCAAAATGATCAAAACATGAAAGTTGTTAAACTTCATAAAATGAGTCAAAATACACCAAATTCAGAATTTTTAGAAATTAGAAGTAATTTCTCATAAAAAGGTACATATCGTATATACCGGGTCAAACCAAAGTCAACGGTCTCAAAATCTCCAAGGTTATGGAAAAATCCGGTCAAACCCAAAAACACGGTCAAACTAAATCAAATCTCACTTAACAAGTTAAACCACGATTAAAACAATACTAAACAAAAGAACTGGGGTCGGGATCTTACATCCTCCCCCCCTTAGAACCCATTTGGTCCTCCAAATGGCTTAAACCGAATCAAAATCAAAAACCCAAAAGACAAACGAAAACACTGACACCCTATGCTAGACCTCGGTGACTGAGAGACTCTCTGATCAAACCCGACGTTGAGATGCACGGTCAACCACATTCTGGTTCGGTTGAAAGCTTCACACTGTTCCACACATCTGCTTGAAACATACTCCTCTGACCAAACTAGTGCCCAACACCCCCAAGTATCCTTGGTGTCATCTGTAGTTCTTGCACTGGATCAATCCTTTTACTTAACTCGTCAGTCACTGTCAGTCCAAGAACTGCAAATTCTGCCTCTTTCTATCAGCTTGGAATTCGGTGCCTTAAGTCCTTCAAAGTTGTACACGGTGCTTCCGATGCTTGCATGAAGGTGTGATCGTAGACATGTTTTCACTGAAAATTGTCGCCCCAAAAATTCTGAAATTCCATACGTTTGCTCTTACTGTGTTCCTCAGATGCATCATCAGTTTCTGGCCTCCAAGTATACCGTCAATCCTCCTTCGTTATGAAATCACAATCTCCAAATCCTAATCTTTCTGTGATGTACTCTGAAATCTTGCCCACATCTGATTCTATCTACTTGCTGCTTTTGATCTTCTGCTTGATACTGTGTCATCAACAAAAACATATCTGCCAATCTGATGTCAATCCCTGAAGAACTGAAACTTCCAATCCCTGTCTTGGATGATGTTTACTCTCTCATAAATCCAACTTTATTTTCCAACTGAACCGGTACACATCCTGACATCTATGAACCCTTCAATTCTCACACTTCCAAGCTCCAATCATAAGCCAATACCACTCACTCCAATCAATGCAAAACAAATCTTAAAATTTTAAACATAGGGACTAAAATAATTACTTAGTTAAATCTCATCATTTTAAAACATAGTAGAAGTTGAACTTCCAAATTATCAAATAAAACTTAATAAAGAAAGTTTATCAAAGTTTGAACATGAAACAACATTATTCATTTTGAAATTCATGTTTTCATAACCAAACAAATCATTGAAACACTCGACAATTCCAAATCAGGATTTCAAAAATAAATCTAATTCATGTAGTATGACCATACATTAAACTTTGCGAAAATCTGCGAAAATCTGAGTGTTAGTTAAACACTAAACCTTGTTGAAATCTGAACTCATTTGTTCATGAAAATCTTGCGGAAATCTAAACAAATCTAAATAGAGTTAAAACAAATGTAGGAAATCTGCATATAATCTAAACACAAAACCCTTAGGAAATTCATTTTGCATAGCCAAAGAAAATGAATCAATGAAATAGAAATTTCACATTGTTCATTGAAAAAGAAACACGATTTTGAGTTACATGCTTTTAAATACCAATTTATCCACTAGTCTCTACATTCCATCATTAAAAACATCCGTCCATTTCCAACCAAACATATACAAAATTTTGAAATCACTAAGGTTTCGAAATGTAGATGTCAACATTTAAGAAAACTAAAACGAGAGCAAAATTTCAAGATCATTGCAAAACAATATCTTAAGAAGATTAAACAAAAATTCGAAACACAAATCCTTATGGAAACAACATCATGTGACTCATGAAAAGAGTATAATAACATAGTTTATTTCAAAATAAGCCTTAAAGAAGAAACATAAATCCATTGTTTAAACACTACATGGATAAATCATAGACATTAAGGAAAACATAACAAAGATGAAAATATCATGAAAATCATTCTCACCAAGAGAAGGGACATCACCAAAACTGGGGTATACACTTGCATCTGCATGTTGTCCAATCCAATATCTTGTAAGTCGGTAAAGCCCTCAACGTTCCCTTTGCTGCCAAAAATTTATCTTGACTACAACTAACCATCCTCTTGGTATTATCTCTGAAAAACTACACTGGCTAAGCTGCAAGTCCTGAAAATTCTCAGCCAAATCCATGACAAGGCTCGTCGAATCCGGGAAATCCCTGAGTTTCTGGCACTAGCTTTCAACCTTACTAACTAAGAATCATTTCTCTCTTCATAAAATCAACAGCTAATATACCTTTTGCAGTCCTTCATCTTGGAAAGATGGTCTAAGTTCCCCCAAAAATCCACATTTACTCACCTTGGTACGCTGCATGACGATCCTTGATTAGCTGAAAGGGGATCTTCACATGCTGCTCAAGTCCTACTTTGGCTGGCAAATGCACATGTCTTCTCTCATTAACCACAATGAAGATGCTGAAGGCTGAAAGTCTGCTGAGGTTCTCCGAAAACAACATACTAAATCCACGAGGTTCTCAGTCTCCGACGCAAGCACAGACAAAAGACACTGAACAAGAGTATGGAGACTTTAAATTCTCCACCACTAAGGAGGAAATTTGGTCATCCAAATCTCCTAACAACAAGAACTAAAAGACAAGACAAGCAAAATCTCCCGAACTGAAAGAAAAGCCGACTCAAATCCAAAGAAACAAGGACACGAGAAAACAAATCGACACAATCTAACGAATCCTCACCACACGTCTTAATGTCTCTAGAGTATTTTATTTCCTAGAAACTAACCAGCTCTGATACCAAACCTGTCACGCCCCGAAACCGGGCCCTGCAGTGGACCGACCTCGGGGTGCGAAATTTTGGGATAATTTGAAACTTTTTGTTATAGTTCCCAAGATCCGCGTGAATGAGGATAAACACATGCCAACACAATCAGAGTATATTTTTCGCGGAAGCTAAACATGGTGTTACGACTCGGAATCCGTGGCCATCGGGTTCCGTGTCGCACGCCACCAATGCCATAAAGCCATCTCATAAAAAGACTGGCACAAGCCATAAATCACAACACACTGAGCTGGTAGTAACAGGACTAATTAATTCCCACATGTTCAGATTACAATTAACAAATGTCTTAATTACAAACCCAAAAGAAAAAGGCTGATAAAGCCATATAAAAATATCCAACTAAACAGATATACTACCCCAACATTTCAATACGAACTCTGGTGCCAAACTTGACATCTAGATGATATCAACGGGCAGCCTCTCACGTCAGACCGGCGGTCCCACCGCCTCCTCTGGTCAAACACCTACAAACAGAAAGAGAAGGAACTGGCACCAAACAAAAGGGGTCAGATACGACGGTCTGGCAAGCGAATAAACAAGTAATATGAACAAAGGAACATACATAAAACCTGACGAAATCATCGTAAAACCAAATATAGAGTCTAAACAATAATGACAATAAAACATGCTAAAACGATCGAAAGTCCGAACATAAATATCGAGACAAATAAACGGACAGTCTCTAAAGCATAAATATCTCGAAAAGATAACCACCTAAGCGAAGCATTTAATAATTGGAAGTACATTTAAAACTGAACAGTAGAAACAATACGATAAAGGTCGATATCGTAAACATTAAACAAATCAAAGCATAAAAAGCATAACCGACAAGAATCATAAACTAAAGTAATGTGCAGATAAAACCTAGGCGACCACAAATAGCTAAATCCTCCTATTACCGAAGTAATAAGAGCAGACAGAGCGTAGCCACTGAACGTGGTACTAAACAGAGGATCAGAACCGTAGCCATACAAATGGGACCGGCAGATCAAAAGTATCAGAACCGTAGCCATACAATTGGGACCGGCAGATAATTACCGTTGCCATGGTCGGTACAGACAGAATCCAAGCTGCAGCTGGCGGACAGATTAAAGACCCCAAGCCGGGTGATCAGCCCGACAAGGTGACCTAAGCCTAGTGGTGCCTTTAGTTTTCAAAACTCAAACCGATACAAATCTAACATAATACTAATCCCTTTGGCTCAGGGGCTCACACCACATAGCTCTGGCCCCGTCTTGCCTCGGGGTTTTGTTTTCGGAATCATAGCCTCTTTGGCTCATGGGCTCGCACCACATAGCTCTGGCCCCGTCTTGCCTCGAGGTTTTTATTTTCAAATACTAGCTTTATCAAAACAATAGTCTCATCGAAAAATCCCGAAGGTGACGAACATACACCAATCTCTTTTCAAATCGAATCGGAGAAAACATACGAATATCCATGGTAAACCGTTCAAATACGCATCAAGGTGATTTGTATAAAATCATACGGTCAATCCTTTCGAACGTGGAAAACCACATGATTTTATAACAAATCATCGATGCTATTTAAATTAGTTCACCAAAGAAAACAAATACAAATACAAATACGAATGCAAATACAAATACATTCTTCTGACTTGAAATGGAATGGACAGTGGAGAATGACTTAATGACTTACCAAGGAACCATCTCAATGCACATTTAACCTTTAAACATTGATTAGTAAAGAGTGTGTTTGATCCCAATGAAAATCCATAATGTTTAAATGATAAAGTGCGCATTGAGACACGAAAGGTTCCCGGATAATTTCACATACACTCATTCTCACATCATTCCCATTTCACAAATTTCCAAGCATCACAAACAATCCCAAGTCTCATTAAAACAGGCCCATAGTTGGCCTTAAACCGAGCCCAAAACAATCCTTAATAACAGTCCAAAAACTACTCTTAAATGGCCCACAAAACAAGTTTTCAAAACAGCCCAAAACTAATCTTAAGATGGCCCACAAACAAACTTTAAAACACAACCCCAAAACTAACCTGAACCAGGCCCAAAAACAGGTCTTAAAATAGTCCAATATCAGGCCCTGAAATGGCCCAATATCAGGTCTTGAAATGGCCCAAAAACAGGTTGGGAATTGGCCTAAAAACAAGCTGGAACAGAAGCCTTAAACAGGCAGAAAATAAGCCTCAAAACAGGCCAAAAACAGCCCAGGAATTGGGCCAGAAACAGCCCATTCCAGAAGCCTGGCTCGCTATAGCGAGCCTAAGCTCGCTATAGCGAGCTGGGCTTCTGTCCAGCCCGTGCAGGGAGGGTTTTCTCCCCCTTTTTTTCCATCTTTTTCCATCTTTTTTGATCCTTTTTCATTCCCAATCTTTGATACAAATTTCCAACATCAATTGAGCCCTTTCTTGACCTCTTCAACTCATCAAATCACCATTCATAAATCATTCTAATTAGCCAAACACAACACTTTTTAAAATCAAAGTTTTTCCCCATTTCTTCGAACACCAACTCTTAACACAAAGAAATCAAATTTTCTACATGACCAAGATGAAAGCAAACTTCCAATACATTGTAAGACCATAACATAAATGGAAATCCACATAAACATTGGTTCATTCAATCAAAGTAAATCCATAAATCAAAAGGATTAAATCATAAGAAGAAAAAGCCATGAAATGAAACCAAATGAGATGAATCATCAATTAGTTGTGAAATTCACTTGCCTTGGTCAAGAGAAGATGCAAAACACTCTATGATGGTCCTCTTATAGCCTCAAGCTCCAAAATCATAAAACCCCCAAAATAGCTTAAGAAGAAACCCTAGAAATCAACCATTTTCCAAACTCCATGAAAACCCATTGCATGAGAGATGAAAACACTCAAAATGAGGAGGAAAACAAAGATCTAAAGAAAAGAAAACCATTGCTAACCTTTGGGTGTTCCAAATAAGAAGAAGGGCTTGAGAGGAGGGTTGTCCTAGCCCAATGTTCTTGAAAATGGGGTCTTTGGAATGCTTGAGAGTTGGGGAAGAAGGAGGTGAGATCAAGTCTCCATGAAAGCTCCAAGAGAGAGGTGTTTCAGATGAGAGAGAAAGAGTGGGAAGAGAGGGAAAGAGCCCTAGCTCAAACCCTTGCTGGAAACGGATGAAGGAGAAGAAGAGAGGGGTTCCCCTCTTATAAGGTGGGTCTTGTGGGCCCCAATCTTCACAAGGCTGAAACTCACATTTGCGGGCCCCGAACGAAAACGACGAAGAAGACAAAAATGATCAGCGAAATTTCTACTTTCCAAAAAGTATATTTTCCCCAATTTCTGAAATTTTCGAAATTCATGGGCAGATTTAGTGAAAATGTCATTTTTGCCCATTTTCCTCGAAAAACGTGATTTCTGAGTATCAAATCAAAATGATCAAAACATGAAAGTTGTTAAACTTCATAAATTGAGTCAAAATACACCAAATTCAGAATTTTTAGAAATTAGAAGTAATTTCTCATAAAAAGGTACATATCGTATATACCGGGTCAAACCAAAGTCAACGGTCTCAAAATCTCCAAGGTTATGGAAAAATCCGGTCAAACCCAAAAACGCGGTCAAACTAAATCAAATCTCACTTAACAAGTTAAACCACGATTAAAACAATACTAAACAAAAGAACTGGGGTCGGGATCTTACATCAGTTCTGCGACAGGACACAACTTCTCTTCATTAAGCACAGGAATGGTGGTCCACCTCTGATCAAAATCCAGATCAAGTAGCACCCCATGGTCGCACAGGCCCCCTCACATAGACGTAGGGTCCTGATCTACCGAGGGTGATCTCAATACTGCGAGATGGGTTCTTGTCTTTCCATCTCCGGAAACTCATTCCCGTGACCCAATTCTTCTGGGATTCTCCATAGACCATTACAGAAGCAAAATAAATCATTCCTACATCATCCACCCATCATCAACCGGCCATTGATCATCCAAATGAGGTAATCCCATCCATCCATGGCCCAAGGAACCAAACAAACATGCTCAAGGATCGATCTAAACATATATATATTACAAATTGGAATTCTACTGCAAATCAAAGGAAGGAAACATGCAATCTAGACTACCAGCACAGTGCACTTGCCTTGATCAATTGAAGGTAGAAGGAAAAGAGAGAAAACCACAGGGAAGAAGAGAAAAGGTATCGGCAGTTGCTCCTACGGTGCAGGTCGATCTTGGCTGGCCTTCTGTTAAGGGATTTCTGGGGTGAGGGAGAGAGAGAGAGAGATTGGAAGAAAGATGAGGGTTCGTTGGAGAGAATTGGGGAAGAAGAAGAAGAAGAGAGAAGAGATTGAAACTTGAGAGAAAGGAAAAAGGAGATGAACAGTAGTTGTTTGGGCAGGGGAGGGTTTAGTTTATATAGGTTGGGTTTTTGGGTTATGGACAAAAATGCCCTTAGGGTTAGAATGGGATTAGGGGTTAGGGTAGAGAGTATATAGGTCTTTAGGTGGGCTTCTAGAAGATTCTTTGGTGCAAACTCCCTACAGTAAATACAAAACTCTAGCTAGGGCCTCTAACAAACTCCCTAACTCTAAAAATAACAAAAGACCCCCTATTGACTCTACTAATTACACTATTAGACTAACCCTAGGAAAAATACATAACTACCCTCACTAAGTCCCATAATTAATATAATTAAAATACTTAAGCTAATATATAGTATTCAAATTCACATTGAGGGCCCACCAGGGGTGGGGTCTCACATTCCTCCCTCCTTTAAAACATTTGGTCCCCAAATGTAAAAACAAAGTAGGGACATACCTGCGGTAGAAGATGTGGATAATCTCTTGCCACCTGGTCTCGTAGCTCCCAAGTAGCCTCCTCCGGAGTGTGATGCTCCCACTGAACCTTCACAAAGTGAATAGTTCGATCCCGAAGTACTTTCTCCTTGGTGTCGATGACAGCGACTGGCTTGGCGATGTAGGACGCGTCGGGCTGGATGTCGAGCGGCTGGTGGTGCAGAATGTGGGTAGGGTCCTCCACATACTTCCTCAACATCGAGACGTGGAAGACGTCGTGCACACCTGATAGCTCTGCTGGCAACTGAAGTCTGTAGGCGACATCTCCGATCCTAGCCTTGATCTCAAAGGGTCCGACGTATCTCCGTGCTAACTTGCCCTTTTCGCCGAATCTGAGGGTGCCTCGAGCTTGGGAAACCTTCAGGAAGACACGGTCTCCCTTCTGGAACTTGAGTGGTCTGCGCCGATTGTCTGCGTAGCTCTTCTGTCGACTGCGGCTAACCTTCAGGTTCTCTACTATCTGGTGGATCTTCTCACTGGTGTCGCCAACAATAGATGGTCCGTGGAAACTCCTGACACCAACTTCCTCCCAACAGACTGGGGTCTTGCACTTCCTGCCGTACAACGCTTCGAATGGTGCCATCTTGATGCTCGAGTGGTAACTGTTGTTGTAGGCAAACTCACAGAGTGGCAAGGAATCCTCCCAGTTCTCCTTGTAGTCTAGAACACAAGCTCGCAACATATCCTCCAAGGTCTGGTTGGTGCGCTCCGTCTGCCCGTCTGTCTGAGGATGATAGGCTGTGCTGAAGCTCAACTTGGTACCCAAAGCTCGTTGAAGACTATCCCAAAAGTGAGAAGTGAAGCGTGGATCTCGGTCTGAAATAATCGAAGCTGGAACTCCGTGCAAAGAGACGATCTTATCCACATACAGCTTAGCAAGGACGTCGAGTCCCGCTCTCATCGATACTGGTAAGAAGTGAGCTGACTTGGTCAGCCTGTCCACGATCACCCAAATGCCATCATTGCGTCTCCTGGTAGCTGGAAGTCCTGCAATAAAATCCATGGTGATGTGTTCCCACTTCCACTGAGGTATCTCGAGCTGATGAAGTAGCCCTGGTGGCTTCTGATGCTCGGCTTTGATCTGCTGACAGGTCAGACATCTGGCCACATAGCCTGCAATCTCTTTCTTCATGTTGTTCCACCAGTAGTAGCCCCTCAGGTTCCTGTACATTTTGGTGCTGCCTGGGTGAATCGAATATCTGCTGTGGTGTGCATCTGCTAAGATCTGGTCCTTCAGCTCCTGGATATCTGGTACACACAGCCTGTCCTGGTAGTAGAGTACTCCACCAATTAGTCTGAACTCTGGCCTCTGGTCAATCTGCTCGATCACTCTGACAAGCTTAGGATCGCTGCGTTGACTGTCCTTGACCTCTCCAAGCAACTCCGGTTCCCATGCGGACATGGTGGCAAGCATAACTCCGTCGCTGAGCGGCTGAAACTGGACATCCAAGTCACTGAAGACATCGGTCCACACGCCTTCTGCTGCTAGGAAACTGACTAGGGCGGTCTTCCTGCTCAAAGCGTCTGCTACGACGTTCGCCTTACCCGGATGGTATTTGATAGGGAAGTCGTAGTCCTTGATGTACTCCATCCAACGCCTCTGACGGTTGTTGAGATCGTGCTGAGTGAACAGGTACTGCAAACTGCGATGATCTGAATGGACTTCGAACTTCTCTCCGTAGAGGTAATGCCGCCACATCTTCAGTGCGAACACGACTGCTGCAAGCTCCAGGTCGTGAGTAGCATACTTCTTCTCGTGTTCCTTCAACTGGCGTGATCCATAAGCAATGACTTTGCCCTCCTGCATCAAAACACAACCAAGACCGGTCCCTGAAGCGTCGGTGAAGACAACGAAACCGCCTGTACCAGAAGGTAAAGATAAGATCGGTGCTGACGTCAGTCTCTCCTTCAGTTCTTGAAAGCTGTCCTCGCATGAATCGGTCCATACGAACGGTACGTCCTTCCTTGTCAGCTTGGTCAACGGGGCGGAAATCGAAGAGAAACTCTTGACAAATCTGCGGTAGTAGCCTGCTAAGCCAAGGAAACTCCGAACTTCTGTAACATTCTTCGGTCTCTCCCAGTTCACTACTGCCTCGATCTTTGCTGGATCCACTGCTAGGCCGTTTCTGGAGATGATATGTCCGAGGAAGACTACTTGCTCTAACCAGAACTCGCACTTGCTGAGCTTTTCTTCCGGGAAAATCCGAGAACTTCCAAGATCGTAGGTCCGCAGTGAGGTCCAATTTAAAACTTTTTGAACAATAATGTAACAACAGTTATTATTGCGGAAGCGTATTATAAGCGGAAGCCATACAGAGATAGCGGAAGCATAAGGTATCATCGTATATATGTCAAATGTAGAAGGGCTGAAGTCCAGCCTAAATGTATAGTGATAACAAATCAAAGTTTAATTACATATTTTTATCACTACCCGTCTCACAACAAAAATCTCTCAAAAACCCTAAACAAAAGAACGCTTAAACCCCTGCAGCTGGTGTCGGCTCTCCACCTTCCGGCTCGACCTCATGGTCGGCCGGCCCCCATCCGTAGTCGCCTACTACGGGCACCTCAACGGGTGCGAACGCATCGCCCTCAAACTCGGGGTCAAGACCTAAGCACCAAGAGTGGGTCAGATCTAAAGATCTGGCAAGTCACAATATGCAGATAATATAGAATGTATGCATCAAATGAGTAGAGACATGTATAAAGTTAAGAGAGTAACAAAGGTACATATGCTATGCAGTCGTGCAAGATAACAATGTAGAATCATAATAAGCATAACAGTAATAAACCTACACAATATGGCACATCCACATAAGCTGGTCACCGCGGGATATTATGCCGCGGCCCTCCCATACTGAACACAGTCGCGGTAGGGATCCTAAGCTAATGCTAGGGATTACTAACCCTGCAAAATATCATCAACATCATCCACAACGACCGGAACCGGCATCACACCGTCCGTCCCAACAGTGCTCATCATGATAGCCACACAACAAATCTCAATAGCTCCTACCAGTGATGATCAGTCCAACTGGCTGAGCTTAAATCAACTGAGTGAATGTCTATGCCGACTCGGAAACAATAAAGGTTTGTGTCTGTCTAGGCTTTGCCTTGCGTGAACAAGGTCCTAACAAAAGTCCCTAAGAGGTCCAAGTACTCAATGCGACCTATGGATCATAGTCCAAGTCCAAATCCAATCATTGGGTCCATACCAAGGCCCACCAAATACATGGCCTGGTCTACAACAGTCCATATAATATACAAGTCCATGTTCAATAACATATGATCCATTTACATCCACAATGGGTCACAAGCCCATACAATCTAACCTCTCCATTCTAGGGTAATTCACATCCAACTTAGGCCATAAAAAGGGCCCGCCTAGCCACAGACACGGGTCAATGATCCACCAAATCAGATTACCGGGTCACCTCTACGTATTCCTAGGTTTAGGTCCTCCATTTTCCATTTAATTAACATGTATGAGCAATAATAAGGACAATAGAGTGATAGTCATAGTATGAGGGAGATGAATCTCCAAGTACACGAATCATAGGGAGAGAGCAACAGTCCAACCTAGGTAAATGGTCCACTCTCGGATACAGGTCCATCTCAGGTAATTCGATCTTTAAGTGAAACCACAGATGCTAAAGAATATTGTGTTTGGTGCTTAGAAGTTATGTGCATCATTTGGTAACGTATAAAGGTCGAATCATCTTAGATTACATAACCTGGACTTTAATTAGTGGACCCCACGAGTCAAGGTCGAGCCGTACCATTGACTCGTGGCTGGCACAGTGATGGAAGTCTATTTGAATGGTCAATGGGTTCTACATATGATTGCAACAATGGAATTTAGAATCTGGGAAGTGTCACTGTACACAGTGTGCTCAGCCGGCCTCCTGGCCTGGGCGGTCAGCTCGGCACACTGTGATCAGAGAAGGAAAAACGCCCTACAGGCAAAGCCTGTTTGTCCAGGACTTCCTGTGAGTTCGGCTAACTCCCCGGCCGGGGTAGTTGGCCGTGCACACTAAGAATTCTGGCTGAAGGGAAAGTCCCAGGTTCTATTCTCCTTTGTTGGAATCCCGCCTTTTTGGAAATCCATCTCGGAGTTCAGCTAAGCAATGGAGCTCAATTGAATACTCAGTTCGGCCACCCAACTCAGCTCGGCAAGGGGCCTAGCTCAGTTGGATCACCCAGCTGAGTTGGGGAAAATGCATTGGGCTTGGCAGGGCATTGAGGTTGGTTTAGCTCTCAGCTCGGTTAAGCACCGAGTTCGGCTAAGCTCGAAGTCCGGTCTGGCACGGAACCCGGTCTGGCGCTGAGCTCAGTAAAACACTGAGTTCGGCCATAACACTGAGTTCGGCCGTAACACTGAACTCGGCTTTGAGCACTGAGCTCGGCCTAGACACTTAGCTCGGCTAAACGCGAATCCCATCCTAACCATTATGCTCGGCAAAACTCTGAGTTCGGCTAGTGTTGAATCCAGCCATCGCTGAGTTCGGCCAGTGCTGAGCTCGGCAGTTGCTGAGCTGCGCTAACGCTGAGCTCGGCAACCGCTGGGCTCTGTAAGTGCTGAGTTCGGTAGTTGCTGAGCTGCACTAATGCTGAGCTCGGCAACCGCTGGGCTCTGCAAGTGCTGAGCTCGGCCATCGCTGGACTCTGTCCATCTCTCCTATCAGTGTTGTGTTCTGTTACAGAACCCAGTTCTGCGACAGGACACAACTTCTCTTCATTAAGCACAGGAATGGTGGTCCACCTCTGATCAAAATCCAGATCAAGTAGCACCCCATGGTCGCACAGGCCCCCTCAGATAGACGTAGGGTCCTGATCTACCGAGGGTGATCTCAATACTGCGAGATGGGTTCTTGTCTTTCCATCTCCGGAAACTCATTCCCGCGACCCAATTCTTCTGGGATTCTCCATAGACCATTACAGAAGCAAGATAAATCATTCCTACATCATCCACCCATCATCAACCGGCCATTGATCATCCAAATGAGGTAATCCCATCCATCCATGGCCTAAGGAACCAAACAAACATGCTCAAGGATCGATCTAAACATATATATTACAAATTGGAATTCTACTGCAAATCAAAGGAAGGAAACATGCAATCTAGACTACCAGCACAGTGCACTTGCCTTGATCAATTGAAGGTAGAAGGAAAAGAGAGAAAACCACAGGGAAGAAGAGAAAAGGTCTCGGCAGTTGCTCCTACGGTGCAGGTCGATCTTGGCTGGCCTTCTGTTAAGGGATTTCTGGGGCGAGGGAGAGAGAGAGAGAGATTGGAAGAAAGATGAGGGTTCGTTGGAGAGAATTGGGGAAGAAGAAGAAGAAGAGAGAAGAGATTGAAACTTGAGAGAAAGGAAAAAGGAGATGAACAGTAGTTGTTTAGGCAGGGGAGGGTTTAGTTTATATAGGTTGGGTTTTTGGGTTATGGACAAAAATGCCCTTAGGGTTAGAATGGGATTAGGGTTAGGGTAGAGGGTATATAGGTCTTTAGGTGGGCTTCTAGAAGATTCTTTGGTGCAAACTCGCTACAGTAAATACAAAACTCTAGCTAGGGCCTCTAACAAACTCCCTAACTCTAAAAATAACAAAAGACCCCCTATTGACTCTACTAATTACACTATTAGACTAACCCTAGGAAAAATACATAACTACCCTCACTAAGTCCCATAATTAATATAATTAAAATACTTAAGCTAATATATAGTATTCAAATTCACATTGAGGGCCCACCAGGGGTGGGGTCTCACACATCAAGCTCCTTCTTAGAAAGCCCCCGATACGCCGAAAAGCTCTCCGCGAACTACTTTGTAAAGCCGGCAGTCCGGGAAGTTAGAAACACAGGATAAGAGATCATGGCTGTAGTGTCTTCAGCACTGTAGAAAGCCCATGCATTTCTCCCATCCTGTAAACCTCCAAAGCGCTTCACCATGCTTGAAGGCACTCCAACAACACCTTCAGAAAAGCCCAACTGCAAAGCAAAACGAGAGGGTACATACGGCTGGATGTCAATGAAAAGATGTCTCCGGTACACCATCGTGCCGACACGTATGCTGAAAAGCCACTCATTCTCTGTGTTTGTCAAGGAGTAATGCCTTCCCGACCCCGCCCTGTAGAGTCTCGGGAGGCACCAAAATCAAAAGCCTTCTTCCGCAACTCCGGAGAAAGCTTCATTGAAGACTGGCCCATCTCGACGTCCTTGAACCGTTGAATCCTCATGCGGGCAAACAAAAGTGATTCAGACATGGCTTTGCCCTTAGCCAGCCGAATCATCAGAGGATCATCATCCTATGCAGCACCCAGCCGGTGGAAGCCGGGACAGTGGTACACATACCACGAATAAAAGATGTGGGCTGAAAATACCCTATTCATAGGGAGCCCAAGTTGAACCAAAAAAGCAGCAGCCTGCGGTTCCGTACACAGGTAGGAGTAGAGAGCTGACACCAAAGCAAGCTGCTCTCCAAACGCCATCTGACAAGCCAGAAAAATACAATGCGGCCTGATGTGCATTCCATCTCCTCCAGCAAAAACAGCCTCACCAAGCCAATAAGTGAGGTAAACAGCGAGATCTCTCCGCAGTGCAATGTCAGGGCATATGGCGTTTATACTCGCACAGAAATCTCTCAACTCCTCTTGCATAGCCAAGATCTTCTTCGAACTTAGATCCTGAGCCCTGGCTTCTTGGGTCGCACTGTCAGAAGACTCCCTGCTATCAAAAAAGTTGGGGAATGAAGAGCTAGAACTCTTCCAACTGCTGGATCTAACTTTCAAACCCTCATTCTCCTTCATGAAATCATAGAAGGTGACGAACTGAAAGTACAGAAGCCTGAACTCCTCAGACTACTCCTCAAGGACGCTGTCGATCGGCATAAACTCCTCATAGAGTTTGCCAAGGATGGGCAAAGCAGTAATGGCGCTCGGCTCCTTCAAGGAAAAACCAATCTCCCCATTCGTGACAACGAATGTATTGGTTTGCGGAAGGAATGACTCCAACATAGCCATGAAGGCCTCTTCGGAAAAAAAAAACCACTGTCTCCCTAAAGGCGCGGACTGCGTCAAAAAATCCCAGCTTCCTTCACAACAGCACCACCAATCAGCAGGACGCGATCAGTCCATGACCTCCACTCGGAGTCACCATTGAAACGGCCACGAAGTCGAAACGCTTCACCCAATTGCTGCCGTCAACGCTGAAAATGCCAAGGCCCACCGATTCGCAAATCGACCGACGGATAATCAGAGCCCTGGTAACCGCTGGCTGGCATCAACATGTCCATATCAGTAGGCGATTTCTCTGCATATCCTGGAGAACCGCCAACAAAAACCCTGGTCTTGATTACATTTGTGTAACACCCCGACCCGCCTTAATCTCGTTTTAGAGTTAATTAATTTAGATTAATTGCTTAATGGATGTTTTGGTTGTGATTGGACTTGATTAGGTTGAATTAGTGGGGTTTGACAATTTACTAGGTAGATTATGACTTTTGGAGTGTTTTGGGTTTTTGTGTGTACTTAGAGATTTTTGGATTTTAATGCATTGCATAGAGCATTTCATGGGCCTTAACTTTCATGCCTTGACCCATCAAATTCGGACCCATTTAGGCCCATTGCCAGCCCATTCATTAGCTCCAAGCCCTTTCTTGCAAATTCAGTCCATTTTGTGGACTTATATGCAATGCAGGGAAAAATTGGGCTTAAAACCCTTACCCAGCCATTTTTCTTTCTACTCCTCTTATTCCTTCTTCATTCCAGCTGGGAGCTTTTCCCTTCCTCTTCTCTTCTTCTCCATTTCTTCCTTCCTCATCTCAAGCAATCAACCAAGACTCCTAGCATGAGTAGAAGCTAGCCACCACTTCATCTTCTCCACCAAGACAATATCTTCCAAGCTCAAGCATTCACTCATCTTTCTTTCTTCTTGCTTTTGGTAAGCTCTTTCTTCACTAAGCATTTCCATTTGATTTCCTTCATCTTGGAAAGCTACAAATCATGTATGCATCATCTCCTTCCTCATTCATTTTCTTCCATTTTGTTTTTCACCATTTTTAGGGCATTTGAGCTTTCATATTTGGGGATTTTCGAGTTTAACAAGGATTAGGTGTGAGAGCTAGCTTTCAAGCACCAAGGCAAGTTAAATATGTACATTGATATGCATGTTTCCTTGTTTGATTCATGAATGTATGAAATCATGTGTAGAAACCCTTCTTCTTGCTCAAAAAATGGATTTTTGTGGATGATTTTTTTTGTTAATGTATATGGGTTTATTGATGGTTTTGATGAGCATTTTGGAAGCTCAAGGATACCCATTGGTAGTGGTTCAAACCTGGAATGAATGCCTTGAATGGCTTGGGAGAAATCAAGAAGTTTCAGAATTTCGGAACCCAGGATTTGACAGTTCGCTCGAGCGAGCGTGAGTGAACGCTCGAGCGAAGGGCTTTCTGGGAGAGTTCGCTCGAGCGAACTTTTGGTCCGGTCGAGCGAACGGCTCTCTGTCTGGGGTCCGCTCGAGCGACCATTTGGACGCTCAAGCAAACCTGATACTTGCAGTATGCAGATTTTCCAATGGCCATAACTTTTCAACCGTAAGTCCGTTTTTGGAGATCTACATACCGTTGGAAAGCTCATGATGTGTAGAACCCAATAAAAATTATTTGATTTGAGCCTTGGAAAAGATTATGTGTTGGATTTTACATAATTGTGACAAAGGGACGTTTCCATGAGCCGGACATTGGACCGTAGCTTGTCATAGATGATTGGCCTGATAGATAGACCTGTAAAATGTGCACCCTGAGCTTTTATCATGACCGATGGTTTGTTTAATTGTGGATATGGATTGAGCACCCGTACCCACAAAAGGGGCATTGTGTTCTTCGGATTGTAACCGAACCAAATGTGTTTTATTAAGGGATTCGACACCCAAATTATGTAACGCCAAGGGGTTCCTCGTAGCCCGTTAATGTCGAACTCTTAATACTACCCTGAGTTGGACGGTGAAGACCACATGTGTTTCCAAGACCGTAGGCTTGGCTTGAGTTCTGTCTTGATTCTAAATATGATATCTCTGTACATGCATTGCATTCCGTTTTCAGTATTCTAGTATGACTTGATCATGCTTCTGTTTGGTTATGTATTTTCTGTCACACATCTATTATATTACCTTTATTTCTGGCTTTGTTCAGTATATTTCAGTATGTTCCGATTTGTTACCTATATGATATGTCCTGTATATGTCCTGTATCTGATTTACACTATCCTGCACCTGCTCTGTTGTTTGTATATTGCACTCTATGAGTCGGCACCACTTAGCTTCGACCCTATCTAAGTCGGACCCGACTAAGTGTGGGTTTAGTAAACTTCTGGCCCTCTGCAGATGGGAATATATTCTGAGGGTTTACCGGCACCCTAGGTCTACGATGGAGAATTCTGGGTACCTCTGTCTCCTAGTAGCACCGCCCTGTCCTGTCCTTATATTCTGCTCTCATTTTATTTTCATGTTATATGATTAACTTGAGAGAACATAGGTTATGTGGATGTGCCAACTAGTACTGTTAATATGTTTACCTGTTATTTATGACTCGTACGTCTCATGCTAATTCATGCACTGATATGCCTAGTGATTATTCCTTGATTTCTTATGATTTATACCTGTCTGACTATTCATTTGATACATGTTATATGGACTGTATATGTTTGTCTTGCTTAGCTTAGTCTAATGGTGCTACACTTGGCGTTACAGGTGAATACATCGACGCCATTGCCCCGGAGATCCTTGAGGAAGAGGAACCTCCACACAACGTAGCTGAGTGGACTCCTGATGATGTCTTCTAGACATCCACTCGATGAGAAATGGACGTTTAAATAACCCACTGACCGTGGCTAGGATTGCCACATATTTTGTAGAAACTTATAAACTTGTTTAGCTTTTGGATTGTAAACTTAATTAACTTACTTCTTCTATCTCTACCTCTTGAACTTGAATCTTTAAATCTATGCTCATGGACCCTTATGCTCTATATCTTGATGATTGTGTTGTGTTAATTGGATATCTATTTGACAAATTATACAGGCATATCGAAAAAAAAAAAATATAACCCTCACACGTGATATCCTGTGGGTAAATTCCGTACGTGGGGACCTAGAGTCAATGAGTTTGACTCGAATTTCCACGCGGGCGTGTGTCGCGCCTCTAGATGTGTGTAATCTCGGGCTCGGGGCGTGACAATTTGTCCTTCTCACCCAGCTTGGAGGATCTTCCCTCTTAGAGCACGTGGGGGCAAGGCTCATGATCGAGACAGTGCGATCAAACGTTGACCGGGTAGCAACAATCTTCTTTTCACCACCTGTAGTGAAAGAGAACTGAAAACATCTTCTCTGGTATGTCATGTCATCAGGGACTGCATCACCAAAGAAGAAGGTAGGCTTGGGCAAAACCCTCTGATCTTCCATCACCCATGGACGACTGCTTACCATGATCTTATAAAAATCTCTCAACATACTGGACCTTCTCCCAGGCTTGCTGAACGGCCGGATTAGAAGATCTAGAAGATCGACGAGGTACGCTTGTAGCAGGCTCTTTACCCTTGTTCGTTCTGGAGGAACCACCTGAAAAGGTTGGAAAAGAAAAGATCAAACATTAAAATGACAGAATTTCGCTAAAAACAAAATCTGGCTAAATTTTGACATGATGCCGGGGCAATTCCGAAGAAAAGGAACTATCCCAAAAGAAATAGAAAGTTAAAGATGGGCTCAACATTGCTGCAAGCTCCGAAACTCCAAACTTTCGAAACCTCAAAGTCTCCACAAAATCAGGAAGGGCTCAACATCGCTGCGAGCTCCAAATTCCCAAATTTGCAAAAACTTTCAGGTATGCTATGACATCATGCTACAAATTTGATTTACAATAGAATGCATGTATGAACATCTAGGTTTGCAAAAAAAAAAATGCATTATCATGATGAGCAAAAAAGTAGAAGAAAAGAAACTTTCTCAAAAAAAAGGAGAAAAGAGAAAGAAAAAGAACAAAAAAAAAAAGAAAAGAAACTTTCTCGAAAAAAAAAAGAGGCAAAGAAAACAAAAAAAAAGAGGGCTGGCCCACAGGCCACGTGGCCGTACGGCCAGATCCGTACACAAAATTAAAAAAAAACATGCAAAAAAAAAAAGAAGAAGAAAGCATCAAAAAAAAATGTGTAAAAATAAAAAGAGCAAACACGTGGAAAAAAAAAGAAAAGAAAGAAACAAAAAAAAAAGAAAGAACTTTTTCCTACAATGGGGTTTTTTTGAAAAAGGGAACTTACTTGAAGCAATTGATTGATGGAGAAGAAGAAGAAAAGTCTTGAAGATCTTGAAGAAGAAGAACTCTTGGTCTTGAAGCCCTCTTGAGATTGTTGCAAAAGAAAGCAATAAGAGCAAGAGAATTAACCTCCTCCTTGCTTTTATAGAAGAGAGCAAACTAAAGAAGGAAAGAAGAATGAGGTAAGTGTTACTAAATTAGTGACCTTACCAAAAGAAAAGAATTAGAAAGATTGTTTCCCAAAAGAAAGACATCTTGAGGGATTCTCTCCCAAAAAAGATATCAATGAGAGATTTCCTCCCAAAAGATAGGATCAATGAAAGATTCTTTCCAAAAGGAAGATATCTTGAGATATTCTCTCCCAAAATAAAAGGAAAATGAGAGATTCTCTCCAAGTAAAGATATTCTTAGATATTCTCTATCCAAAGGAGATATTTTTGGATATTCTTTACAAAAATGACACCATATGAGATCTAAGCCATTTCAAAAGCTTAAGGTCCCATGGGTTAGCCCATATGAGCCAGGTTTGACCACTAGGCATTAAAAATAAAAAATAAGAAAATTTGGGCTTTTAGTAAAAAAGAAATCCCTCTTACCAAGAGCATACAAAAATGGTTCCATGCCTTTTTTGAGTTGATTCAACCATACAAAAGAGAATTTCAAGCCCCATGAGCTTCCAAAAATCAAACCATCCAGCCTACCAAATCGAGCCAAAATCTTGAAATTAACATTCCACAAAAAACCAAACCAAATCCTGGTCCCCTAACTTGCCACATACAGCTTGTTAGGTCACAAGACCAAAACCAAAAACCAAAACCTGATCCCCTAACTTGCCACATACAGCCTGTTAGGGCACAAGATCAAAACCAAAACTGACCCCCCAACATTCCACATACAGCTTGTTAGGTCACACGGTCAAAACCAAACCCGACCCCCTAACCTGCCACATACAGCCTGTTAGGTCACAAGGTCAAAACCCAAATCCACATCCCTGATGTCAACTTCAAAACTTTTCCTCGAGATGGTACGTGATTCCTTTCACTACCATAAAATTCCCTAGGAAGCTCAAAAGGCTACAAATACCAAAAGAAATACTGCTCAAAGACTCTTGGTCAAGTCACAAGCTCTCCTTCACAAAATCTCTTCGAGGCATATCGACTACAAAAGTTAAGCAACTCGTCGCTGCACCTCGAGGGGGCATTTTTTGACATCAAAAATGTTACTTTGCTTCTTCAAGAGCCAGAAAACTGCATGAAGTCGCAACCTGCCATAAATAGGCAATGCTACTTCCAAAAAATCAAATCTTGTCAGAATCAAACAAAAACTGCAAGATCCTTCAAGACAGCCAAAAGAGGAGTACATAAGAAGTTTTGGGCCATTTCAAAATCATTTGGCCTAACTTTGCTTCTCCGGCAGGGAAAAGGAGCTCCCGGCGGCGAAAACATCAGAGACACCAAATCTTCGATCAGAGCCGATGGATGGTCTCAAAATACATCAAAAAGGCTCCACGTCAAGTTCCGAGTCAAACCGACAACGTTTGACCCCACATCAAACCTCGAACAGCTAAATCAAGCCTCTCGGCGGCGAGAACCTCCGAGGCCATCACTCATCAGATAGAGCACATGGACGGCTTCAAAATGCTAACAAAGGGCTACTCGTCAAATTTCAGGTCATTTCGACAACATTTGACCATACTTTGACGCTCAGAAGCCAAATCAGGCCTCTCGGCGGCGAAGCTCCTCAGGACCATGGTTTCCAAGACAGAGCCTATGGATTATCTTAAAATGACTCCAATAGGTTCCCCGTCAAATTTTAAGTCAATCGGACATCGGTTGACCGAACATCAAGCCGCGACATCTTCATCGCGACAAAACCAAATCTACTGGTGATAGGACCCCAAACGGCTTCAAAACTCAAACAAAAGCCTATGGTTAGTCTTATTTATTATTTAGGAGGCTTCACCTCAAATTTCAGGTCATTCCGACATCGTTTGACCCAGTTTCAGCTTCTGACGGAAAATCGGCAGCTCTACGCGATAAAGTCTTCGGCTCTCTCAGAAAATTGGAAACTTTGCAAAACAAAATGCAAGGATTCTCATCAGGTTTTCTACAGAGAAATCATGCCAATAAATGGTCAAGAATGTCAAGGAAAAATACAGAAGAAAAAAGAATAAAAAAACAGTAAAAACGGACACAAAAAGTGACAAAAAGAGGGAAAATCCCTCCAGGGTCGTAGGGGCCTGCGACCCTGGGGCCCGGGATCGCCCGGTGGGCCCCGAAAACCCCATTTTTTGCCATTTTTTCGCGATTCAAAGCGTCCGGCCTCCGGTATTTTCCAAAATTCATACTTTTGAGACACAGAATCCTCTGACATCCGTCAAAATCATGGGTCAATCATCAAGAGTATCAAAATCAACAATTGATCGCCAACCGGTCAACCAAAGAAGTGTGCTTTCTGCCCGACCGATCGAGAAATCGACAGGACAGATGGTACCGACCCGCTGTTGGCAACCAATACCTGAAGTTACATGTTCATCTGATGTCGATCTACGTAAAGATCCATCGTTGATCATCGCCAGAAGAATCCCAAAAGACGCGGCACGGCCCGTGACTCTTCAACTGCTCGGCGACCACTTAATGCGATTAATTGACTAGCTTTATTGTAGTCATTAATCCATTTCAATGGACGGCCCAATCAAAAGCAAGCCTTCGGGAGTTACAAGTCAAGAGATTCATGACATTTAACCGATGAAACTCCTCCCATCATGGCGATTAAAGGCGATTAAATGCCCTCAATCTCCTCCGGCCAATCAGAAGCCAAGAAAAAGGAGTTACAAAATAAAGGAATTAAATCCTGTAACTCCTCCCATTATGTGGCTTAATGACAATAAAAGCCCAGAAACCCTCCTAAATGGCTACAAAAAAGCCTATAAATAGGAGAGCATTCCAAGAAGAAAAAAAACCAGACACAGAGAGACAACGGACAGCACAGACAAACAGCACAGAAATCTAGAGAAAGAAAGAGAGAAAATTCTGCGGAAGTTCTACACCGACCACCGCTACAAGGTGACAAAAGTCCCTTGCGGGGTACCCCCCTAAGGTCTTTGCCTTCTCCTTCTGCCTCCAATGGCTTAGATGTGGCTTTTCAGCCTATCTACTTAGATTTTTATTGGACATAGGACCTCCTTTTGGTCTTTGTCCTCTAAAAACCTGAGGTTATAGCCAAGCCAAGCGAATCAATAGCATCCTCTGTTCTCATCTGCATGGATTATGGCGAAGTCCACATATGGCTTGCGACCGTCAATCTGAACGGGTCCCCCACAATCTCCTGAGAAGTTAGATCCTCCTTTTCTTGGTTTCACTATAGTTTGTATTTTTTCAAAAGAGACAAAAATCACAACTCTTGTCTTTCATTATTGATAAGAATTGTAAATCGGCTATAAACGCCAAAATCGGCTATAAACGCCAAAAATCGGCTATAAATGCCAAAAAACCGCCTTTCACGGCAAACCAAGAAAAATGTCTCTTTTCTTAAATATATGTGCAATGGAAAACTTGAAAGAAGTTGATTTCCTTTTTACTTGCGAAGGTTGATCTCCGGATCACCACTTGTAATTCCAAGTAAAATAGAAAATCCGGCACACCCACACAAAGAAATGTTGATGCCCGCCTCTGCCCCCCAGGTTATGAAAAGGGTCGGACCCAAACGGACTCCCATGTCCGCCGACACCCGGTAGAACCATGGCAGGAGCGCAGTCCATCAGTCGGTACAAATTTGCTCCGAGATGGCCTCTGTCTCTCGTTCCCCCGTTGGGGTTCCCACTCCCGTGTCTCTGCTCCGTCTGGCCTGTTCCCCAGGCACCTTTGGAGGGCGGGGAGTCCACATATGTTCATTCGTTTGTCAATCAAGATGGGCTCAATTTCGGTGGACTCGCTCTTTCCACCAACTAAAGAGCTTTTTCTCTCCACTCGCTCCTTCCGCTCGCTGGTTCGCCTTCTTTCTTAAGAAAATAGATAGAAGATAGTCTTAGAGTTTGCTAAGCGATTCTTTGTGTCTGGAGTGAGGGTGGACTGTAGTCTAGTCTCAGTTCGGATGTGAAGATGTTTAGTAAACTATATAGCTCTTCCGTCTATAAGTCACTAAAGATTGATTGTCTTTTAGTTGCTTATAGACTAAGGGGTGCCGATTATCACGTGTATACTCAGCGCGCGATACTAAACAAAGAGTCGTCATCGGCGTCGTCAGTTTTTGCTACTACACTCACCGACTGGTATCAATCCTTTCCATTTCCTATTATGGTTGGCGTTCCCAGAGATGGGAGTACTGACCTGTTATCAGGAAGGGTTGGTTGGAGGATTTCTGCTTAAGCATTTGACCCCAAGATTTCTAGATGACTTAGTCATCTCGGAGCTTTTCAATGCTTGGTCAGAGGATTTTGGCATGATCGGAGAGACATGACCCCAACGTACTACACCTCCAGGAAAGGAAAAGGAAGTGAATCCAATGAATCGAGAGTAGGGGCCTTATCGGAGATATTCCTTGCGTACGGGTGGGTGTGAGATCAATCTCAGTCATATTATCTCTAGTCGTATCATTTCTCCCCTCCGGCGGCATATCTTAGCGGGGAACCCGTTGGCAAGCATATCATCTTTTTTGTCCACGCATCCACCTGGAACAGGCATTCCAATCTCCGTTGGGTTGTATCACTCCTGAAACACGCATTACTCATTCACAGCTCTGAGTCAATTCCCTGTTCTCCCCGGCCTACTATCATTAGAAGGATGAGAGGGTGCCTACAACCTTCCTCGCTCTTCCGAGAAAGCTTGGGAACCCCCTTTCCATCATCCATGTACTCAGTAGCAGGGCCGGTGTCCTCTATTTTAAATCAATTAATTGTGTACGGGTGGGAAATCGTACTTTAGGTCCGGTATGGTAAAATCCGCTATACCGGGGATCTAAGCGTGAGGGAAACGGAAATGGGAAAGATAGAAAAGCATGGGTATCTAAGCTGGGATAGGAGGCAAATAGTTAGATGCAACGGGTGGGAGAGGTGAGATAGTGTTCACTAAGGTAGGTTAGGGCCCTTCTACGGAGAATGAGATCATTAAGGTAGGCTCAGTAGGGAGACATAGCTGAGTAATGGGAAACAAATACTCAGATCGAGAATAGGAGGTGCACGGGGTGGATGGGAGTACTCACTAATATGCACTGGAAAAATGATTATCTCATTTCTGGGAGGAACCTTATCTCATCCCTCAATGAAGATCAGCACTCACAACTGAAGCATCAAACTATTGGCGGGCAAGAATAGTTGAGTTGGATGTGCGAGACAACAACGTTGAGCCACAAGAGAAGAATCGTGAGATTAAACAGTAGGCGCTACTTTAGAGAGAGAAGGGGCCGAGGGATAGAGCACATAATGATGTGGAATAACAGGAGGAATTGGATACGCTTATTCTCGGTCGAGGTGCAACACTCACTATACATGTTCTTTTCTCGGACCAATCCTATTCCTTTCCTTTTGCCCCTTCAAACCTATCACCGGGGTGTACATGAGTTGTGCTTGCTTAATTATACACAAATGATTCTCTATTGACCTCTTTCAAAGGGCAGAGTGAACAGCATTCCTCGCCCGAGACAGACCATTCAAGGCATAGTTACTTCAATCATGGTCCCAGGCACATTAACCTCATTAGCGGCATTATCACTGTCGATCTAGTACCTCTGGGTAGTACCTTCTAAGCTTCTCTACATCTCTCTCAGTTAGGTATGGGAAGACATCTCCATCTTCAGGCGGGCCCTCATAATCGGAACTCATTCCATTGGTTCAGAACCATAGCTGAGACAAAGCTAACACCTTCCTCGCCCCTTCAGGGCTCTTTGACTCCATCAATCAGCTTCTCCCCATGAGCTAAATAATTCCTAGAGTCCGCATCTCTATAGCAGGCGGTTTCGTCAAGCGGGTAAGGGATAGAGAGGACCTATCACGCACAACTAGAGCATAAAAGCTATCGACCGGTAGAGAAAGACGTGTAAAAGTAGGCGGGCGAAGTTGCATTTATAGCTTTCGCGTACTGCTCGGCATCATCCTATCGGCACTTTACCCGAATGTGCCTTAGTTTTTCAAAACCTCCGAGACTCAAAAAAGTACGTCTTGGCCTCTGATAGATCTTTAGCCCATGTTTCCCCTACAGGCTTTTCATAGTACTAGTGGGTTTCACAGTCAAGTGCCTTAGTTTCTCAACCTCAAAAAAATCGTACTAGTGAGCTATCATTTCAAACCAGTAGTCTATCAAGTAGAGCCTTCGGAACGTCGACTCAACATGGTAAAGTTGTGGAACTTTCAGGGGAAAGATGAACCTGTTGAAACAACTGGTGCTTGCTCGGATGCTACCTCAGCCGCTGTCGGCTCGCCCGGATGCTTCCTCCGCCTGGTCGAAAAGCCGGAACAAAGTGAAGGGGAGGGGTGAACTCGACCACCCGAAGTTGGTTGGAGCTGATCTAGAACCACTACTAAATACGTAGAAGAATCGAAACCTCTTCCTACTTCATTTATCGAATGGAGTGCCCCTCTAAGTAGTAGTGTCAAATATTCAAATGTATGTCTATACGCACAAGGAAGGAAACCTCACCTATTCAAGCTAAAAACTTCAGCCGAAGAAAGGCATGGTCGCCCGCAATTGGTTATTTGCTAGGACGACTCCGACGTTCGATACGTTTCGGTTCAACATTTCTTTTCTACCTCCGGCGGGAATAAGGAGAGCACTGGGATTTATTTATTATTTTATTTTTTTCTTTAAAAAATGGGCTTCAAACAATTTCAAACATCTGTCCTCCCCTCTATTTTTGTCTGATCCTCTCTTCTAATCTCTTTAGGCTTTTTAGCTTATAGATACACTCCGCTTCTTTCTCTATCCATAGTCTAATCAGAAGTGTCTCTGCTTTTTCTTTTCTTTTTCGATTTTGTTTTTGGCTCGAAATAAAGCTAGGGTCCTGATCGAGCAACTAGTAGTCTTATCTATCCACCTCTCCAGACACAATATAATGATGTGCTCGTTTTGACAGTAGTATAAATCCCTTCATTCGAAAGCCAAGCTAAGAGTAAGATCGCTAGGCTAATGTGGATTCACATAATTTGAGACTAAGCAAGATCATCCCCACCAAGATTGAAACCGGGATACTACAACTACTCTTATGGGGAAGGATCTTTAATGGGTCGAAGGTAGTATGGCTCGAGCTTGGAGCACCGATCGCTGCTCTTTGGCCGACTCTTGCTGCTCCTGTATCTTGGTCAACAGAATCCACAACTTCTGCTGGATATACTACCACTGCATCAACCGACTCAACTTCTCCTGCGACTGCTACTGAACCGACTAGCTAAGCTACCTATGATGCTACCGTCTCTGCTGCTGGTGCTGGTGATGAAGGTAGTGGTGGATAAGCTGGGACGGGAAGGCATGTTACTATATTATCCTCGCAATATAAATCCCCTCGAATTTCTCGAGAAAATAAATTGGATTTAACTAACAACTAACTATGAAAATAAGACTCTACCTGTTTTTAAAGTGGAAGAATGAAAGGAGCTCTTGTTTCCCCTCATGCTTCGCCTATTCCGAAAGTCAGACTAAGTGACTCAATGTCTTCTCCTTGCTTCTGTAGTATGTGTGAAAATATCTAGAGCTGTTTCCTAGATAAGATTAGACTAGACCACTTTACTAAAGATAAAGGACCACTTTCCTAATTGCCCATTTTTCTGGTGGAATACATCACACCATTGTTCTGCTCACTCCATCCTCGTATTCATTTCTGGCAACAACCCCTTTCTTTCTATTCCATCTTACTGTAGGGAACTGGCCTCACAGAGCATCATAGTCATCACGATAGCCCTAGACATAGTAGCCACGGTGCAAGATCCCGACCCCCAGTTCTTTTATTTAGTATTTTTTTAATCGTGGTTTAACTTGTTAAGTGAGATTTGATTTAGTTTGACCTTGTTTTTGAGTTTGACTGGATTTTTCCATAACCTTGGAGATTTTGAAGACCTTTGACTCATCATATGTATTTTTATGAGAAATTTCTTTTGATTTCTAAAAACTCTGGATTTGGTGTATTTTGACTCATTTTATGAAGTTTAACAACTTTCATGTTTTGACCGTTTTGATTTGATGATCAGAAAATGCGTTTTTCGAGAAAAAGGGCAGAACTGACTTTTCACACTAAATCTGTCCATGAATTTCGGAAATTTCAGAATTTGGGGAAAATACACTTTTTGGAAAGTAGATATTTCACTGATCGTTTTTGTCTTCTTCGTCAATTTCATTCGGGGCCCGCGAATGTTAGTTTCAGCCTTGTGAAGATCGGGGCCCACAAGACTTGTCTTATAAGAAAGGGAACCCTTCTTCTTCTTCCTTCATTTGTTTCCCAGCAACTTTTGAGCCTAGGGTTTGTTCCTTTTCCAGCCCTTTCTCTCTCCTCTTGGAAACCCTTCTTCTTGGATGCTAAAGGGAGATTTGATCTCCCCATCTTATTCTCCTCTCTATTGGCTTTCCAAAGAACCCATTTGCAAGGATTTTGAGCTAGAGAAGATCCCTCTTCCAAGCTTCTCTTCTTGTTTGGAACACCCAAACGTTAGCAATGGTTTTCTTTTCATGAGATCTTGGTTTTTCAAACCTCTTGGAGTATTTCTCACACATATGCAATGGGTTTTCATGGAGATTTGAAAATGGATTTGTTTTCTAGGGTTTATTCATGAGCTATTTTGGGGGTTTTGTGATTTTGGGAGCTTGAGACCCTAGAGCATGGTCTGAAGAGCATCTTAGCTTTCATTGTGGCTTGAGGCAAGTGAATTTCACTACTAATATGATGATTCATCTCATTTGGTTTCATTTCATGGCTTTTTCTTCTTATGATTTAATCCTTTTGATTTATAGATTTACTTTGATTGAATGAACCAATGTTATGTAGATTTCCATTTATGTTATGGTCTTACGATGTATTGGAAGTTTGCTTTCATCTTGGTGATGTAGAAAATTTGATTTCTTTGTGTTAAGAGTTGGTGTTCAAAGAAATGGGGAAAAACTTTGATTTTAAAAAATGATTGTTTGGTTAATTGGGTTGATAATGAATGGTGATTTGATGAGTTTGGAAGGTCAAGGAAGGGCCCAAATGATCTAGGAAATATGTATGAAGGTTTGGGAATGAAAAAGAATCAAAAATGAAGAAGAAAAATGAAAAAAATTGCTCAACGAGCTGGACTGGACAGAGCCCAGTCCGCTCGAGCTACCCAGTGGGCCGCTCGAGCGGACCAGGTTCTGCCTGGCTCGCTCGAGCGACCCACTGGGTAGCTCGAGCGACCCAGGCTCTGTCTGGGCTTCGCTCGAGCGGGCCTGGGGTCGCTCGAGCGAGCCGAGCCCAGCCTGGGGGCCTGTTTCAGGTGAATTTCTGGGCCCGTTTTAAGTCAGTTTTTAGGCCTGTTTTTAGGGTTTCTTTGGGCTATTTTAAAACTGTTTCTTGGGCCATTCAAGTCAATTTTTGAGCCATTTCAAGATCTGATATTGGGTCATCTTAGGGCCTGATATTGGACTGATTTAAAACCTGTTTTATGGGCCATTAAAGGTTTAGTCTTGGGTTGTTTTAAAATCTGTCTTGTGGGCCATTCAAAGTTAGTTTTTAAGGGCTGTTTTAAGATATGCTTTGTGGGCCATTCAAGTTTAGTTTTGGGCTGTTTTTAAGGGCTGTTTGGGCCATGTTTAAAGGACTGTTTTGGACTAAATGAGTAGACAGTTTTGGGCTCGGTTTAAGGCCAGCTATGGGCCTATTTTAAAGAGATTTGGGATTACTTGTAATACTTGGAAAATTTGTGAAATGGGAATGGGAAAAATGAGAGAATGAGCGTATGTGGGATTATCTGGGAATCGTTCGAGTCTCAATGCGTATTTTATTATTTAAATGTTGTGGATTTTCATTGGCATCAAACATATTATCTTAATAATCAATGTTTAAAGGTTAAATGTGCATTGAGATGGTTCCTTGGTAAGTCATTAAGTCATTCTACACAATTCCATTCCATTTCAAGTTAGAGAATGTATTTGTATTTGTATTTGTATTCTTTGGCAAACTAATTTAAATAGCGTCGGTGATTGGTTATAAAATCATGTGGTCTTCCATGTTAGAAAGGATTGATTGTATGATTTTATACAAATCACTTTGATGTGTATTTGAGCGGTTTACCATGGATATTCGTATGTTTTCTCCGAATCGATTTGAAAGGAGATTGGAGTGGTTCGTCACATTCGAGATTTCTTCGATGAGACTATTATTTTGATAAGACTAGTATTTTGAAACTAAAACCTCAAGGCAAGACGGGGCCAGAGCTTTGTAGTTTGAGCCCCTGAGCCAAAGGGATTAGTATTATGGTTTGGTTTGTATTGGTTTAAGTTTTGAAAACTAAAGGCACCACTAGGCTTAGATCACCTTGTCGGGCTGATCACCCGGCTTGGGATCTTTAATCTGTCCGCCAGCTGCAGCTTGGATTCTGTCTGTACGGACCATGGCAACGGTTCTTATCTGCCGGTCCCATTTGTATGGCTACGGTTCTGATTCTTGATCTGCCGGTCCCATTTATATGGCTACGGTTCTGATCCTATTTCCGGTACCACGTTCAGTGGCTACATTTCTGTCTGCTCTTGTTACTTCGGTAATAGGAGAATATAGCTATGTGTGGTTACCAATGTTTTATCTGCGTATTACTTTATTTTATGATTCTTGCTGTTTATACTCTTTATGCTTTGAATTTGTTAATGTTTACGAAATCGATCTTCTATCGCATTGCCTCTATTATTCAGGATTTTAAATGTATTTCCAATTAGTAAATGTTTTATTTAGGCTGTTATCTTTTCGAGATATTTATGCTCCAGAGACTATTCGTTTATTTGTCTTGATATTTATGTTCGGTCTTTCGATCGTTTTAGCATGATTTATTGTTATTATTGTTTAGACTCTTTATTCGGTTTTACAATGATTTCATCAGGTTTTAGGTATGTCCTTTTGTTTCATATTACTTGTTTATTTGCTTGCCAGACCGTCGTGTCTGACCCTGTTTATTTGGTGCCAGTTTCTTCTCTTTCTGTTTTTAGGTGTTTGATCGGAGGAGGCGGTGGGACCGCCGGTCTGACGTGAGAGGCTGCCTATTGATATCATCTAGATGTCAAGTTTGGCACCGGAGCTCGTAAAATCACTCGGGGTAGTATGTCACTTAGTGGTTTATTTGTATGGCTTTGTTAGCCTTTTTCTTTGGGTTTGTAATTAAGACACTTGTTAATTGTAATCTGAATATGTGGGAAATAAATAGTCTTGTTACTACCAGCTCAGTGTGCTCTGATTTATGACTTGTGCCAGTCTTATTATTTGATGGCTTTATGATATTGGTTGCGTGCGACACGGAACCCGATGGCCATGGATTCCGAGTCTAACACCATGAGTAGCTTCCGCGAAAATATACTCTGATCGTGATGGAATTTGATCATCCTCATTCACGCGGATCTTGGGAAATATAAGAAAAGTTTCAAATTATCCCAAAATTTCGCACCCCGAGGTCGGATCACTGCAGGGCCCGGTTTCGGGGTGTGACAGGTTTGGTATCAGAGCTGGTTAGTTTCTAGGAAATAAAATACTCTAGAGACATTAAGACGTGTGGTGAGGATTCGTTAGATTGTGTCGATTTGTTTTCTCGTGTCTTTGTTTCTTTGAATTTGAGTCTGCTTTTCTTTCAGTTCGGGAGACTTTGCTTGTCTTTTCTTTTAGTTCGTGTTGTTAGGAGATTTGGATGACCAAATTTCCTCCTTAGTGGTGGAGAATTTAAAGTCTCCATACTCTTGTTCAGTGTCTTTTGTCTGTGCTTGTGTCGGAGACTGAGAACCCTATGAACTCAGTATGTTGTTTTCGGAGAACATCAGCAGACTTCCAGTCTTCAGCATCTTCATTGTGGTTAATGAGAGAAAACATGTGCATTTGCCAGCCAAAGTAGGACTTGAGCAGTATGTGAAGATCCCCTCTCCGTTAATTGAAGATCATCATGCAGCGTGCCAAGGTAAGTAAATGTGGATTTTTAGGTGAACCCAGACCATCTTTCCAAGATGGAGGACTGCAGGAGGCGTATTAGCTATTGATTTTATGAAGGGAGAAGTGATTCTTAGTTAGTAAGGCTAGAAGTTGGTGCTAGAGACTCAGGGATTTTCCGGATTCAATGAGCCTTGTCATAGTTTTGGTTGAAAGTTCCCATAACTTGTAGCTTAGCCAGTGTAATTTTCAGAGGCAATACCAAGTGGATGGTTCGTTGTGGTCAAGATAATTTTTGGCAGCAGAGGAAACCTTGTGGATTTCACCGACTTACGGGGTATTGGATTGGCCAACGTACAGATGCAAGTGTATACCTCAGTTTGGTGATGTCTCTTTTCTTGGTGAGAATGATTTTCGTGATGTTTTCATCTTTTGTTACATTTTTCTTAATGTCTATGACTTATTCCTGCAGTGTTTAAACAATGGATTTATGTTTCCTCTTTAAGGCTTATTTTGAAATAAACTATGTCATTATACTCTTTTTATGAGTCACATGATTGTGTATTCATAAGGATTTGTGTTTCGAATTTTTGTTTAATCTTCTTAAGATATTGTTTTACAATGATCTTGAAATTTTGCTCTCGTTTTAGTTTTTTTAAATGTTGACATCTACATTTCGAAACCTTAGTGATTTCAAAATTTTGTATATGTTTGGTTGGAAATGGACGGATGTTTTTAATGATGGAATGTAGAGACTAGTGGATAAATTGGTATTTAAAAGCATGTAACTCAAAATCGTGTTTCTTTTTCAATGAACAATGTGAAATTTCTATTTCATTGATTCATTTTATTTGGCTATGCAAAATGAATTTCCTAAGGGTTTTGTGTTTAGATTATATGCAGATTTCCTACATTTGTTTTAACTCTGTTTAGATTTCCGCAAGATTTTCATGAACAAATGAGTTCAGATTTCAACAAGGTTTAGTGTTTAACTAACACTTAGATTTTCGCAGATTTTCGCAAAGTTTAATGTATGGTCATACTACATGAATTAGATTTATTTTTGAAATCCTGATTTGGAATTGTCGAGTGTTTCAATGATTTGTTTGGTTATGAAAATATGAATTTCAAAACGAATAATGTTGTTTCATATTCAAACTTTGATAAACTTTATTTATTAAGTTTTATTTGATAATTTGGAAGTTCAGTTTCTAATATGTTTTAAAAATGATGAAATTCAACTAAGTGGCTGTCTAGTCATTATGTGTAAGATTTTAAGGGTTGTTTTGCATTGAATGGAATGAGTGGTAATAGCTTATGGTTGGAGTTTGGAGGTGTATGGATTGAAGGGTTGATGGATGTCAGGAAGTGTACTGGTTCAGTTGGAAACAAAGTTGGATCTATGAGAGAGTAAACATCATTCAAGACTTGGATTGAAAGTTTCAACTTATCAGGAAATGATGCCAGCCTGGCAGGTGTATTTTGTTGATAACACAGTACCAGGTAAGAGATCAAGAGCAGCAAGCAGATGGAAGCAGATGTGGGCAGGAATTCTGAGTACAACATAGAAAGATTTGGAATATGGAGTTGTGAACACAGATTGGATTTTCAAGGTTGGCTTTACATGTCAAGGGTATGAGATTTGAAGAGTGAAATCTGAAGAGGCGAGCCATACGAAGTTTCGACACAGAACAGCTCAACAGGTTATGGCAGTTTAACATTTGGTGTATAGCAGTATGACATCTGGGTTGTAACAGACCAAGTCAGAGATAGTAGACCTATAGAATTTGGAGTTTGTAATTTCAGAACAAAGAAGGATTGACGGTATACTTGGAGGCCAGAAGCTGATGATGCATTCGAGGAACACAGTGAGAGCAAACATATGGAATTTCAGAATTTTTCGGGATGAAGAGATTATTTCAGAGGAAACATGTCCACGATCACACCTTCATGCAAGTATCGGGAGCACCGTGTACAGTTTTGTAGGACTTAAGACACAGAATTCCAAAGTGATAGAAAGGGACAGAACTTGCAGTTTCTTGGACCGACGGTGATTGACGAGGTAAGTAAAAGAAATGATCCAGTGCAGGAACGACAGATGACACCAGGGATGATTAGAAGAATTGTTGAACTTTAGTTGGTCAGAGAAGTATGTTTTCAAGCAGATATGTGGAATAGTGTGAAGCCTTCAACCGAATCAGAGTGTTGTTGACCGTGCATCTCACCGTCAAGTTTGATCTGAGGGTATCTCAGTTGCTGAGGTTCAGTGTAGGGTGTCAGTGTTTTCTTTTGTCTTTTGGGTTTTTGATTTTGATTTGGTTTAGACCATTTAGAGGACCAAATGGGTTCCAAGAGGGGGAGGATGTAAGATCCCGACCCCCAGTTCTTTTATTTAGTATTGTCTTAATCGTGGTTTAACTTGTTAAGTGAGATTTGATTTAGTTTGACCTTGTTTTTGAGTTTGACTGGGTTTTTCCATAACCTTGGAGATTTTGAAGACCTTTGACTATAGTTTGACCCGGTCCTCATGATATGTATTTTTATGAGAAATTTCTTTTGATTTCTAAAAATTCTGGATTTAGTGTATTTTGACTCATTTTATGAAGTTTAACAACTTTCATGTTTTGACCATTTTGATTTGATGAACAGAAAATGCTTTTTTTGAGAAAAAGGGTAAAACTGACTTTTCACACTAAATCTGTCCATGAATTTCGAAAATTTCAGAATTTGGGGAAAATACACTTTTTGGAAAGTAGATATTTCGCTGATCGTTTTTGTCTTCTTCGTCATTTTCATTCGGGGCCCGCGAATGTTAGTTTCAGCCTTGTGAAGATCGGGGCCCACAAGACTCGTCTTATAAAAAGGGGAACCCTTCTTCTTCTTCCTTCATTTGTTTCCCATTAACTTTTGAGCCTAGGGTTTGTTCCTTTTCCAGCCCTTTCTCTCTCCTCTTGGAAACCCTTCTTCTTGGATGCTAAAGGGAGATTTGATCTCCCCATCTTCTTCTCCTCTCTATTGGCTTTCCAAAGAACCCATTTGCAAGGATTTTGAGCTAGAGAAGATCCCTCTTCCAAGCTTCTCTTCTTGTTTGGAACACCCAAAGGTTAGCAATGGTTTTCTTTTCATGAGATCTTGGTTTTTCAAACCTCTTGGAGTATTTCTCACACATATGCAATGGGTTTTCATGGAGATTTGAAAATGGATTTGTTTTCTAGGGTTTATTCATGAGTTATTTTGGGGGTTTTGTGATTTTGGGAGCTTGAGACCCTGGAGCATGGTCTGAAGAGCATCTTAGCTTTCATTATGGCTTGAGGCAAGTGAATTTCACAACTAATATGATGATTCATCTCATTTGGTTTCATTTCATGGCTTTTTCTTCTTATGATTTAATCCTTTTGATTTATAGATTTACTTTGATTGAATGAACCAATGTTATGTAGATTTCCATTTATGTTATGGTCTTACAATGTATTGGAAGTTTGCTTTCATCTTGGTCATGTAGAAAATTTGATTTCATTGTGTTAAGAGTTGGTGTTCAAAGAAATGGGGAAAACTTTGATTTTAAAAAATGATTATTTGGTTAATTGGGTTGATAATGAATGGTGATTTGATGAGTTTGGAAGGTCAAGGAAGGGCCCAAATGATCTAGGAAATATGTATGAAGGTTTGGGAATGAAAAAGAATCAAAAATGAAGAAGAAAAATGAAAAAAATTGCTCAACGAGCCGGACTGGACAGAGCCCAGTCCGCTCGAGCGACCCAGTGGGCCGCTCGAGCGGACCAGGTTCTGCCTGGCTCGCTCGAGCGACCCACTGAGCCGCTCGAGCGACCCAGGCTCTGTCTGGGCTTCGCTCGAGCGGGCCTGGGATCGCTCGAGCGAGCCGAGCCCAGCCTGGGGGCCTGTTTCAGGTGAATTTCTGGGCCCGTTTTAAGTCAGTTTTTGGGCCTGTTTTTGGGGTTTCTTTGGGCTGTTTTAAAACTGTTTCTTGGGCCATTCAAGTCATTTTTTGAGCCATTTCAAGATCTGATATTGGGTCATCTTAGGGCCTGATATTGGACTGATTTAAAACCTGTTTTATGGGCCATTAAAGGTTTAGTCTTGGGCTGTTTTAAAATCTGTCTTGTGGGCCATTCAAAGTTAGTTTTTAAGGGCTGTTTTAAGATATGCTTTGTGGGCCATTCAAGTTTAGTTTTGGGCTCTTTTTTAAGGGCTGTTTGGGCCATGTTTAAAGGACTGTTTTGGACTAAATGAGTAGACAATTTTGGGCTCGGTTTAAGGCCAGCTATGGGCCTGTTTTAAAGAGATTTGGGATTACTTGTAATACTTGGAAAATTTGTGAAATGGGAATGGGAACAATGAGAGAATGAGCGTATGTGGGATTATCCGGGAATCGTTCGAGTCTCAATGCGCATTTTATCATTTAAATGTTGTGGATTTTCATTGGCATCAAACATATTATCTTAATAATCAATGTTTAAAGGTTAAATGTGCATTGAGATGGTTCCTTGGTAAGTCATTAAGTCATTCTACACAATTCCATTCCATTTCAAGTTAGAGAATGTATTTGTATCTGTATTTGTATTCTTTGGTAAACTAATGTAAATAGCGTCGGTGATTGTTTATAAAATCATGTGGTCTTCCATGTTAGTAAGGATTGATCGTATGATTTTATACAAATCACTTTGATGTGTATTTGAGCGGTTTACCATGGATATTCGTATGTTTTCTCCGAATCGATTTGAAAGGAGATTGGAGTGGTTCGTCACATTCGGGATTTCTTCGATGAGACTATTATTTTGATAAGACTAGTATTTTGAAAATAAAACCTCGATGCAAGACGGGGCCAGAGCTTTGTAGTGTGAGCCCCTGAGCCAAAGGGATTAGTATTATGGTTTGATTTGTATTGGTTTAAGTTTTGAAAACTAAAGGCACCACTAGGCTTAGGTCACCTTGTCGGGCTGATCACCCGGCTTGGGTTCTTTAATCTGTCCGCCAGCTGCAGCTTGGATTCTTTCTGTACCGACCATGGCAATGGTTCTTATCTGCCGGTCCCATTTGTATGGCTACGGTTCTGATTTTTGATCTGCCGGTCCCATTTGTATGGCTACGGTTCTGATCCTATTTCCGGTACCTCGTTCAGTGGCTACGTTTCTGTCTGCTCTTGTTACTTTGGTAATAGGAGAATATGGCTATGTGTGGTTGCCAATGTTTTATCTGCATATTACTTTATTTTATGATTCTTGCTGTTTATACTCTTTATGCTTTGAATTTGTTAATGTTTACGAAATTGATCTTCTATCGTATTGTCTCTATTATTCAGGATTTTTAATGTATTTCCAATTATTAAATGTTTTCTTTAGGCTGTTATCTTTTCGAGATATTTATGCTCCAGAGACTATTCGTTTATTTGTCTTGATATTTATGTTCGGTCTTTCGATCGTTTTAGCATGATTTATTGTTATTATTGTTTAGACTCTTTATTCGGTTTTACAATGATTTCATCAGGTTTTAGGTATGTCCTTTTGTTTCATATTACTTGTTTATTTGCTTGCCAGACCGTCGTGTCTGACCCTGTTTATTTGGTGCCAGTTTCTTCTCTTTCTGTTTTTAGGTGTTTGATCGGAGGAGGCGGTGGGACCGCCGGTCTGACGTGAGAGGTTGCCCATTGATATCATCTAGATGTCAAGTTTGGCACCGGAGCTCGTAAAATCACTCGGGGTAGTATGTCACTTAGTGGTTTATTTGTATGGCTTTGTTAGCCTTTTTCTTTGGGTTTGTAATTAAGATACTTGTTAATTGTAATCTGAATATGTGGGAAATAAATAGTCTTGTTACTACCAGCTCAGTGTGCTCTGATTTATGACTTGTGCCAGTCTTATTATTTGATGGCTTTATGATATTGGTTGCGTGCGACACGGAACCCGATGGCCACGGATTCCGAGTCGTAACACCATGTGTAGCTTCCGCGAAAATATACTCTGATCGTGATGGAATTTGATCATCCTCATTCACGCGGATCTTAGGAAATATAACAAAACTTTCAAATTATCCCAAAATTTCGCACCCCGAGGTCAGATCACTGCAGGGCCCGGTTTCGGGGTGTGACACACGGTAGCCTTGGTTATTACAGGAGAAGAACGTGCCCATTCATGCAGAGGATCTACCGGGATTTTCTACTCCCCTAAAGGATGTATAGGGCAGGAGCCAGTTATGGCTTGTGTGAAGTCGACAGGGGTGGTTGATAAACACGTATTATTGGGATGGGGCAGCAGGCAATGGATACCGTTCCCCCACCAAAGCGCCAACCCCAATAATAAACAGAAGGCAGTTAGTTGATAGAAGCGTATGTCGTACATATATGAATAGGTTAGCGTTTCCTTCAAAGTCAATGTTTTAACGGGGCGAGAAGGCTCCTCTATGAAAGCATCGCCCAAGCCAATATTCCCACTTTTTCTGGGGATCTTCGTAGAAAGGCGGCCCTTTTTCTCAAATTGTCAGAATTAGCAGCAGATATCATTACAGAAATAATGGACGGACAATTACATCCGGCGATAGCCGGTGGTAACTTCCCGAACCGCTTCCCTGTTTTGGTTTTCAGTGTATGGATATGATTCAATCCCCTTCACCCCTCGTCTAGGTCCTACCGATATCTGGCTTCAACCATATACCCACTGGGAAAACAAAATGAGTCAACCACTTTGTCTATAGATCAGATCATGAGCCCTTTTTTAAGCGGAGCCTGACAACTTTAGAGTGGGGTGGGTGGGCCTTCTAAACCGGGTCAGGTGAAAATAGAAGAGCACAAACTCTTCGTTGGGTTAACTTGAGAGAGAAAGTCAATGTCCCGTCCGATCGCACCGGCCTTCATCTCCCAAGGCTATGTCTATAGGATTGGGTTGAGCAATCTGCTAAAAACGAATTCCCTAAGGATGAGTCGGATGACTAAGATTTGTTTGGAAGAGCCAGCTAATCTCATAATGCCCCGAGGGGGAATCTGTTGGGATTGGTGTATGCCCTAAAGCCCACTAACTGCACTCTCATCTTTTGTTACTGGATATTTACTGGTTATTTAATGGAAATACTCTTTTATGCTTAAACATGTATATATGTATGGTTGTGTAAGGCCTATTGTTTCTAGTAAATGAATTAGGTGTGTAGTGTCTACGCACAGATAGGTCTAATTCATGGACAACTGGAAACATCATATTTGTTCATAACTGAAAGATGGAGCTGGGCACTTCATCTTGGTAGAAGTTATAATGAGAGACTCTCCTATATTCAGGGTAACTTACCTAAGTCATGGGAGGGCTTTCCCGGATTCATCTCATTAGTGCATATGCAATGCATTGAACAGGACCATGGTAGGTGTGATCTCTAAAATAGTACTATCACAGAGAGAGATCAAGTCACCTCATGCTACTGAGTGACCGGTGCTCTTAATCTTGAGCATTTGTGGATGAACTGACGAAGTCAAGTTCTTGTGCTTTAATTCACTATGGGTGAAATTCTTTTCATGGGTCAACAGCTCTGTGTTTTGGGTACTCGGACTTGATTTGTTGGGACGTGCAGATGCAATATAGAATCTATGCCATCTAATGATGGAATGATCATCCCCTTAGAATTATCCGATTTATCATCAAAATCTAAGATCTTAGTATATGGATGTTCCATATGGATATTGAACTTGTGGGTCGCTCCCTGGATCAAGAGAATGATATTCGAATGATGATTATGTTAAGGATATGAAGTTCTAAGGTTTAGATGTAATCGGGAAGGTTGATAGTACATGTGATAACCTGACTCGATTATGGATGTTACATAGAGGGGCATTCAGGTCATTACACTTAGTAGGTCGAAGACAACCGTCATTTTATGACGAGCTTATTATATTATATATTTGTCCTTGGAGTTCAACCATAACTCTTTAGTGGAATGAGTTAAGGTTAAAATGGTCTTTATGTTGCTATGGGTTTAGCATGGACATTTTGGTCATTTTGGGAGCCAATGGCAAATATGTCTTTCGGTCCCTTCTCTAGTCACTGATAGCATAAGAATGAATTATTTTAGTGGAAAAATAATTTTGAGTTTAAATTCAAATAGGCCTTTGATGGCATACATGAATTTAACTCTAGATAAATTGTATGTGGGCCATGGTGTGCATTATCATAAGGGACGTCCATAATAGGATTTCCATGGGTAAGGTTTCCAACTTTTAGTAGGACTCTCTACTTGGAAAGTTGGACTCCTCTTTGGATTAGTATTCCTATGAGAAAGTTTCCTTTTTGGATTAGGAACTTAAAATTAGTAAGTGTTCTACAACTAGGATTACTAATTGCATGGGAAGTTCCTTTTAGTTTCCTTTTCTAATTGGAGTGTTTCTTAAATGAAATAAGTCTTTCCTTTTAGGACATCCATGAGAATTAGGAGAGATAAACTTTTAGGAAAGGTTTCCTCAAAGTTTCTATAAAAGAAACCCAAACCACTCTTGGACGTCCAACACTTTGTGAGCACAAGGAGAGTCCCACACGTCCAGCCTTTGGAGGTTTTCTTCTTCATTGAAGAAGGCTTAAGGTCTGAGATTTTTCCTTTGAGAAATAGTTCTTAATTCCTAGATTAAGATCCCACCATCTTAGCCAATCAGATTTGGAAGTGAGATAGAGGAGAAGATCAAAGGCAATACTAGTACAGAACTTGTTTGCTAATTGCAAGTCTGAGTTCGGGCCTTTGGATCTATTTTTCAAAGATTTGAAGTCTACAAATCTTTGAGGTAATAGTCTTCTTCATTCTCCTTTAATTATACACTTGTTGGTCATGAATTCATGGAGTTCTCATGCGATCTATATGGCTGATTTATGCTGGCCAAATCAGATTTTTTTTAAAATCTGTCATGTTACAAATTAGCCATGAATATCTTCCGCTAATTCAGATCTGAATCGCAGTTTCTTTCAGAATCGATACTGGCTTCTTCTATCCATAGATAGTGTAGTGCATCAACGGACCTAGTCAACTCATGATCTCCAAATGCGTTGTCTAAATCACAACATAGTGACAATCCATTCCGAATTAAACCTTGTAACCTACACCCCCTAATACAGTAGGGCCTTTCCTAAGGGAACTCTTGGAAATAGATGTCCTTCCTAGTTAAAAGCACCTTGTCAGTGAGTTTGCAACCAAACATAATAGGTGCTGAGGCTACTCCCAAACAAACTCCGGTGCAACGGTCACTCTGGTGGATAGAGGGTACGACGAGGCGGCCATGAAAGAATTGAAGGGCATGTTCGAGCAGAGAAAATCTCTGTCTAAAGTAGCTGCACCGCCATAGATTGCATTCAGTTCTAGTCTGACTCATACCAGTGGGAAAAAGGATTCTGTTCCAAAGAGCAATGAAAGTCCTACATTGACGAACTTGCTTGAAATTAAAATGGATGTTGTTCTAGCCCCTACGGCGATCGATGAAGAAATTGCTTGCTGAAAAATCGATGAATTTTTACCAGTGCAACCAGTACTCCTTTCCTCTTCAAGTAGCGCCCCTTCTCCCACTCAATAGTGTAGTGCTCTTCGACCGAAGCCTATTGAAGTAAGGGGGTGTATATATGGGCATAAACGACCGGCGAGGTGGAGAATCCTTTTCCCGGTTCGCCTCTATAGTTGGGTCGTACTCGACTCGATCCTGGTCTGGTCGACCTAACCTTGATGAAGGACTGGATAACACGACCCCAGAGAGAGAGAGGAGAGAGAAGCTGTTCGTGATAGAAGGGAATAGCTCGTGAGTAGAGAAGCCTTTATACCAGACGATGGAATTTCTTTCTGCTTTAAGTGATAGGGGAGGATGATCAGTCAACTAGCAACTGGAGGGGGAAAGAAAGGAGTTATAGAGAAGGTTGTATAGATTGGGCGGGTCGGCCGTAATATAACCCAGTAGTGATGGTGGGACCGAAAACTGAATAGCAGCACCGAATAAAGGAAGGCATCAAGTGGGGCCCTATGCATTTCTTTCTCAATTCAAATGGGAGAGGGGGGCTTCAACTGACCTTTATAGGAAAGAAAGAGTAATATGTTCGCTTTCGTTGCTATTTAGCAGCTAAGGTGCCTTACTATGCTGCTTCACGAGGTAATTCCTTCAGTTGCACTAGTAGAGGGAATAAAAAACTTCTCTGTTGAGATGTCTCTGAACTACGGGATAGAAAAGAAAAGAGTTACATTAAAATCCAACCGCTTTCAGAACCGCCAAAGCACCATGTGGCAAATGAAGTATCCACACTCTGGCTAGTCAACAATCTCAGTACATATGGCACCCTCCCATAGTTAGACGGAACGCGTACCACAAAAGCAGAAGTCATCATTATAGTCCTCCTAGAATCAATAGCATTTCATCGGAATACATCCTGTCTTTTCACCTTAGTAGTCCTATGCATATAGTCAGTACTATAGCCCCAATCATGGCTACTAATAAAATAGGACTAGGAACCAAAAACCGGACGGAATAGTAGGTATAAAGTAAATTGCCCAATGTTTCCAAATTAGTCCAACTTCGTACCTTTCCGACATGAACCGTATATCTCAGAGAGGTCGTATTTCTCTACGACTATACAATACAAGTCATGAGCGATAGCGAAGCCAAGCCGGATAGGCTGAAGCCGATTTTTTTTAATTTCGAAAGCCCCACAACTAGTGATGATGGGACTGATCCCCTTTTCCTCTTACCCGCACCCCCCCGCCCCCGGTTCTGGTTCAGGAAAGGGTCAACGCAAGGATCTTACTTCGAAGCAATCTCTGGAGTTTGCCCTTTTCCGAACGGGTCTTGCAAGAAAATAGGATTTCATATTGAGCTCCAAATATACGCTATTGGGATGGGATGGCTCCTACAAGCTCTCCCCCCCTAAGAACCGCACGTGCGAGTTCCCCCGCATACGGCTCAAGTGGCGAAGGCCCTTTCCTTCGTGCTTGGTAAGCGCTTTGCTGTAGCCAAGCTTCGACCACGACTGCTCGTCGCTTTTGGCCGCCTTATTCCGTCACCCGAGATCCAAGTCATCACTGGCAAATATCTATTGACTCCTCGCAGCCGGGCCGGCTTGGAAGCAAGCTACCGAGAGCTTATGGCAACTCGCTTCTACACCCGGCCCGCCGCCTATCCTATCGGCTTGGAAGCAAGCTACCTGTCGCCTATCTCACCCGGAACTTTGAAGGGTGAGCCTTCGCTTTTTGGATCGTCTTCTGCCCAATGCGGTACCCTCCCGTTTTTTGGTTTCCATCCCATTGGGTTTACCTTGTTCACAGGTTGACCCCATGGCAGCAAGAAAAGGCGATCTTGTGCTATACTCCGGTGATCTGTTGCCTACCGAGGCACGCAAACTCCCATCGTGTCCCAGATCACATTCCGTGAATCGAAAGGGGAAGCCTACTCATCCATCAGCTCCTCTCGTAGATGCGGTGCGGTTTTACGAAGCGTCTAAGCACAGTTCACTCGCGTTGATCAATCAAGAGTTTTGCCGCCACTCCTTAAGGTTACCCTGTCGTATCATACACTTCTTGCATTGTTTCCCACGCTTCATACCCCCCCTTCTTAAGGTAAAGGGCCAGGCATGGTGGGGTAGGAGCATCCAGTCGGCAATCTTTTTGGCCTAACCAAGAAGTCTTATGTCCTCCGAGTCGCACGGCGTTTTAACCGAAAGAACTTCTTGCGCAATTCATGCGTTTCTGTTTTTATTAAAAGAAATTGTTTCTTGATTTCCATTTCAAATTGTTCTCTTGACTTTTTATCAATATGAGGTGATCGTAACACAGTATATAAGACTCGTGATTCAGGCAATCCAATCTTCCGTGTGTAACGCGGAAGCCCCCAAAAATTGTTTTCAAAAAATGGGTGATCAAAAGATCGAATCACTATGCGTATCTTGGTGGTCGTTACTTTTGGTGGTCTTTCTTTTTTGATTCCTCCTCTTCCTGTGCTATTGATCAGAAGCATCCAGCAGCGCCACGCCGGTTTAGAATGATATGATAAGGGCTAAGGCTCCCCTTATCCCCCCTCCCTTTCCTCCCTGGCCGTGCCACACTTCAGAAAGGCCCTACGGGGGTCCTTCACTGACTTGTGTGAGCCCTACGCCGTCCCCCCCGCCCGCTCACGCTCCATACCAACTTAGCTGCCCGGCGCTGCTATTGGCATAACAACCGGTACACCATAGGTTGGCCCAACCCAGTCCTCTCGTACTAGGGTTGGCTCCTCGCAGTTCTCCCTTTAACACCAACGGTAGATAGGAACCGAACTGTCTCGCGACGTTCTAAACCCAACTCACGTACCACTTGAATCGGCGAACAACCGAACCCTTGGGACCTAACCTAAAGGATGTGATGAGCGCGTAGCCCCATGAAACATTAAGTCGTTCAGTTGTGTTGCGTCACAAGTCTAAGGGCGAGGGCTGTGATCGAAAAACCCGCGCCGGTAGCGAAAAGTAGGAGGCCATAGATAGTAGCCAGTCAGCTTTCCTGAATGGCTCGTCCGGCCGAGAACGTGGAGATGGTGCTTCCTGTTCTTCGGCCTTTACCTTGACTTTTACCTTGGTCGTGAAGGACGGCCCGACACTGCTTCCGGGCGTAATCGTAATCCTAGGATCGGGCCGGGCCGAAAGAAATCCCCAGCCTCGCCCGCCCAGCCCAGTACTTACCCAGTGCCTCAGGATCGAGACCTTCGTCCTCAGAAGAGGGGAATCGTGGAGTCTGGGGTGCGGGGCCACGGCACACAGGTCATTCCGGGGGGCCCAGCTTTGATACTCAACAAAGCCGTCAGCGTCTCGGGATCAAGAAGATTCTCCGAAGAAGGAATTTCGCTCATAAGATCCGAGTCTGAGTCTCCTGGCTGGGCCCGGGCTCGCCCTCCCCTAGTTCTCAGAGAGGCCCCATACCGCTTCAGAAGAGTGACAAAACGGTCGACGAATCGAACTGGCGTCAGGCCACGACCAAGCGTCAGTCGGGTCTCCCGGTTCTTCGTTGTTGTCCGGAAACGAAAAAGGGCTGCTGGGTGTAGATTCTAGGCAGCCGCGGCCGACTTTATTTTTTTGCTTTTTCACTGTCAAGATGCACGGGCCCCAAAGCCCGGTTCAATACCCGGCCGCCGACATCAAGAAGACAAAAATAGAAAAAAGGCCAGATCTACGTGAGCCTACCATTGCCATATGGTGCTTAGACTTTACTTTTTCCCCTTTTTTCCCGGTCCAATATTTGTTCTCGAAGGTCTTCGTTTCCGTGTAGAAGCAAACTCTCCAAATTTATGACCAACCTTTCCTTCAGTGATCTTACAATGAACAGGAGTTTTTCCATTGTAAATTCGTACGGAGCAATCAACGAATTCCAGTGAAATAGAAGATTTACGTGACCAAATTTTCCTGCTCAAAAGACTCTCTTTTCTTCTGAATTCTCAACAGGAATGCATCAACAAAACCGCCCTTCCATCTTGATCGTCGTGGCATGAAGTCAACAAAATTGTCCTACGGACTCCTCTTCCTATTGATCGTCGTGGCATGAAGTCAACAAAATTTTTGAAAATGGGCAACAAACTGCAGCGCCTTTTCTGAAACCCAAGGGCAGAAGACTGCTAAAGAGCGACAGAGGCCAGTTAGAGAGAGGCTGAAGACAAGCGGGCCTAGAGCAAGTACAAGGGACTGTAAGGAGCCAGCTAACAGTAGCAGATTTCAGATAGAAGGAATAGAAGAACTCCCGACTGCCTAAAACCATACGGAGCGAAGAGGCGCCTCCTGGTCATAAGTACCAACGGTGAACCATGGCAGTAGCTAGCATATAGCGCATACTTCACATCAACCCAAAGAACCGCCACTCTGTAAAAACAACATGAAAGAAACACAAAAATAAAGAAAGACAATCTATTCCCTTTACAGATAAGCTATTCCTGTTTTCACCCATTACCGAAAGAGGGAACGTTCCTTTAGTGAGGCATGGGTAGCGCTCAATCTCCACGGACCGTTGAGGCCCTTTGCTAAGAAAGAGCCCGCCGGAAGGCACGAGTAGATATGGATAGGAGCTTTCCGCCCAGCAAGCTCAATGCTTATCTCCGGTGATTGAGCAAGCCACACCGGATTTTTTTTCAACTGAAGCATTTAAGCGCCATTCAGGCGTGTGCATTTTAGCACCCCCCGCAGGCTTGCCACTCAGCGGGGCCACTTCTTTTCGGGCCAACTTAGGGTTTGTTTGACAAATCCCCTGATTCCGGTTTCAGCGGATTTCGATCTTACTTTCTAACCAGCCCTTACGACCACTCATTTCAGAACTTGAAAGAATAAAAAGTCTGTCACAGCCGCCGAAGGTGTTCTTAGAGAGGCGTATTCTCATTCATTGATTCCTCCGTTGACTCTTCTCTCTCGCTCTTAAATCCACCTTTCTTAAGCTATTTTAGTTGTCTCGTTTCGTCAGCTGAATTTCACCATTCTCTATTGCTTCTTTTTTGAAGTGATACTTGATTACTATGTGTTTTGTACGGTTGTGCCAAACTGGATTCTTTCCAATGGCAATGGCTGATTTGTTGTCGCAGAATCTTTATGTTCCTTCTTCTTGACTTTGGCCAACATCTTCAAAAATTCTTCGAAGCCAAATTGCTTGAGAAGTTGCCATTGACGCAGCCACATATTCCGCCTCTGCTGAGGATTGAGCTACAGTTTGTTGTTTCTTGGAGGCCCATGAGAATACACCTGACCCGAGAAAAAATGCATAACCAGATGCCCTTCTCATATCATCAGCTGATCCAGCCCAATCGCTATCACTATATCCAACCAACTTTAAGTCTGAAGAGTAGTTGTACCAAATTCCATAGCCAATAGTCCCTTGCAAGTATCTTCATACTCTTTTTGCTGATCCAAAATGAATTTGGCTTGGGCTTTGCATAAATTTGGATAAGAAACTTGCTGCAAACATGATGTCGAGCCTCATAGTAGTTAGGTACAAAAGACTTCCAACCAAACTTCGATATAAAGAGGCATTCACCTTCTTTTCTCCATCTTCTTTCATCCATTTTTCATTTGCTACAAGAGGAGTAGCAACAGATTTGCAACCAAACATCTTGAACTGATTAAGAAGATTTCCAGCATATTTCTTTTTCCGGCAACTGAGAAGGCTTTTTAGGGTTGTTTTCTTATGCTTAACATTCCTGGATGAAGATTTGAAGTGTTGTACAGTTGTGGATGTGGTGTTTGGTTGATGTATATGAGTTTAAGCATTACCACACGCTTCTTTTAGAGAAATAGAGTCTCTTAAGCTATTCAAATCCCTCTACCTATGGCGGAGGAGACCTCAAGTAACGTAACCGGGCCAACCCAGAAGCCGATCACACCTATGGGAAGCAGTCAGAGTGACCACCCCAGTTTGATGATCACTACTGTGAAGTTGGATGGAAGAAGCTACTTAGCCTGGTCTCAGTTGGCAAGGATGTTCATAGGGAACAGAAGGAAGTTTTGGTATATTACCGATTCTACGAAGGAGCCGCCTGCAGATGATCCATCCCATGAGGACTGGGAAAGTGACAATCTGATGGTTATGTCTTGGCTTCTTCATTCGATGCAGCCCACAATTAGCGAGGGGCTATTGTTCTTGCGGACTGGAAAGGAGATATGGGATACAGTCCAAGAGATGTATTCTCAAATAAATTCTTTGGCACGGAATTGCCAACTACATCAGGAGATTGCCAACATGCAGCAAGGGGAGATGTCTATGGAAGAGTACTACGCGGCTCTGAAAAAGAAGTGGGAGGAATTAGATCACTATCAGCCCTTAGCGACCACAGTGGAAGGCATTAGGTAACAGAATGAGCAGCGGAGAATCTTCGAGTATCTGGCCGGGCTTCGATATGAGTATGAGCTTCAGAGGGTGCAGGTTCTAGGGAAGGATACTTGACCTTCCTTGGAATCTGTTTACAATTACATGAGGGGTGAAGCAAGTCGTCGTGCTATGAGTGGTGGTTCTAATATTTCAGAGAGGTCTGCACTGGTAGCTGATTCTAGACCGTACAGAGGGAACCAGAGTTTTCGTAAGGGCCAGACCCGGGCCCCCATGTCTTCTGCAGATAGAAAGAAGCTCCATTGCACTCATTGTGGCAAATGGAGGCACACGAAGGAGTGGTGCTGGGATTTACATCCTCATTTGAGACCCAAAGAGAGTCAAAAATTGCAAACACAGCTGCGATTGAAGAGGAGTATGCACCTACACATCAGCCTACCATCAGCAATCTACAACAGAAGGTGGCTGCTCTTCAAGCCAACCTTGATTTCAAGGATAAGTTAGGTACATCTGCATCTGCCAACCATGTTACCCAGTCCCAATCTTCCACCTCCTGGATCCTTGATTCAGGTGCTTCAGACCATATGACGCGTAAGCGTCATGGCTTCCTCTCCTATAGTCCTATCTCTAGTGGCATAAGACTTGCAGATGGATCCCTATCTAGTGCATCTGGAATAGGGATTTCTCCACTTTCTTCATCCTTATCAATACCCAATTTGTTCATGTATCTACTTTTCCTTCTAACCTTCTCTCAGTTAGTCAGCTGACAAAACAATTGAGTTGTAGCATAACTTTTTTGTTCCATCTAACAGTGTTTTTCAGGACCTGCGAACGAGTTAGACAATTGGTGGTGGTCGTGAAGCCAACGGGCTGTACTTGTTCGACACAGGGAGCCTTTTTGCTGCTTTGTTTATGAGGATTCTCTTTCAGAGTCTGTCAATAATAAAGAGCGAGTACGCTTGTGGCATACTCGTCTGGGTCATGCGTCTTTGAAGTGTCTTAAATTGTTATTTCCTAAGAAATGGAGTTTCTTTAGTGACTTGGATTTCCAGTGTGAAACCTGTCGATTCTCAAAACATTGTAGAACCCCATTTCCATTGAATAATAATAGAAGTTCAAGTCCATTTTCTCTTATACATTATGATGTGTGGGGACCTGTCCAAGTGGTTTCTATCTTTGAATTTCGTTATTCTATTTCCTTTATTGATGACTGCACTAGATACACCTGGCCTGAAGAGTAGAGATGAAGTACCTTCCATTGTTAAGATATTTCACAAAAAGGTACTTACCCCTCAAGTAAAAACCTTTCATTCTAACAATGCTCGTGAGTACCTACATCATGCTCTCAAAAAGTGTTTTCTGGATCATGGTATAGAGTTTCAAATCGGCTACAAAATAGCTATGCCCCTCAGAAAAATGGAGTGGCAGAACGAAAGCACATGCATATCTTAGAGGTCACTCGTTCCATCATGATAGGGATGAAGGTTCCTGAGATCTATTGGGATTAGGCTATTCTAACAGCCACCTATATGATCAACAGGATGCTGACTCCTAATCTTGATGGGAACTCTTCTCTAAAGCTTCTAAGGCCAGACTACCCTTTATTCTTTCTTTCTCCTAAGGTTTTTGGGTGTACCTATTTTGTCCATTTCTTGGGTCCTACTAGAAAGAAGTTGGGTCCTCAGCCTCAGTTTGTTAAGTAAACAAGCAAGTGCATTTTTCTTGGGTATTCCCCAAAAATAAAAAGGGTGCCAAATGTTTCTGTCCTGTGGCTAGAAGAAGATATGTTTCTAAGGCTTTGAGAACATTCTTGACTTCTCGTCCATGGATGATTTGGTTCTTTCTTCTTGCACAGAGAATTCTCTTCCTCTTCCCATGGTCACAGCCAATCAAAATGAGAGTCCTCTTGAACCTCTTCCATCTACTAAAAAGCAGTTGAAAGTGTATACCACAAAAAAGGACAAGTCTTCCACTATGGCTGTCGACCACTCCCAATCATCTAACTCGCAAGTTAATCCCACACCATCCATCTTACCTCCATCTTCTCCATCTAATTTGCCCATGGTATTGCGGAAAGCTAAGCGCACCTGTACATCTCACCCAATGAGTCACTTTGTTTCATATGATTCTTTGTCTCCTTCCTATCGCGCATATATCTCCTCTATTTCTTCTTTGCCCATTCCTTCTATGGTTGCAGATGCTTTGGCTAATCCTCATTGGAAAGCTGCTATGATTGATGAGATGTTTGTCCTTGAAAAGCAAGGTACTTGGGGATCTAGTTGCGCTATCTGAGAGAAAGCATGTTGTAGGGTGCAAGTGGGTGTACACATTGAAATAGTTGCCAGATGGGTCTATTGAGCAATACAAAGCTCGGTTGGTGGCTAAGGGATTCACTCAGCAGTATGGTGTGGATTACTAGGATGCATTTGCCCCAGTCGCAAAACTAAAGTCGGTGTGTATTTTATTGTCGGTGGCAGCCAATCAAAATTGGCCTCTTCATCAGTTAGATGTTTTTCATGCTTTTCTTCATGGTGATCTTCAAGAAGAGGTATACATGGCTTTACCACCTGGGTTTTATCCTAAGGGGGGGGGAAGGGAAGGTTTGTAGATTGAAGAAAGCTATTGTTGGCCTGAAACAGTCGTCGCGTGCCTGGTTCGACAAATTTAGCACTGCCATTTTTCCCAAGTTGGCTTTGTCCGAAGCACTTTCGATCATTCCGTGTTCATCAAGAGGGATGTTGGTCATACCACTATGATAGTGGTATATGTGAATGATATAGTGCTTACGGGTGACAGTGGTGATGAGATTCAAAAAGTGAAGACGTTTATGCGTAGTGTCTTTGATATCAAAGACTTGGGGTTATTAAAGTCTTTCTTGGGTATTGAGTTGGCCCGTTCCAAGGAGGGGAAATTTCTCACTCAACGGAAGTATGTTCTTGACCTGCTCCAGGAGACAGGTATGCTTGGAGCACGACCGTCCCACTCCCCCCTATTGAAGTAAATCATCGACTTCATGACCAAAAGTCTGATTTGCTTCCTAATCCCATCTCCTATCAGTGGTTGGTAGGAAGACTCATCTATTTGACTATCACTCATCCCGACATTGCTTATGCTGTGAGCGTGGCGAGTCAGTTCATGCATGCTCCATGCACTCATCGCCTGGATGCTATTTACCTTATTCTTCGTTATTTGAAGTCTGCCCCAGGGAAAGGATTGTTATACTCCAATCATGGTCGTCTTGATGTGGCAGGCTACTGTGATGCTGATTGGGCAGGATCTTCTGATGATAGACGGTCCACAAGTGGTTACTGTACGTTTGTGGCTGGTAACCTGGTTACCTAGAAGAGTCAGAACCAGAGTGTCGTGGCTCGTTCTTCAGCTGAAGCTGAGTATAGGGCAATGGCACATGCTACATGTGAGCTTATGTGGGTTCGATCTCTCCTTCAGGAAATGGGAATTGCAGTCTCCACTCAACATTGTGATAATCAGGCGGCTATGAATATTGCTACTAACCCTATTTTTCATGAGAGGACCAAGCATATAGCCACTTTGTTCGTGAGAAAGTGGCCACGAAGGTGTTATTGACTCCATTTGTTCGCTCAGACGCACAACTAGCCGATATTCTTACTAAAGCCTCAAGTCCTCCTCGACTTCAAGCTATGTTGGGCAAGCTGGGCATGTGTGACATCAATGCCCCAGCTTGAGGGAGAGTGTAAAGAAAGAGTTATTTTTTGTTTTCTCTTTCGCACACCTGCGGTACACCATACCGCAAGGGTACATTTGTCTTTTCATGTTTTAGGCCATTTAGATTGAGAAACTTATGATCAGCAACCCCATAAGGGTTTTTATCATACGACCTATCAAACTAAAGGAATTTTGGATTTCAAAATGTTGTTTTGTATTTTTTATTTTCATTTTTGAAGGTTGTGTATGGGTGGAATTTGTTCGCCGCTTCCTTCATCGGACGAAGAAATCGAAAACTAAATTCCACCCATACTGTATTTATTGGCCGATGGCGCACGAGCCGAGTCTAGGCCACCGGGCCCTAATCCGCGTGTTGCTGACGACCTGGCTCGAACACCAAACTAAAAAAAAAGGACGAAAGGATGGAGCACCTTCGCCTTCTGTCTTGATAGAAGGAGGGACACTTCTCTCGTAGACATGGCCCTCGATCTGGCGACGGGGTTGGTTCGCCTCTTGGCCCAATGGCTTTCTTCTATTCTAACTGTTTTTTAGGAGAAGTGCTCCTTTGCACAAGAGGAGATCTTGTTCCTAGGGCACAAGATAGGCAGGGGCGAGATAAGCATGGATCGACAGAAGGTCCTTGCAATCGAAGAGTGGGAAGTGCCCAAGAGTGTGACTGAGCTACGGCCCTTCCTTCGGCTCGTAAATGACTATCGGCGGTTCATTTCGAGATACTCGAACCGCGCTGTCCCCTTGACCGATTTGTTGAAGAAAGACAGGCCCTTGGGCCTGGTTGAAGAAGTGCCAAGAGGCCTTTGATGATTTGAAGGCCGCTGTGGCGAGTGACCCTATGCTGCAGCTTCCGAACCTTTCGATGCCTTTCGAAGTGCACACCGGTGCGTCTGACTACGCCATTGGTGGGGTATTAGTCTAGGAGGAACACCCGGATGCCTTTGAGAGTCGGAAGCTAAATGATGTAGAGAAGCGCTAAATGGTGCAGGAGAAGGAAATGACTGCTGTGGTCCATTGCCTTAGAACTTGGAGACATTACTTGTTGGGGTCCAAGTTCGTTGTGAAGACGGATAACGTGGCGACCAGCTACTTCCTCTCTCAGAAGAAGCTATCACCAAAGCAAGCTCGTTGGCAAGATTTCTTGGTGGGGTTCGATATGGTGTTCGAGTATAAGCCAGGTTGAACTAATCAAGTGGCCGACACGCTAAGTCGAAAGGCCACACTGGCGGCATTGAAGCTAGAGGAGCAATCCGAAGTGTGAAGCGCGATCTCGTAAAAAAATACTAATCAATTAGGAATCACTTTAGGGTGAATACCCACTTGCAACCAACATGGCCTTTCCCACCGCACTGTAACGATAGCCATTATCCATGTTTGGGGCATCAGAGAGATAAGTAATTCATTTAGGAATGAGAAATGCCAGCCAAGGCGAAACTGTTGGAAATAGGGTGGGCCTCTAGGATAGGTTTCAAAAACTTTTGACCCACTTGACGCAGAGGATCAACTATCCATAAGGCTATAAAACCCAATCCAAGATCTATGTCCTCAATCTCAGTCATCATGATCAGTAAATACAATCTATTTACAAGATAGAAACAGCAACTAACAAGCATCCATAATAATCTACAACATACAAGGAAGTGGATTATACCTTTGGAGCTCGGTTGTGCTCTAATGGAGAAGTTGCATCTTTCTTTGATGATGAAACGCTTTCACTAATCAAATAGGGATCTCCAAGACCTCTTGATCTTCCACGCTATGACCCGTATCAGATTCTCCTTTTTCTCAAGAAGATGGTGGGATCTCCAAGAGAAAACTACTAGGAACTCTAGGGAGGAACTAGAAAGAAAACTAGAAGAGGGAAGAGGAGGAAGAGCATGTGAAACTATTGCACTAGAGAGGCTTGGGCGTGAATCCCAATGTGGATTTATGCATAGACGTCCAAGACCTCCTCTCCTCTTATTTATAGCTTTTGCAAGCTGCCTCCTCTTTACTAATTACAATAGAAGTCTTACTTCCATTAATTAATTAGTAACTTACCATATCATAATTAGAAGTCTCACTTCAAATATGATTAGTAACTTTCCAATTCCTTTCTAATTAAAATAGAAGTCTCACTTCTACTAAAATTAGTAAGTCTACTATTACCACTATTAGAAGTCTCACTTCAAATAGAAATAGTAACTTTCCTTTTAGAGTTCAACTAGAATTAGATACTTTCTAATAATTGGGCTAGCGTGGGGACCACTAGGGATTCCTTAGAAAGCTGGCTCCAACTGGGACTCGCGACCCCACATCTCATGTGTAATCCGGGCCCACAGTTAATTGCAAATAACTCCACTATATAAATGCAATTGAACTCCAGTCTTAGGAATATTACATAGAAGACCCTAAACTTCCACATTACCACAAGTAGACCCCTCTATCAATATCCATTGATTAATTGGACCTGTCTTCCAAACTAGATCCATATCTTATTATCCTTGAGCCCCAATTAATTATAATGATCAATAGGTACCTTTCCAATTAACTCTTAATCGGAATGGGTGCGCACTTACCAATGATAAATCCATTAATTGGCACGAGGGGATATTAGAGATAGATTCCATCTTGACCATTGAATGTTCCCACAGCTCTACTACCACGTACCCAAATCACCGAGGTGTTGACCTACAGTTGGCCTCACTCATTGGTGACTCAAAGCAAATGAATAGATAGAAACTTGAGTTCACTAATGTCTCAGGATTGAGAGCCTATTGCTAGGGAATTATGAGAGCAGACCTTAAAATAAAGACAGTGTTTATAAGGTGCTTCTCATGGTCCTTCAATACATCCAATGTACCAACACTATGATCCAGAATCTTCCATTCTGATGATCGAGACAAATCACACTATCTCATAGTGATCAAAGTACTGCAACCTTATCAGTATGAGATGTCCAGTCTCATCACTGGTTGTGATAATATTTAAGTATAAGATTTGCCACACATGTCTCCTGTATGTGGATCTCATCCATACACATGTGTTACATCTAATATACTTGTGGACCCCGGTTCATCTCATGAACCATCATGTCATTCGTATTGGTTATGTGCAAGTATATAATAAATCACCATTCATCTCATGAAAAGTAAACATGAATATATGAATAAATAAAGAATTTAATCAATTTATTATATCATCTACTGGATTGAGTCCATAAAACTAACAGAAACAGCATCGAACTGTCTATATAAAAAGTTTGACTAGA
>CM022945.1:138027514-138046082 GCA_012931725.1 Litsea cubeba
AAATGGTGGATGTTAACTTTGACCAATGCTTGTTAATTTGATTGAATTTGTTACTTTATTATTCTTTATTTGCTTTTATTCATTTTTTTCTTTCATTACAATCAAAACCCCCATCTTTGATCACATAGCATAAAATTTGGCTAAACACTCTCCGTGGGAACGATCCTTACTCGCACTACTACATATATTTTTAGGAGTATAGGTTTTATTATTTTTGGGTGCCTGCGACAGCACGACCAAATTTTGGCGCCCTTGCCGGGGATTGATTATAGTTGATTTTTGTGCTTCTCGTGAATTTCTTAAAAAAAAAACAAAAAAAAAAAAAACTGCTGCACCGCCTGTAGCAATTGCGCCGGCTAATCCACCGTTTTCTCATTCTACAATCTTTGTGGTGTTAGGATTTTGTTTATTGCAATTTGATGGATGCATTAGGTTTTTATTCATCTCATGAATTTTCACACATGCATTGATTTTGAAATACTTGAAATCTTGATTTACACATGCATTGTTTTAAATCTTGTAAATCATATGTTTCATGCATGTTTTGGTTTTCATCTTGGATGCATTTTATTTGAAAAAGAATTTTTACAAATCAAGCTAGCCAATGTTTTAAAGTTTCAAATTATGTTTGGCTTTTTATGTTTCATGATTTTTTAAAAATACTTAGAATGATTTAAAATCATGATTCCATGCTTGATTTAATGGCCCAATTGTCCCCACTTGAAAATATTTTAAAATATGCAAAATATGCATTTTTGGGGGAAATGGTCCAGGGGACCCGGTCGACCCGCAGTGTGGCCGGTCGACCGAGCCCATGGACCCGGTCGACCGAGCCCACTGCGGGTCGACTGGGAAAGAGCCAACAGCTCTTTTTCAAACGGTCAGTTTTATGACCGTTGGAGGCCAGGTCGACCGGGGCTTTTATGGGGTCGACCGGGCACTCGCAGAACTCAACTTTTTGAGTATAAAAAGGGGTTCATTCCCATTGAAAAGTGGCTGATCAAAGTGGAACTCTTAAGCCTTCTTGAGGTGTTTGAAGAGAAGAAAACGGGGATGAACTAAGAGAGACCAAGAGGGTCTTTAGTAAAGCTAAAGCTTGGATCATTAAGTTAAATCATCAAGTAAGCTTTACTTTTGTTAATCATATGTTTTATGCTTTGACTAAATTATTGGTAAATGATTATTAGCATATAAACTATGATGTGTTAAATCCATTACCTTCATTCAATCTTTGTTTTAGATTGTGATGGATTTCTCACTTTGATTCAAACCAAGTTTTGTGTTAAAACTTTATAAATCATGTTTTGTTAAAACCTTTGATTTGTTTTATAAACATGTTTCATTAACTTGTTTGAATCATCTTTGTTGTTTTCATTCATTTGAATCTTAAGTTAAACCTTTGTTTTGAAAACAACATAGCATAGCACATGCATCACTTGATTAGGCTTAAACATTTACATTCAACTTGTGATCTTTTGATTTTCATATCATTAACAAGTTTGTAGTTGTTCAAGTGATTTGCATATAACTTCAATCAAATCTATTTATGTGCATTAAACTTTTGAATTGCTTTAAGCATATATTTTGATTGAGCTTTAATTTTAATCTTGATTGAAGTTTTCACACACACACCTCATAAGCATTCATCTTTGTAATTCTTAGTGTGTTTGTGTGAGTTGTTTTTCATTTTCATATTCGCCTATTTAGAGGCAATTTTATTTGAGCTTAATTGTAATCTCTTAGAGTGTTTTGTCAAAACACTTTCTTTAGAGAAATCATTTGATTGTAAGGTTATTGCTTAGCCATTTAAAAGCATTGTGTATAGGTTGTTGTTTAGCCTAGAAAAACAACATTGTAAGGTTATTGCTTATCCTTGGAAAGCATATTGTAGAGGTTATTGCTTAGCCTTTTTGAAAAGCATAATAGTGGAAATCCGGTGGGGTGTTGAGTCACAAGCCGGTAGTGGATGTAGGCATTGAGGCCGAACCACTATAAATCTTGTGTTGTGGTGATTGCTTTTGTGGTGATTATTTTGTTTAGCTTCCGCATTATGTATGTTAATTGTCGCGACCCCGGACCGGGGAACTAGGGAAAAAGAGAGGATCCGGGTCCGGGATTCGGGACAGTGGGGGGGGGGGGGGGGGGGTGATGCCGCGCCACGTGCATCTCTTTGGCTAAAACGCACACGGAATTAAAAGAATATTTATCCGTGCACGTGATTTCCCACAGGGTTCCGCGGTGAGGATTATCTGTACACATCATCTCACATGTAACCATATCAAATATATTTTCAAGATTGCGGAAGCGTGTAGCAACCATACTAATACCATTCAAATCCATAAACAAGACTGATTTATGGTTAACATGACAAGATATCAGGATGAGCAACGATCAAGCATATTTTCCCCAAAAGTAAAGTTAAGTATCATTACAAAATATCAGTTGATTAATGCCCCCAAAATAACGGTCAACAAAGACCGTACAACCAAGTGAAACCTAAAATAAAAATATCATAAATTCCCAAAGTGTATCGTTCTCAAGGCAAGGCCGAATGTCTACATGACATCATCGGCTTGCCACTCAATCACTCGCTGCGGTTCACCGACCGCCTCCTCTGGCTCCTCCTCAAAGGCAATAAGCTCGGGACCTGAGTACCAAAATAAATGGATCAGACACGACGGTCTGGCGGGTGGGTGAAAAGATATAACAATAATTCAAAACAATGATGCCTTTAGAAACATAGTAAAAATCTAGATAAACAATGAATTTTTCATAAAAGAAGGATGCAACATTTAAAAGAGTTACATATGCAAATAAAACATGTAAGGTGACAAGGATTCGGAACTAACAAGGTGGCAACCACACAAAGCTAAATCCTCTCTCGCAAAAGTGATAAGAGCACATCGGGACATTGACCTCAGTCACACGAGGTGAGGAGAATCAACGACGTTAACCTCAGTCTCACGAGGTGAGGAGAGTCAACGATTTTTATATAATAAATACATATAATACTCTGCGGGACCACGGTAGCGAACCGGGTATATCGGGGCGAGGCGGGAACCATGCTGCAGCGGGTATAACTGAAGGGGGATATCCAAACCGGTGGATCAAACCGATAAGGTTATCCAAGCTGAGTGGTGCCGACTCATAGGTAATATGTGAAAATCAAAACAATTAAATACACGTAACGGGGCGGGAACTCATAGGTACAAAACGTATAAAAGTCGGGGCGAGTCTAAACAAATTAACAATATGGTAACACAATGTTCTCGGTTCAAGAGTACTCACAAATCACGATTGAAATCTCAAAATAGGGGATTGGTTGAAAATCAAATACAAATAGTTTACAATACCTTTACAGGCTAACAATGGGTTTCTAGAATTGAATCAGTGCGAATAGGGTCCCGTATGTCGGTTATGATGAAATTTTGGTACTCTTTAAGAGTTAAGGACATTCCGGGTCCTTATGCACATTGGTCAATCTAGAAAACCTCATGGAATCTCCATGATGAGGTTCCTCCTTCCTTCGGACTTCATTCAATGCCTTACCCATCCTTGAATAGCATTGGGCCTCCAATCAATACTTCCACACTACAGCCCCTCACAATTTACCCCAATCTTTCATGGGTTTGAATGCATCATTATAGGTTCAATATCTTCAAATAAGAAGATAAGGGATAGAGCTGAATTGGACTTGAGTATGGGCGTGGAATGGATCTGGGAAATAGTCCCACAATTCTCTCATTTTACAGTTCATCTCATTTCAGTCCGATCGATCGGACTCCTTGGCCGATCGATCGGTCCTGAATTGCTTCCAGTTATTTACAGTCCGATCGATCGGACCTGATGGGCGATCGATCGGTCCTGCAACGAATCTCAACCCATATGGTTGAATTCTTCTCCTGTCCAACTCCTATCCATTTCCTTTCTTTCCCTTTCTTCCATACATATCTTTATGAATAATTGGACTATTCCTTGACCTCCATATCTCATCAAATCATCATTCAAAATCAATAAGACTAAACATCAAACATGATAGATCATTAAAACCATTAATGAAGACAAATCAAGATTTCTGCATAAAACATGATAAAACACATGAGAATCGTTTCATCCACTTGCCTTGGGTCCAATTGCAAATCAATTTGAGCTCTAATCACCTCTTAGGCCCCCAATCAAACACCTATGCACAAAACCCCCAAATCCAAACCCTAGATTATCAAAATCCCAGTAAAACAAGACGGAATTTTCCAATAATTGAAATAGAGCTACCCTAGGGCTAAACAAACAAGATTATAAAACTTTTAGGAAGATCACTTACAAGGAAGTTCTTCAAAAAGCAAGGTGTTGTCCAAAGTAAGTTTTGGAGTGGGCGGTTTTCTTCAAAAATGGTGTCAAGATGAAGCCCTTGAGATGAGGAAGAAGATTGTAGCCTCTAATTTTTCCATTAGCACTAGTTTAGTGGGGGATTGAAGATGAAGAGGCAAGAAAAGGTAAGGGAAAACCCTTAGGGCTGGGGTTTTTCTTCTCCTCTAGGGTTTTTGCCAGAAATGGGAAAAATGAAGAAGAAGCTTTCTATATATAGTAAGTGAGGATGGGGCCCACGACTTAAAAGACTTCTCGGGCTCAAAACATGGTCTTCGGGGCTTCAAACGAATCCGACGAAGAAGACAAAGTTGATCGGCAAAATTTCTAGTTTCCAGAAAGTATATATTTTGCACCTTTTGGTGACATTGAAATCGGTGTCCAGATTTTGGGTAAAAAGACCATTTTGCCCTCAATTAGTGAAAAATCGGGTTTAAGGTCCTTGAATGAAAACGATGTCAACATGAAAGTTGTAGGGATTAACAAGATAAGTCCAATGGGGTTAAAAACACGATTCTTGGAAATCATCGGTAAACCCCCAATCTCACACAATTCCTAACAAGAACCCCCAAAGGGTCCCACAAATTCAAAGGCTCTCCAAATTCCCCAAAGCTATTATAAAAGCTATTCTAATCCCCAACTAATCCAAAAACCACTAAACACACTTAAAACTAAACACAACTTAATCAACTCTAAACGAGGTCTCTCGGGTCGGGGTCTTACATCCTCCACCCCTTAGGACATTTGGTCCTCCAAATGGAAATTAAAACTCACCTCCGGTAGGAGATGTGGGTACTTCTTCTGAACTTGATCCCGTAATTCCCAAGTTGCTTCTTCCGGTCCATGATTCTCCCAAAGTACCTTGACCCACCGAATAGTCCGAGTTCTCAATTCTTGTTCCTTGGTGTCAATGATCTGCTTAGGCTTCTCAACATATGTAGCATCTTCTCAGATTTCTAATGGCTCATAACGGAGTATGTGTAGTCTGTCAGGAACGTATTTCTTCAACATAGACACATGGAAAACATTGCGTACGCCGGAGAGCTCGGGTGGTAAGGCTAACCTATAAGCCACATCACCAATCCTACTCACAATGTCATACGGTCCAATGTACCTCCTAGACAGTTTGCCCTTCTGTCCAAACCTCAAAGTTCCACGAGTAGGTGACACTTTCAAGAAAACGTTATCTCCTTCTTTAAATTGTAAATCCCTTCTGTGAGAGTCTGCATAACTCTTCTGTCTACTCTGAGCCACTTTCAGACGTTCTTGGATCAACTTGACCTTGTCACTTGTCTCAATAACAATGGTCGGTCCATGGAAACTGCGAGTACCAACTTCTTCCCAACAAACAGGTGTTCTACACCTTTTGCCATATAAAGCCTCAAAAGGTGCCATACCGATACTCGAGTGGAAACTGTTGTTGTAAGCGAACTCACACAACGGTAAGGCTTCATCCCACTGAGTCTTGAAATCTAACACACAAGCTCGAAGCATATCCTCAAGTGTCTGAATTGTCCTTTCTGACTGACCATCGGTCTGTGGGTGATAGGCTGTGCTGAACTGTAACTTCGTACCCATAGACTCATGCAATGTCCTCCAAAATCTTGAGATAAATCTGCTGTCTCTATCGGATGTGATGGAAACTGGCTGTCCATGATGACTGACAATCTCTGTGACAAACAACTGTGCCAAAGGTAACATATGCATCTTCTTCCCAGTCTTCATCGGTAGGAAATGAGCTGACTTGGTGAGACGGTCCACTATGACCCAAATAGCATCATTGCCCTTACTAGTCTTCGGTAAACCCGATATGAAGTCCATGGTAATGTGCTCCCATTTCCATTCCGGAATCTCTAATGGTCGTAATAACCCTGGAGGCTTCTGATGTTCCGCCTTGATCAACTGACATGTCATACAACGAGAGACGAAAGCTGCTATCTCTCTCTTCATGTTATTCCACCAAAATCTGCCCTTCAAGTTCTGATACATTTTCGTACTGCCCGGGTGTATGGAATACTTGGTATTGTGGGCCTCAGACATGATATCATTCCTCAAGTCCTCCAAGTTAGGCACACACAGACGGTCTCGGTAATACAAAACTCCATCCACAACACGAAAATCCGGACGATCTGCTAAGTGCTCAGAAATCTTAGCCAACTCTGGGTCTTGCAACTGATTCTCTTTGATCTTCTGAATGAAAGAAGGCTCTGACACGGACATGTTTGCTAACATGACACCCTCTCTTAGTGGATGAAATTCTACTCCCAACTCTTCTAACTGTTGTACCACATAAGTCCCCCGAAGACTTGCCATGCTCACTGACTTTCTGCTCAAGGCATCTGCAACTACATTCGCTTTCCCCGGGTGATATTTGATTGGAAAATCATAGTCTTTAATATATTCCATCCATCTCCTCTGCTTCATGTTCAACTCCTTCTGAGAAAACAAGTACTGTAGGCTACGGTGATCGGAGTGAACCTCAAACTTCTCTCCATAGAGGTAGTGTCTCCACATCTTCAAAGCTAAAACAACTGCTGCCAACTCGAGATCATGTGTTGCATAGTTCTTCTCATGATCTTTCAACTGCCGTGACCCATATGCAACTACCTTCCCATCTTGCATTAACACGCATCCAAGTCCAACATTGGAAGCATCGGTAAAAATGGTAAAACCGCCGCTCCCAGATGGCAAAGTGAGGACTGGAGCTGTAGTCAATCTCTTCTTCAGCTCTTGGAAACTAGCTTCACACTTATCCGTCCAAACATATGGTGCGTTCTTCCTTGTCAACTTCGTCAGAGGTGACGCAATCGACGAAAATCCTTGCACAAACCTCCGATAATATCCTGCCAATCCAAGAAAACTCCTGATTTCTGATGCATTCTTCGGTCTATCCCAATTCATGACTGCCTCAATCTTGGACGGGTCCACTGATAATCCTTCCCTGGAGATGATATGACCCAAAAATGTGACTTGGTCCAACCAAAATTCACACTTACTAAGTTTTGCAAACAACTGATTCTCCTTCAAAAGCTGGAGTGCTATCCTCAAATGTTCTTCGTGCTCTTCTTTGGTCTTTGAATACACTAAAATATCATCAATAAACACCACTGTAAACTGATCCAAATACTCTGCAAATATTTTGTTCATCAATGCCATGAAAACTGCCGGTGCATTAGTCAGACCAAACGGCATCACTAGAAACTCGTAGTGTCCATATCTTGTACGAAAGGCTGTTTTTGGCACATCTGAATCTCTAACTCTCAACTGATGGTAGCCTGACCTCAAATCAATCTTCGAAAAGCAAGCAGCTCCTTGCAACTGATCAAACAATTCATCTATCCTTGGCAATGGATATTTGTTTTTGATGGTCACTTGGTTCAATCTTCTATAGTCAATACACATTCTCATAGAGCCATCCTTCTTCTTTACAAACAAACTGGTGCTCCTCACGGTGACACACTAGGTCTCACAAAACCTTTGTTCAAAAGTTCTTGCAATTGCATCTTCAACTCTCCCAATTCTGCTGGGGCCATTCTGTAAGGTGCGATAGATATCGGAGCAGTCCCCGGTAACAACTCAATAGTGAAGTCTATCTCTCTAATGGGTGGCAATCCTGGTATCTCCTCCGGGAAAAACATCCGGGAACTCACAAAAAATTGGGATCTCCTCCACCCCTAGGGACCGTTTATCCTCCGTGATAAACGCCAAAATAACCCTCACAACCACTTTTAGAAGTCTATCAGCCTTCAATGCTGAAATAAACCCTGCACCAGAATTACTCCTCTCTCCCTGAAACAACACCCCTGCTTGGGTCTCCTCTAACTTAAAGTTAAGGTCTTATGGAAACAATCCATAGTAGCATGGTATCCTGCTAACCAATCCATCCCTAAGATGACATCAAAATCCTGCATCTCCAATAAAATGAGATCTGCCGGTAATACTATTTCTCCTATCATGACTTGGACAACTAGGGTAAAAAGTTCTACAAACAACTTCCTTACCTAAAGGGGTAGTCACAGTCAAAATGAAACTCAATTCTCTAGCATGCATATCAATCAACTTAGCAAATTTTGGAGATAGGAATGAGTGAGTAGAGCCAGGGTCAAACAAAACCTTAGCATCAAAACCACAGACGAGAAGTGTACCTTCCACTACATTGCCTTCAGCCTCTACATCAGCTCTATTGACAGCATAGAGTTGTGCCCTTTGTGGTGGCCTGTTTTGTCCTTGCTGTTGCCTGCCTTGTGGTGCATTCCTGTTCTGATTCTGAGGACGCTGATTCTGGTTCTGATTTTGCCCTTGCTGACGGGCCTGTTGTTGCTGTTGTTGCTGTGGCCTAAACTGTTGTTGAGGTGCCTGTTGTTGTAGTGGCCTTGCTTGATTCTGGACCACTAATGCATTCTGAGGTGGTGCCTGATGCTGTGCTCCTTGCTGCTGCCTATTATGTCTATCAGGCCTTGGACAGTCCTTCATCTGGTGGTTCATGGAGCCACATCTAAAACATGCTCCCGTAATAAAGCGGCAATTGGCACTTTCATGGTTTTTTCCCACAGTGGATACAAACCACTGGATTCTGCACATTCTGCTCCTGCCTTGGCCTTTTGTTCTGATTGTTTCTTTGTTGATAGTTCTGCTGTTGGCCTTGACCCTTTCCTTGGTTCTTGATGATCTTGTTGTGGAAGTTCTCAAATTTGTATGCTCTCTTGACAGCATCTTCAAAGGTAACGGGTGGTACAACTCCGGGTAGCATCCCTCTCAATAATCGGGTGAAGTCCCTCAAGGAACTTGGTTATCTTCTTCTCAACCGTGTTTATCAACTCTGGAGCATACCTTGACAATCTCTCGAATTTGGTAAGGCATTCGAGGACTGTCATGTTCCCTTGCACAAGTTGTTGAAATTTTGCTGCCTTTTGTCTCTTGACATGTGCAGGTACATATTTCTCTCCAAACTGTCTCTTGAAGTTAACCCAAGCTTCTGCATCAGCCATTGTCCTGTATTCTGCCTTGACGGTCTTCCACCAAATATCTGCTAAACCCACAAACATAGAGGCTGCAAGTTGTACACGTTCTAACACCGGTACATATGAATATCTCAAATATGTTTTCGGTGTGCTCAAGCCAATCATCTGCTGCCATTGGATCCTCAGTCCCCAAAAATTCTTTCGGTCCTCTCTTCCTGAACCGCTCATACAACACATTAGGATCATTCCCTCTAATATTCACCGGACCAGGTGGTGCAACTGGGATTGGTTCCGGTCTCCTTTCTAATATCCCCAACAACTGTGCCTGCATTTGAGCTATCTCCCTAGCATGATCCTCGTCCTTCTTAAGCATCTGTTCTTGCAATCTGGTCTGTGTCTCATATGCTTGTGCTTGGAGCCTAGCCTGGTTCTCATTTGCCTGGCGTTGTTGGTCAATCATAGCCTGCATCATCTGTTGGAATTGGTTCTGCATGTTGTTGTCTTGTGGTTCCTCTACAATAGGCTCTGTATCCTCACTATTATTGGCAATGTGATTACTGTTTGCTGTTCTTTTGCGAGGTGGCATAACGCTGCAAAATAAATTGTTAGCACATACAAATCAAGTACAGGGTGGTCACACATTGCTCACACGATTCTATCTAACGAATCCTCGCCACGTACTTAAGATTTCTAGTTTCTTTAATTGCCTGAAACATGTCCCGCTCTGATACCAGTACTGTCGCGACCCCGGACCGGGGGAACTAGGGAAAAAGAGAGGATCCGGGTCCGGGAATCGGGACAGTGGGGGGGTGATGCCGCGCCACGTGCATCTCTTTGGCTAAAACGCACACGGAATTAAAAGAATATTTATCCGTGCACGTGATTTCCTACAGGGTTCCGCGGTGAGGATTATCTGTACACATCATCTCACATGTAACCATATCAAATATATTTTCACGATTGCGGAAGCGTGTAGCAAACCATACTAATACCATTCAAATCCATAAACAAGACTGATTTATGGTTAACATGACAAGATATCAGGATGAGCAACGATCAAGCATATTTTCCCCAAAAGTAAAGTTAAGTATCATTACAAAATATCAGTTGATTAATGCCCACAAAATAACGGTCAACAAAGACCGTACAAACCAAGTGAAACCTAAAATAAAGATATCATAAATTCCCAAAGTGTATCGTTCTCAAGGCAAGGCCGAATGTCTACATGACATCATCGGCTTGCCACTCAATCACTCGCTGCGGTTCACCGACCGCCTCCTCTGGCTCCTCCTCAAAGGCAATAAGCTCGGGACCTGAGTACCAAAATAAATGGATCAGACACGACGGTCTGGCAGGTGGGTGAAAAGATATAACAATAATTCAAAACAATGATGCCTTTAGAAACATAGTAAAAAATCTAGATAAACAATAAATTTTTCATAAAAGAAGGATGCAACATTTAAAAGAGTTACATATGCAAATAAAACATGTAGGTGACAAGGATTCGGAACTAACAAGGTGGCAACCACACAAAGCTAAATCCTCTCTCACAAAAGTGATAAGAGCACATCGGGACATTGACCTCAGTCACACGAGGTGAGGAGAATCAACGACGTTAACCTCAGTCACACGAGGTGAGGAGAGTCAACGATTTTTATATAATAAATACATATAATACTCTGCGGGACCACGGTAGCGAACCGGGTATATCGGGGCGAGGCGGGAACCATGCTGCAGCGGGTATAACTGAAGGGGGATATCCAAACCGGTGGATCAAACCGATAAAGTTATCCAAGCTGAGTGGTGCCGACTCATAGGTAATATGTGAAAATCAAAACAATTAAATACACATAACGGGGCGGGAACTCATGGGTACAAAACGTATAAAAGTCGGGGCGAGTCTAAACAAATTAACAATATGGTAACACAATGTTCTCGGTTCAAGAGTACTCACAAATCACGATTGAAATCTCAAAATAGGGGATTGGTTGAAAATCAAATACAAATAGTTTCCAATACCTTTACAGGCTAACAATGGGTTTCTAGAATTGAATCAGTGCGAATAGGGTCCCGTATGTCGGTTATGATGAAATTTTGGTACTCTTTAAGAGTTAAGGACATTCCGGGTCCTTATGCACATTGGTCAATCTAGAAAACCTCATGGAATCTCCATGATGAGGTTCCTCCTTCCTTCGGACTTCATTCAATGCCTTACCCTTCCTTGAATAGCTGGGGCCTCCAATCATACTTCCACACTACAGTCCCTCACAATTTACCCCAATCTTTCATGGGTTTGAATGCATCATTACAGGTTCAATACCTTCAAATAAGAAGATAAGGGATAGAGCTGAATTGGACTTGAGTATGGGCGTGGAATGGATCTGGGAAATAGTCCCAACAATTCTCTCATTTTACAGTTCATCTCATTTCAGTCCGATCGATCGGACTCCTTGGCCGATCGATCGGTCCTGAAAACCCTCTCAGTTATTTACAGTCCGATCGATCGGACCTGATGGGCGATCGATCGGTCCTGCAAACGAATCTCAACCCATATGGTTGAATTCTTCTCCTGTCCAACTCCTATTCATTTCCTTTCTTCCCTTTCTTTCCATACATATCTTTATGAATAATTGGGCTATTCCTTGACCTCCATATCTCATCAAATCATCATTCAAAATCAATAAGACCTAAACATCAAACATGATAGATCATTAAAACCATTAATGAAGACAAATCAAGATTTCTGCATAAAACATGATAAAACACATGAGAATCGTTTCATCCACTTGCCTTGGGTCCAATTGCAAATCAATTTGAGCTCTAATCACCTCTTAGGCCCCCAATCAAACACCTATACACAAAACCCCCAAATCCAAACCCTAGATTATCAAAATCCCAGTAAAACAAGACGGAATTTTTTCAATAATTGAAATAGAGCTACCCTAGGGCTAAACAAACAAGATTATAAAACTTTTAGGAAGATCACTTACAAGGAAGTTCTTCAAAAAGCAAGGGTGTTGTCCAAAGTAAGTTTTGGAGTGGGCGGTTTTCTTCAAAAATGGTGTCAAGATGAAGCCCTTGAGATGAGGAAGAAGATTATAGCCTCTAATTTTTCCATTAGCACTAGTTTAGGTGGGGGATTGAAGATGAAGAGGCAAGAAAAGGTAAGGGAAAACCCTTAGGGCTTGGGGTTTTTCTTCTCCTCTAGGGGTTTTTTGCCAGAAATGGGAAAAATGAATGAAGAAGCTTTCTATATATTAGTAAGTGAGGATGGGGCCCACGACTTAAAAGACTTCTCGGGCTCAAAAACATGGTCTTCGGGGCTTCAAAACGAATCCGACGAAGAAGACAAAGTTGATCGGCAAAATTTCTAGTTTCCAGAAAGTATATATTTTGCACCTTTTAGTGACATTGAAATCGGTGTCCAGATTTTGGGTAAAAAGACCATTTGCCCTCAATTAGTGAAAATCGGGTTTAAGGTCCTTGAATGAAAACGATGTCAACATGAAAGTTGTAGGGATTAACAAGATAAGTCCAATGGGGTTAAAAACACGATTCTTGGAAATCATCGGTAACCCCCAATCTCACACAATTCCTAACAGGAACCCCAAAGGGTCCCACAAATTCAAAGGCTCTCCAATTCCCCAAAGCTATTATAAAAGCTATTCTAATCCCCAACTAATCCAAAAACCACTAAACACACTTAAAACTAAACACAACTTAATCAACTCTAAATGAGGTCTCTCGGGTCGGGGTCTTACATTAATCATCACATGTGACTAGTTAATGTTAAAGAATTTAAAATTGGTCATAATTAGTCATTAAGTGTAGCTCACCCTATTCACCCCTCCTCTAGGATTAGGATCCCCCGGACTTTCAATTGGTATCAGAGCCTCGTGCTCTTTATTAGGATCAAGTGTTTGGAACTCTTGATTAGGTGTAAAAACCTAGAGTCAAAACCCTAGTGTTGTGCTTTCATGAAAATCATAAGAATGGATTCCACTAGTTTAGACTTTGTAGATCCTTTGGTAGATTCTTCTAGACCCCTCATTCTTCCTTCTATTGGAGATTCAAAACAATGAATTTAAAGAATCTCAATTTGAATTAAAAGAGGAAGAAAATGATGAAAATGATAATGACATTGAACAAGCTTATGAGGATTTGTGCACATTATCCTTAGAGCTTTCTAAGAAGAATAGAAGATTAAAAGAAGAATCTAAAAGACTAAACCAAGAATTAGTCTCTTCAAAGATGAACTTAGAGAAAAAGAGAATTAATAAATTGTGCAGAATCTAAGTTCATGATCTCTTTGGCATAATCTATCTAATATTAAAGAGGATCTAAAAGAATCAAAGATAGATTATGATAATCTTAATAAGGAAAATTCAAAACTAAGAGATCAATTAAAAAGGCAAGATGAAAACATTAACAACCTAGAATCCAAGTTAACCATTTCTATGGAAAATTTATCTAATGCACAAATTAAGATAAAAACTCTAGAACTTGGATCTAATGTTATCAATGAAGTTAAACTTGAATTAAAACTTGCCCATGAAGAGCTAAACAAATTTAAGGGAATTGAAATGAACTTACAAAAGTTAAAAATGAAAATTCAACCCTTAAAGAACAAGTCACTCAACTTGAAACCTACAAACAAAAGTATGAGTGCAAATTTACCCAAAGTGAAGAAAGATTTGAAAAGTTATTGAAATTGGGTAAATCTAAAAGAGATAGGACGGGTCTTGGATTTGATAGGAATATTTCACATGACCCTAAATTCACCAACACATTTGTGAAAGGTGTTGGATTTGATAGGAATATTTCACATGACCCTAAATTCACCAACACATTTGTGAAAGGTGAGTCCTCCTTCTCTAGCACTCACACTTCTTTGCCCATGACTAAATGCAATTATTGTGGCATTGAAGGACATTTTAGGTTTGAGTGCAAATCAAGAAGAAGCTATGTGTCTAAACCCATCTTTGAACCAAAGAAAGTTAAATCAAACTCTATGATGGATAAGACACTAAAAATCAAGGAAGACTCCAAGAAGACTAAACAAGTTAAACCAATTAAAAAGGAGTCTCCTAAGATAGATTCTAAAAAGTTTAAACAAGTTAAACCAACTCTAAAAGAATCTATCAATAAAAAGCTTCTCAACCTACCTCCCATAACTCAAATGAAAGAACTTTTGAATAAAGTTGCAAAGTTAAATCTAAAATTCAAAGTCAAATTAAGGGAGGAAATAAGAAGAAAAGAAAAGAGAATTCATCCCCTAAGAAGAAAAGTCACCAACCTCAAAAGACTAATCACCATCCTAAGCCAAATTTAGTTAAATCTAAACATCATGGTGATAAGTCTAAATTGAAAATTTATCAAGTAAAATCTCCAATAGTTGGTAAGACTTTTAAGATGGACCTCAAAGACCAACCCTCCCAAGACCTTAGGTGGATTCCAAAAGTAATTTACTTAGTCAAACCTTAAGGCCTTGGACCTCATTGACCAACCTATCCTTTATAGGTAAATCTTTTTGTTGGTCATATTGCATTTGCATTTTTGTTCTTTCATAAGTTACATTTCATAAAATGCAATGCTTGTTTATGATCAATTGATTTTGTTTTCATGCACCATACTAGTTACATATCATGGTTTTCAAAATCTTTTGATTATAATTTCTCATGTTAGATTTTCTTTTTGCTCTCATATAGTTATATCTTTTGTAATGCATTTCTACATGATCAATTGATTATGATTCCAAAAGCTTTCATAGCTAGAGCTCTCATAATCAATTGATGTTGCAAATTCATTTGTTTGTATGTCATAGTAAGATTATCTTGAAAAACAAATGATTTAAAACAATTTAGTTTTTCCATAGATTTCTAAGTTATATTTCATATGAAAAATTATTGTTTTGAAAAACCAACTTGTATGTGTTTCAAACAAGTTATATCTTTTAAAATGCAAGTTGAAAAAGTGTTGTCTTCAAAATCATCCTCTTTATGCTCATTGTTGGATTTTGTGTATTGAAATGATTTGAAGATTGTATGAATTGAAAATGTTTTTCAAGCTTTGTTAGTTATAATCATTGAAACATTTTCTTTTGACTATATTTCCTTGTGCTAATAAATATATGTTTTAGAAGGAAATACTTGTTATATGCTATTTGCAACTTTGCTCATTTAGTTTCATTCTTGATGTGCAAATATCATGAGTATGGTTTGCATTATTAGTTACATTTGTAGAAACCATACTAGAACTCTAAAATCCATCCCTTATACTTACTAGTCAATTTTTTTAATGGATGGTCATGATGTTGATTCATGTGTATTTTTCTTATTGATGTCATTCTTATACATGTTTCAACTTCATAGTAGTGTTTAATCATATGAACCTCTTTGAAATCCATTCCTTGTATTTCATAGATTGTTTGAAGGATTTCTTAGTTATTGAATTCATATGATTTGACACTTTTGTAAATTGCATGCTCTACCAAGTTATATATATTTCTAAATGCAATTTTTCATGTTCATCACTATGCTCATTATTTATATCATTTAAAGTGATGAATATCATTTTATGATGCTTGATTTTGTAATTGTCACATTCTATTAGCATCATAATTTTCATGTTTGCCTCCTCATATGATTCTCATAGGTAAATTCATGACCACCATGTTTATGTGTTCATAATCTTGATTGGTTAATGGTTGAGGTAGGCTTTATGGTTGAACTTCATTTCATTCATCTTGTGCATGATAGTTATATTTAATGAATGTATGAAATGATTTCAAAACCTTCATAGCATATGATTTTCATAGTTATATTATTTGATGCTATGCTTAGTAAATTCCCTTGACCTGCTCTATATTGGTAACTTGATCATATTGAGCTTATTAGTCATTTGGAATCTAATCCTTCACTTGAAGTTAACCCTCAATTGGTTAAACCACCTTCTTGCACCAAATAGTGATATTCTTGGCAAATGTTTGACAAAAGGAGAAGTATGGATTGAGGGGGAGTAAATCTTCATAGGAAGTATTAGTTTTGATCAAATTCACCCTCATATTGGCTCTTGATACCCTTATAGCTTATTACCCATGCATGATGACCTGTTATGTACTTCATTTTTGATTTCCTTTGTTAACAGGTGCTACTAAAAGGTATTTCCCTTGTTTCATGTGTGTAGGTACCCCTCTTCAATTGATACCTTTGCAATTTAATGGCAAAGGGGGAGAAAGTTCTCAAGCTTAATGGCGAAGGGGGAGAAAGAATTAAGGGGGAGAAAGTGTTCAAGCTAACTAAAGGTGGAGAGAATGCACATCTTGCCAAAAGGAGAGTGCATGGTCAAAGGGAGAAATGAAGAGAAGAAAGCTTGGGAGCTAAAGAAGTTGCTTGGCCAAAGAAAGGAAGATGAAATGAAAGCTTGAAGAATGATCAAGCTTCAAGCATCAAGAAGAATGAAGAATGAAGCTAGAGCCCAAGCTAAACAAAGAGAGCATCCAAAGAAGATTTCAAGCCTAGTCCAGCCAAGGAGGAGCTGAAGACTTAGTGTAGAGATTTAGTGTGAGAAAGGTTTGCCATCAAATTGCAAAGGGGGAGATTGTTAGGATTTTGTTTATTGCAATTTGATGGATGCATTAGGTTTTTATTCATCTCATGAATTTTCACACATGCATTGATTTTGAAATACTTGAAATCTTGATTTACACATGCATTGTTTTAAATCTTGTAAATCATATGTTTCATGCATGTTTTGGTTTTCATCTTGGATGCATTTTATTTGAAAAAGAATTTTTACAAATCAAGCTAGCCAATGTTTTAAAGTTTCAAATTATGTTTGGCTTTTTATGTTTCATGATTTTTTAAAAATACTTAGAATGATTTAAAATCATGATTCCATGCTTGATTTAATGGCCCAATTGTCCCCACTTGAAAATATTTTAAAATATGCAAAATATGCATTTTTGGGGGAAATGGTCCAGGGGATCCGGTCGACCCGCAGTGTGGCCGGTCGACCGAGCCCATGGACCCGGTCGACCGAGCACACTGCGGGTCGACCGGGAAAGAGCCAACAGCTCTTTTTCAAACGGTCAGTTTTATGACCGTTGGAGGCCAGGTCGACCGGGGCTTTTATGGGGTCGACCGGGCACTCGCAGAACTCAACTCTTTGAGTATAAAAAGGGGTTCATTCCCATTGAAAAGTGGCTGATCAAAGTGGAACTCTTAAGCCTTCTTGAGGTTGTTTGAAGAGAAGAAAACGGGGATGAACTAGAGAGACCAAGAGGGTCTTTAGTAAAGCTAAAGCTTGGATCATTAAGTTAAATCATCAAGTAAGCTTTACTTTTGTTAATCATATGTTTTATGCTTTGACGAAATTATTGTAAATGATTATTAGCATATAAACTATGATGTGTTAAATCCATTACCTTCATTCAATCTTTGTTTTAGATTGTGATGGATTTCTCACTTTGATTCAAACCAAGTTTTGTGTTAAAACTTTATAAATCATGTTTTGTTAAAAACCTTTGATTTGTTTTATAAACATGTTTCATTAACTTGTTTGAATCATCTTTGTTGTTTTCATTCATTTGAATCTTAAGTTAAACCTTTGTTTTGAAAACAACATAGCATAGCACATGCATCACTTGATTAGGCTTAAAACATTTACATTCAACTTGTGATCTTTTGATTTTCATATCATTAACAAGTTTGTAGTTGTTCAAGTGATTTGCATAGAACTTCAATCAAATCTATTTATGTGCATTAAAACTTTTGAATTGCTTTAAGCATATATTTTGATTGAGCTTTAATTTTAATCTTGATTGAAGTTTTCACAACACACACCTCATAAGCAGTCATCTCTATAATTCTTAGTGTGTTTGTGTGAGTTGTTTTTCAATTTTCATATTCGCCTATTTAGAGGCAATTTTAATTTGAGCCTTAATTGTAATCTCTCTAGAGTGTTTTGTCAAAACACTTTCTTTAGAGAAATCATTTGATTGTAAGGTTTTGCTTAGCCAATTTAAAAAAGCATTGTGTATAGGGTTGTGTTTAGACCTAGAAAAACAACATTGTACAGATTTATATGCTTATCCTTGGAAGCATATTGTAGAAGGTTTATTGGCTTAGCCTTTTTGAAAAGCATAATAGTGGAAATCCGGTGGGGGTGTGGAGTCACAAGCCGTAGTGGATGTAGGCAGTGAGGCCGAACCACTATAAATCTTGTCTTGTGGTGATTGTTTT
>CM022945.1:138646182-138965264 GCA_012931725.1 Litsea cubeba
GGTCCCCTAACTTGCCACATACAGCCTGTTAGGTCACAAGATCAAAACCAAAATTGATCCCCCAACATTCCACATACAGCTTGTTGGGTCACACGATCAAAACCAAACCCGACCCCCTAACCTGCCACATATAGCCTGTTAGGTCACAAGGTCAAAACCCAAATCCACATCCCTGATGTCATCTTCAAAACTTTGCCTCGAGATGGTACGTGATCCCTTTCACTACCATAAAATTCCCCTGGAAGCTCAAAAGGCTACAAATACCAAAAAGAAAGACTGCTCAAAGACTCTTGGTCAAGTCACAGGCTCTCCTTCAAAAATCTCTTCGAGGCACATCGACTACAAAAGTTAAGCAACTCGCCGCTGTACCTCGAGGGGGCATTTGTTGACACCAAAAATGTCACTTTGCCTTTTCAAGATCCAAAGAGCTACATGAAGTCGCAACCTGCCATAAATAGGCAATGCTGCTTCCAAAAATCAAATCTTGTCAGAATCAAACAAAAACTGCAAGATTCTTCCAGACAGCCAAAAGAGGAGTACACAAGAAGTTTCGGGCCATTTCAAAATCATTTGGCCTAACTTCGCTTCTCCGACAGCTGAAAAGGAGCTCTCGGCGGCAAAGCTCTCCGGGACCATGGTTTCCAAGACAGAGCCTATGGATCATCTTAAAATGACTCCAATAGGTTCCCTGTCAAATTTCAAGTCAATCGGACATCGGTTGACCGCACATCAAACCGCGACATCTTCATCGCGACAAAAAGCAAGTCTACAGGTGATAGGACCCCAAACGGCTTCAAAACTCAAACAAAAGCCTATGGTTGGTCTTATTTATTGCTCAGGAGGCTTCACACCAAATTTTAGGTCATTCCGACATCGTTTGACCCAGTTTCAGCTTCTGACGGAAAATCGGCAGCTCTGCGCGACAAAGTCTTCGGCTTTCTCAGGAAATTGGAAGCTTTGCAAAATAAAATGCAAGGATTCTCATCAGGTTTCCTACAAATAAATTAGGCCAATAAATGGTCAAAATCTCAAGGAAAAGTACAGAAGAAAAAAGAATCGAAAAACAGCAAAAACGGACGCAAAACGGGACACGAAAGGGGGAAAACCCCCCCAGGGTCGCAGACCCCTGCGACCCTGGGCCAGGGTCGCCGGCGACCTTGGAACCCGGGGTCGCCGGGAAAGCCCCGGAAACCCCGGTTTTCGCCGTTTTTTCGCGATTCGAAGAGCCCAGCCTCTGGTACTTTCCAAAATTCATGCTTTTGAGACACCAAGTCCTCTGACATCCGTCCAAAACACGGGTCAATCATCAAGAGTATCGAAAACAATATTGATCGCCACCCGGTCAACCAAAAAAAGTGTGCTTTCTACCCGACCGATCGAGAAATCGACAGGACAGATGGCACCGACCCGCTGTTGGCAACAAACACCTGAAATTACATGATCATCTGATGTCGATCTACATGAAGATCCATCGATGATCATCAACAGAAGAATCTCAAAAGACGTGGCACGGCCCGCGACTCTTCAGCTGCTCGGCGACCACTTAATGCGATTAATTGACTAGCTTTATTACAGTCATTAATCCATTTCTTTGGACGCCCAATCAGAAGCAAGCATTCGGGAGTTACAAGTCAAGAGATTCATGGCATTTAACCCATGAAACTCCTCCCATCACGGCGATTAAAGGCGATTAAATGCCCTCAATCTCCTCCGGCCAATCAGAAGCCAATAAAAAGGAGTTACAAAATAAACAATTCAATTTTGTAACTCCTCCCATTATGCGGCTTAATGACAATAAAAGCCCATAAACCCACCTAAAAGGCTACCTAAAAGCCTATAAATAGGAGGGCTCTCCAAGAAGAAAGAACATCAGAAACATCAGAGAAAAAAGCACAAGCACACAGACAGAAATCCAGAGAAAGGAAAAAGAGAGAAAACTCTGCGGAAGTTCTACACCGGCCACCGCAACAAGGTGACAAAAGTCCCTTGGGGGTTACCCCCCCCAAGGTCCTTGCCTTCTCCTCCTGCCTCCAATGGCTTAGATATGGCTTTTCAGCCCGTCTACTCGGCTTTTTATTGGACATAGGACCTTCCTTTGGTCTTTGTCCTCTAAAAACCCGAGGTTATAGCCAAGCCAAGCGAATCAATAGCATCCTCTGTTCTCATCTGCATGGATGATGGCGAAGCCCACATATGGCTTGCGACCGTCAATCTAAACGGGTCCCCCACAATCTCCTGAGAAGTTAGATCCTCCTTTTCTTGCTTTTCATTGTAGTTTGTATTTTTTCAAAAGAGACAAAAATCACAATTCTTGTCTTTCATTGTTGATAAGGATTGTAAATCGGCTATAAATGCCAAAATCGGCTATAAACGCCAAAAATCGGCTATAAACGCCAAAATCGGCTATAAACGCCAAAATCGGCTATAAATGCCAAAAAAATCGCCTTTCACGGCAAATCAAGAAAATGTCTCTTTTCTTAAATATATGTGCAATGGAAAACTTGAAAGAAGTTGATTTCCCTTTTACTTGCGAAGGTTGATCTCCGGATCACCACTTGCAATTCCAAGTAAAAGTAGAAAATCTGGCACACCCACAAAAAAAGAAAAGTTGATGCACGCCCCCCTTGCCCCCCGGTTACGAAAGGGTCGGAACCAAACGGACTCCCACGTCCGCCGACCTCGGTAGGAACCCGGGCATCCGGGAGCGCGGTCCATCAATGTGCAGGAATTTTGCTGAAGAGATGAAGAAAGAATTTGAGATGTCAATGCTTGGTGAACTAAAGTTCTTCCTTGGTTTACAAGTTCAGCAGCTGAAACATGGTATCTTCATATCACAGATAAAATACATCAAGGAAATGCTGAAGCGTTTCAACATGGAAGACAGCAAGCCAATGAGCACACCAATGACAACGAACACAAAGCTAAGCAAAGATGATAAGGGTTCGTCCGTTGATCACACCACTTATCGTTCTATGATAGGAAGCTTGCTTTATTTGACTGCTACAAGACCGGATCTTCTGCAAGCAGTATGTATGGTGGCTCGATTTCAAGCATCACCAACTGAGATGCACCTTACAGCAGTAAAAAGGATATTTCGATATCTAAAAGGTACCATGGAGCTTGGTATTTGGTATCCTAAAGGCAAGTCCTTCACTCTTATTGCATACTCTGACGCCGATTGGGCTGGATGTATAGATGATCGCAAGAGTACAAGCGGTGGTGCATTCTATCTCGGTGAAAGGTTGGTGGCATGGCACAGTAAGAAACAAGATTCAGTATCCCTTTCTACAGCGGAAGCGGAATATATTGCAGCGGCAACTTGTTGTACGCAAGTGTTATGGATGCGGCAAATGCTCTCTGATCTAGGAGTTCCAACAACGGATCCTACGCCAATCCTCTGTGACAACACAAGTGCAATTCACATCTCTAAGAATCCTGTTCAGCATTCTAGAACGAAGCATGTTGCAATCCGCTATCACTTTCTCAAGGAAAAGGTTGCAGACGGTGAGGTAAAGTTGGAATATGTTCCAACTACTGAGCAAGTTGCTGATATCTTCACAAAACCTCTGCCAAAGGAAGTCTTCGAGTATCTCCGAAAAAAACTAGGAGTTACTCACTCTCCTAATCCTTAGGAGTTGTGCTTGAAAGGGGGAGCAATGTATTCCTTGAATATCTTATTCGCTCCTTCGTTGGTCCCTTTGGACTTGTTGTCAAAGGGGGAGAAAGTTATGCTAGGAGAAAACTATGCTAGAAGAAGTGATGCTATGATAGCTTGGGGGAGATTGGTATCAAGAATGTGAAGATCTTGATTGGTATCAAGAATGTGAAGATCTTGATTCTGTTTGTTTTCTTTGAAGACAGGGAAGTGTTCCAAGTGTTGAAGTTCCAAGTGTTGCCAACAATTCCAAAGGGGGAGATTGTTGGAATTTGAGATGACTTGAGAAGTTTTATGAAGCATTGAAGAATTTAGTATCTCAAGTATCATTTTGTGTTGGAATTATTGTCAACACAATGTCACAAGTGTGGTGTTGCTTGTGTGGTATTGATAAAGCTTCAAAGAGAAAACAGAACTAAAACAGTTCAGGAATTCAGAATTCCTGAAGCAGTGTGGTCGGTCGACCGAGGACCCCACGCGGTCGACCGGGCAAGACAATTAGCTCCCAGTTATTTTGTGACACAGTCTGTCACCGGTCGACCGAAGACACCATGATGTCGACCGAGCACGGGAACCAGAATTGCGCAGAAATTAGAAGTTGTGCACGAAAATTCAGGATTTTTATGTATTGCGTTTGGGACTCTTTCTAAATGAATTCTAGCCTAATTTGAACACTCTTAAGGGTTACCATAACCTATATAAAGGCGTGATTGGTTCGTTTTCAAGAACACAGAAGAGAAGAGAGAACAAAAAGAAAGATTTTTGGAGAGAAGAGTGATTGGAGAAGAAGCTGTTGCTGTGTGCAGTTGTGTTGCACGTTTCTACAGCAAGTGTGGACGAGAATGCGCTCATGAAGATGGTGATTCGTCCATAAGATAAGTGTCTCTCTGTTTATGCTTTAAATATCAATTTGTAAGGGATTGAGAGAGAGAGATTGTAGAGGGGAAGGGCTGTAGAAAAGTTCTCTACTTTAATTCTGTAGAACATCAAGTTGGTGCTTGGTGTTAGGGGTTTGGTGATCCTATCTGTTGGTGCAGATAAATTGTAAAGGGAGTAGGTGCTTCCTAGATAGTTGGTGCTATCTGAAACTTAAGGGTTGGTGCTCTTTGTCGTTGGTGCGACTAAATAGATTCAGACCTGCTCCGGATCGGTGTTCGGACAGTCTTTGAACTGTGGACGTAGCCTTTCGGTGAACCACGTTAAATCTGGTGTCCTTGTGTGATTTGATTTGCTTTTGTTGTTAAATTGGACCTGTTTTTAAAGGAATCACTGATTCACCCCCCCCCCCCCTCTCAGTGATCGCGATATCTAACAGTGTCTCCAACCAAATACCTTGAAAATGCAAAAAATGCAAGCCTCATTTAATGCTGACCTGGTCCTTGCATTGAGAAGGTCATACTGGATCTCATTCCCCTATGGAATCCTCCTGTTCAACCATACATAGGATAAGTAAGAAAAATCATATAAACAAGACCAAACTAGATCTACTGACCAAACTAGACCAATAGTCAAATCAACTTTGGCCATCTTCTGGTGCTTGGCACAATGATAAAGCATACCCTCCATGATGGAGGGTGGCCGCATGGGTTCAAATTAACCAAAGTAGGTCATGTTTGTATCCTTATATATGTTCCCATTGCAACATATCATGGCATATGTCACACCCCGAAATCGAGACCCTGAAGTGAACTGATCTCGGGGTGCGAAATTTTGGAATTAATTAAAAATTTTGCTTTTCCTAAGATCCGCGTGGATGAGGTTCACACATTTCCACACAATCTAAATGTTTCACGGAAGCTTGTGTGGCATTGCGACCCGGAGCCCGTGGCCATCGGATTCCTTATTGCACTCAACCCCTAACATAAAGTCATCAATTAAGCAGACTGGTACAAATCATGAATCATAAAACATTGAGTTGACAGTAACAGGGCATTTTATTTTCCCACATATGTTCAAGTTACAAATTACAAAGTATTTTCAATACAATCCCAAAGAAAAAGGCTAGTAAAATCCATTCAAACAAAAACTAACTAAGTAAATCACTACCCCAATTATGTTACGAACTCCCGTGCCATCTTGACATCTAAATGACATCAATGGGCAGCCTCTCGCGTACAACCGACGGCTCAGCCGCCTCCTCACTCAAGCCACGAGACCTGGCACCAAACAAAAGGGGTCAGACACAACGGTCTGGCAAGCACATAAACAAGTAACATGATGATAAACATTTGTAAAACAATATAAATCAATCTTGACACGCTTAAGGTTCAAAACATAAATAACCAGTGGAGTAAAGAGAACACTCTCTAAATCGTTGACAATATGAAGAAATATAACCAAGTGAATAGATCAATGATAAAGAAATAAATCAATAGTAATCGAATAAATCAGCGGCGATCGAGTAAAAACATTAACTATCAATAAATCCATGACGATCAAATAAATCGATGGCGTTCGATAAAAACATTGGCAACCACATACGCTAAATTCTCCTATTACCGAAGTAACAAGAGTACTCACTCAGAGACGTACCTCATCACCGAAGTGACAAGAGTACTCGTACCTATCACCGAAGCAACAAAGGTACGCGTACCTCATTACCGAAGTAACAAGGTACTCGATCAATTCTAATCCATGCAAAATGGAAGAAAATATCTAACCATCGCCATGGCCGGAAACACTCGCTCATAAAGAGCTCCAAACTGCAGTTGGCAAACAGTATAAGGATCCCAAGCCGGGTGATCAGCCCGAAGAGGAACCCAAGCCTAGTGGTGCCGAATGAAAACAAATCAATACAATCAAATCACTTCGATACATTTTTATCGATAAAATTAACTACTCTAGCACTTAGCACACAGACAATATCACTCACTCAAACGAGTAGTTTTATCGACATTCAAAAGTGGCGAACCACTCAAATAAACTTCAAACCAATTTGTATAAAAGCCATACAATCGATCCTTTTGAAACGTGGAGAAACCACTCAAATCAATATTCATTCGATTTGTTGAAAAGATACAATTTCCGTGGCGGACCACTTAAATACATTTAAAAACGATTCATAGATAAATCATACAATCGATCCTTTCAAACGTGGCAAACCACTCAAATGCATTTCAAATCAATTTAACAAAAGAATGCATATACATTTTTAATAACTTGGAAGAGGAATAGTGTATGATGAATTAATGTCTTACCGAGGAAAGTCTCAATCCACACTTAATATCTAAAGGTGGATTTACAATGATAACTTTGGCACCAATGAAAATCGACAACACTTGAGATTAATAAGTGTGTTTTAAGACTAAAGAATTCCCGGGTAAAATTTCCATATCAATACTCTCTCATTTTTCCCATTCAATCGATACACTTCAAGCATTACATTTCATTGTAGTAATTCATAAGCCTTTCAAGCATTAATAGGAATCAATGGGCCTCAAAACGAGAAAGGAAACGGGTTGGGAAAAGGGCCCAAAACAGGCTGGGAACAACCCAAGAAAATGGGCTGAAAACTACCCAGTAATCCGCCCATGAAATGGGCCGAGGTAGGACCAGGTCCGCTCGAGCGGACCCCATCCAGAACAATGGGCCGCTCGAGCGGACCCAGTTCTGTTTGGGTCCGTTCTAAGTGCATAAAATGCACTTTCTTTCCAAACTTTTGTGATTCTTTTTCCTCCTTCTTTTCTACAATAAATTCCATACTTCTTGGGTTTCTCCTTGCCATGACAAACCTCCAATAAATCATACATACACTAATTCCTTCCATCTCCATTCAAGAATCAAATATAAACATAATTTTCTTCATTCCAAAAAACACTAAAATTCTGAAATATAAAGAGCTGGACCAAAGATAATCAATTGGAGAATAAAGATTTATATTCTTACCAAACAATATCTTAAGGGAAGTAAACATAAACCATTGCTTGAACCATTAAAAGAATAAATCCATAAATCATAAGGAGAACAAATCATAGAATGAAAATAACATGAAATCATTTACATTGAACACAACCATCAAATTAGCCGGAATATTTACTTGCCTTGGTCAAGAGATTCATAAAATCACCCCAAACACAACTCTCTAGGGTCCAAGGTCTTCCATCTACAAAAGCCCCAAAATAAACCAAGAGAAAACCCTAGAAATCAATCATTTTCCAAACCTCAATGAAATCCCTTTGTATATATGAAGAAAACATTCCAAACACTTAGGAAAACAAGATTTTAAGAAAAGAAAACCATTGCTAACCTTTTGAAGCTCAAACAAGGAAGAAAGGCTTGGAAGAGGGATCTTCTCTAGCTCAAATCTCTTGAGAATGGCATCCTAGGGAAGCTTGGAAGGTGGGGAAGAAGGTTAGGAGATCAATCCCCCACTTGGTCTTCAAGAAATGAATGTACAAGAGGAGAGAGGCTGGAATGGAGAAAAGCCTAGTCTCAAAAAGTTGTAGGAAAAAGAAAGAATGGGGAACAAGAAGAATCCAAGGCTTTTTATAAGAATAAGTGGGTTGGGTCCCATGGGCCCCAATCTTCAAGTGGCTAAAAAGGGCATTTGCGGGTCCCGAACGAAGATGACGAAGAAGACAAAATTGCTCGTTGAAAAATCTATTTTCTAAAAAGTATAATTTTTCCAAATTCTGGAATTTTCAAAATTTAAGGACATATTTAGTGAAAATGTCATTTTTGCCCCTTTTTTCTCGAAAAATGCGATTTCTGAGCATTAAATCCAAATTGGTCAAAACATGTAAGTTGTTTGTAACAATAAAGTGAATCAAAATCATTAGAATTTGGGATTTTAAGAAATCAAGAGTAATTTCTCTCAAAAATACATTTTAAAAAGGTTGGGTCAACTAAAGTCAACGGTCCTCAAAACTTTCCAAAACTATGAAAAAATCTGGTCAAACTCAAAACAAAGTCTAACCCACTACTAACTCACTCTTAAATCCGAAACCATGATTAAAACAACACTAAATGCGAAAATTGGGGGTTGGGGTCTCACATCCTCTCCCCCTTAGAACCCATTTGGTCCTCCAAATGGTATAAAACAAATCAAAATAAAAAACCCAAAAGACCAAAGAAAACATTGACACCCTACGCTGAACCTCGGCATCTGAGATATCCCTGATCAAACCTGATGGTGAGATGACCGGCAACAACATATCTGATCTGGTTAAAAGCTCCACACTGTCACACGCATCTACTCAACAACATACTCCTCTGACGAAACTGATGTTCAACAATTCCTCTAGTCATCCCTTGGTGATCATCTGGCATCCTTACACTAGACCATTTCTTTTACTTACCTAGGGCATCACTGTCGGTCCAAGAAGCTGCATGTTCTGTCTCCTTCTGTTATCTTGGAATTATGTGCCTTAAGTCATACCATACCATACATGATGATTCTGACACTTGCACAACGATGTGATCGTAGACATGCTTTCATTGAAATAATCACCATCCCGGAAGATTCTGAAATTCCTTATACCTGTTCTTACCGTACTACTCGGATTCTGGTTCAACCCTTCTATTCGTTTAGTCTTCGAAGAATTGACAAAACTGAAGTTCTACCACGTATCGGTCCTTTCCATCTTCTATCAATATCATTCAAATTCTTGAAACAATGTTGTCACCTCTATTAAGGTTCTTAAAACAAGAGTCCTGAGTCAGCGCAATATCTTCGAAGTGAGTGTCTTAGCAACCTGTTGATTCCTTGCATGCATCAATTGCCTTCCCTCGTGAGTAATAGACTGATCGAGTCAAATGGTTGTGCAGTCTTCCTGACACATCACCAATCCTACCCTGTTCTGAAATCACAGCTTCCAAAATTCCATAGGTATCCTGCCTCTGATTTGACCTGTTGCAACCTAGATGTTATGCTGCTACAAACTAGATGTCACACTGCCACAAACCAGATGCTACACTGCTACAAACCAGATGCTAAACCGCCATAACCTGCTGAGCTGCTCTGAGTGTCAACACCTCGCACGGTTTGCCTCTTATAGATTTTACTCTCTAGGTCTTCAACCCTTGATAAATATGACCGATCTTAGAAATCCAATTTGTGTTATCAATAAAAAAAATATATCTGTCAACCTGATGTCAATCTGTGAAAAGCTGAAACTATTAATCCAGACCTCAAAACAACTCCACCACTTATTATTTGTCATCCAAGGTTCACCAAAAATAACCAAATCTTTGTTCAGTGAGTAGGATGAAGTCTCTTGCTGTACATTCCTATTCTGCCGAGATTGACGTCATTCTGGTTCTGTGGTTACTGACGAGACTGCTGCTATTGCTGCCTTGGCTGATTCTGAATTATCTGCTGATCTGTTGAGGTGCTAGTCTTGGTTGCTGCGGAGGCTTGTTGCCTTGATTCTTAGTGTTTGCAACATTTTTAACCAGGTGGTTAAGACCATCACACTTATAACAAGCACCCTTGATTCTATAGTACTCCTAAGATGGGTGATTTTATCCACAATGTACATAAGCAGACTATGTCTGAGGATTCTGATGCTGTCTCTCCCTTTTGCATTGATAAGTTCTCTATTCTTGGTGCTACTTTCTTTTCCTTTGAGCATCCTCAATGATTTGATTATTAATAACTACGGACTAGTAGGCTCTTTAAATAGCTTCTTGAAATGTAGCAAGTGACACCACTCCTGGAGCATCCCTTAAGATGATGGGATTAAGTCCATCCAAAGACTTGGTGATCTTCTTTTGTTCTGTGTTAACGAGCTTGGGTGCATACCGAGATAATTTCTTAAACTTTGTGAGACATTCAAGTACTATCATATTCTCTAGCTTGAGTAACTGGAATTCTGCTACTTTCAGGTTCTTGATACGAGTGGGTACATCATTCTCACTGAATTGCTGCTTGACTGGAAATTTTCAAAATCCGGAGTCTTTTCAATCTTCTGCCTCTGTCTCATGTTTTACCTTTCCTGCCAGAACGATTATTTCCTCTACGCAGCTAGTGTAATTCCATCCATAGAGTAGACAAATCTACAACCAGTCCGTGACACTTCTTCAACCGGCACCTACCTACTGTCCAATCCAATAACCCGTAAGCCGATAAAATCTGTAAAATCTCCCATATCCTGTGATCAAGTCTGTCTCTTTTCTACATAATGTTTCTTCTTCTACTGCTGAAAATTGATCGTGAAAGCACCTAATATCTATCCCACTTGGCATTTCCTACTGATGTAACTGCATTGGCATAGCTGTAAGTTACAAAGGTTCTCAACCAAAACTATGACAAAAGCTCTTTGAATCTGGAAATCCCTTAGCCTCTGGCACCAACTTCTAACCTTACTAACTTAAAATCACCTCACCCTTCATAAGATCAACATGCAATAAAGCTTCTGCAGTCCTTCATCTCTGAAAAATGGTCCATGTTCACTCCAAAAATCCACACTTACTTACCTTGGTAGGCTGCATGACGATCTTCAATTAGCAAAAAGGGGGTCTTTAAATACTGCTCATGTTCTTCTTGAACAACCACATGCATACTTCTTCTATCAATAACCACATTGGTGATGTTGAAAGGCTGAAAGTCTGTCAAATTCTTCTGAAGACAACATGCTAGGCCCACGAGGTTCTCAATCTTTGGTACGAACAAAAGCAAAAGAGACTAAATGTGGGTATGGAGACTTTAAATTCTCCCCCACAAAAGAGGAAATTTTGTCATCCAAATTCCCTAACAACAAGAACAAAAGAAAAAAAAAACAGGCGGAGACTCTCTTACAAAAAGAAAAGCTTACTCAAACTCAAAGAATAAAAAACAAGAGAAAACAGATCTACACGGTCTAACGAGTCCTCACCACACGTCCTAATGTCTCTAGAGTCTTTTATTTTTCCTAGAAACTGACCAGCTCTGATACCAATCTGTCACACCCCAAAATCGAGACCCTACAGTGATCTGATCTCGGGGTGCGAAATTTTGGAATTAATTAAAATTTTTTCTTTTCCCAAGATCCGCGTGGATGAGGTTCACACATTTCCACACAATCTAAATGTTTCGCGGAAGCTTGTGTGGCGTTGCGACCCGGAGCCCGTGGCCATCGGATTCCATGTTGCACACAACCAGTAACATAAAGTCATCAATTAAGCAGACTGGTACAAATCATGAATCATAAAACATTGAGCTGATAGTAACAGGGCATTTTATTTTCCCACATATGTTCAAGTTACAAATTACAAAGTATTTTCATTACAGTCCCAAAGAAAAGGGCTAGTAAAATCCATTCAAACAAAAACTAACTAAGTAAATCACTACCCCAATTATGTTACGAACTCCCGTGCCATCTTGACATCTAAATGACATCAATGGGCAGCCTCTCGCGTACAACCGACGGCTCAGCCGCCTCCTCACTCAAGCCACCTACAAAGGCAAAGAGATAAAGAAAATGAGACCTGGCACCAAACAAAAGGGGTCAGACACAAAGGTCTGGCAAGCACATAAACAAGTAACATGATGATAAACATTTGTAAAACAATATAAATCAATCTTGATACGCTTAAGATTCAAAACATAAATAACCAGTGGAGAAAAGAGAACACTTTCTAAATCGTTGACAATATGAAGAAATATAACCAAGTGAATAGATCAATGATAAATAAATAAATCAATAGTAATCGAATAAATCAGCGGCGATCGAGTAAAAACATTAACTATCAATAAATCCACGACGATCAAATAAATCGATGGCGTTCGATAAAAATAGGCAACCACATATGCTAAATTCTCCTATTACCAAAGTAACAAGAGCACTCACTCAGAAACGTACCTCATCACCGAAGTGACAAGAGTACTCGTACCCGTCACCGAAGCAACAAAGGTACGCGTACCTCATTACCGAAGTAACAAGGTACTCGATCAATTCTAATCCAAGCAAAATGGATGAAAATATCTAACTGTCGCCATGGCCGGAAACACTCGCTCATAAAGAGCTCCAAACTATAGTTGGCAAACAGTATAAGGATCCCAAGCCGGGTGATCAGCCCGAAGAGGAACCCAAGCCTAGTGGTGCCGAATGAAAACCAAATCAATACAATCAAATCACTTCGATACATTTTTATCAATAAAAGTAACTACTCTGGCACTTAGCACATGGACAATATCACTCACTCAAACGAGTAGTTTTATCGACATTCAAAAGTGGCGAACCACTCAAATAAACTTCAAACCAATTTGTATAAAAGCCATACAATCGATCCTTTTGAAACGTGGAGAAACCACTCAAATCAATATTCATTCGATTTGTTGAAAAGATAACAATTTCCGTGGCGGACCACTTAAATACATTTAAAAATGATTCATAGATAAATCATACAATCGATCCTTTCAAACGTGGCAAACCACTCAAATGCATTTCAAATCAATTTAACAAAAGAATGCATATACATTTTTAATAACTTGGAAGAGGAATAGTGTATGATGAATTAATGTCTTACCGAGGAAAGTCTCAATCCACACTTAATATCTAAAGGTTGATTTACAATGATAAGTTTGGCACCAATGAAAATCGACAACACTTGAGATTAATAAGTGTGTTTTAAGACTAAAGAATTCCCGGGTAAAATTTCCATATCAATACTCTCTCATTTTTCCCATTCAATCTATACACTTCAAGCATTACATTTCATTGTAGTAATTCATGGGCCTTTCAAGCATTAATAGGAATCAATGGGCCTCAAAACGAGAAAGGAAACGGGTTGGGAAAAGGGCCCAAAACAGGCTGGGAACAACCCAAGAAAATGGGCTGAAAACTACCCAGTAATCTGCCCAGGAAATGGGCTGAGGTAGGACCAGGTCCGCTCGAGCGGACCCCATCCAGAACAATGGGCCACTCGAGCGGACCCAGTTCTGTTTGGGTCCGTTCTAAGTGCATAAAATGCACTTTCTTTGCAAACTTTTGTGATTCTTTTTCCTCCTTCTTTTCTACAATAAATTCCATACTTCTTGGGTTTCTCCTTGCCATGACAAACCTCCAATAAATCATACATACACTAATTCCTTCCATCTCCATTCAAGAATCAAATATAAACATAATTTTCTTCATTCCATAAAACATTAAAATTCTGAAATATAAAGAGCTGAACTAAAGATAATCAATTGGAGAATAAAGATTTATATTCTTACCAAACAATATCTTAAGGGAAGTAAACATAAACCATTGCTTGAACCATTAAAAGAATAAATCCATAAATCATAAGGAGAACAAATCATAGAATGAAAATAACATGAAATCATTTACATTGAACACAACCATCAAATTAGCCGGAATATTTACTTGCCTTGGTCAAGAGATTCACAAAATCACCCCAAACACAACTCTCTAGAGTCCAATGTCTTCCATCTACAAAAGCCCCAAAATAAACCAAGAGAAAACCCTAGAAATCAATCATTTTGCAAACCTCAATGAAATCTCTTTGTATATATGAATAAAACATTCCAAAGACTTAGGAAAACAAGATTTTTAAGAAAAGAAAACCATTGCTAACCTTTTGAAGCTCAAACAAGGAAGAAAGGCTTGGAAGAGGGATCTTCTCTAGCTCAAATCTCTTGAAAATGGCATCCTAGGGAAGCTTGGAAGGTGGGGAAGAAGGTTAGGAGATCAATCCCCCACTTGGTCTTCAAGAAATGAATGTACAAGAGGAGAGAGGCTGGAATGGAGAAAACCCTAGGCTCAAAAAGTTGCAGGAAAAAGAAAGAATGGGGAAGAAGAAGAATCCAAGGCTTTTTATAAGAATAAGTGGGTTGGGTCCCATGTGCCCCAATATTCAAGTGGCTAAAAAGGGCATTTGTGGGTCCCGAACGAAGATGACGAAGAAGACAAAATTGCTCATTGAAAAATCTATTTTCTAAAAAGTATAATTTTTCCAAATTCTGAAATTTTTGAAATTTAAGGACATATTTAGTGAAAATGTCATTTTTGCCACTTTTTTCTCGAAAAATGCAATTTCTGAGCATTAAATCAAAATGGTCAAAACATGTAACTTGTTTATAACAATAAAGTGAATCAAAATCAATAGAATTTGGGATTTTTAGAAATCAAGAGTAATTTCTCTCAAAAATACATTTTACAAAGGTCGGGTCAACTAAAGTCAACGGTCCTCAAAACTTTCCAAAACTATGAAAAATCTGGTCAAACTCAAAACAAAGTCTAACCCACTACTAACTCACTCTTAAATCCGAAACCATGATTAAAATAACACTAAACGCGAAAATTGGGGGTTGGGGTCTCACAGCATAGAAAGGGGAAAAAATTCAATGTGGATACAAGGTGAGTAAAGATGGCTTTGGTGGAGGAAAACCAGACCTTGTAAACTCTCTATAATAGAAAGCAATAAAACATAATTCTTTCCTCACACCATAATCCAATAATACATTCTAACTTCAAATTTAAAAACCATTTCTAATAAAATACCAACCAACTAGAAGTAACCAACTAAAATATTATAAAGTAAAGAAAGTCAAGAATAGTTCCAAAATAATATTAAAGATCGCTCCACCAAGTTGATGAGTTTATGTAGAAAACCATACATGTAGCGATTCAGTTGATGCAAAGATGATTAACATGTAGAATGCCTTGATTGGTCAGCTAACCAACTAAAATATTAAAAGATCTCTCACCTGGACTTCCCCTAGATTAGTCCCTACAGCCAATTGTGTGCCATCCTGTGCCCACTCCACTGAGCACGCACTATGATCCATTCCCAAATCACACACTTTCGTAACCTGCATTTGTTCCACACAGACAGAATTTACTCAACATGTGCTAGCTCAAATGCATCCTGAAAGTTGAAACATAAAAGCAATTCGAATTTATACAAAAATCAATATATTAATAATAAGGAACATAATTTGAGGAGGAGGAACCAATACACACTGAAACAGAAAAAGAAATTTAGCTTCTAATTGGTTAAAGGTACTGTTGGGAGAGGCGTGCCACAATGATCCAATGTGCACATGATCTAAGTGAAGCCCACTTGCACACAGATTTGTGCAAATGATAGGCTCAAAGTTGAACCAAAGGAGAGACAACAAAGGCTTGAAGAAGAAAACAAAACAAAACTCTCTAGAGGAGGTAACTTTGGTAATAACATATGGAGCAAAATGTAGAAAAAGGAAAGAAAAGAAAAACAAGATTAGCGTCCATACCTAGTTCATACAAGGAAGCATGGTGCTAGACCATGGTGACAAAGGCAAGCGGATTACAGATAGAATTAGAAAAACACATGTGACCAATGAGGGAAACTCATACAGGTAGCGTATGGGCATGGTCATGCTTGTCCCCTGCTTGCACAGGTTTAATTGCTATTGGAATACCCAATCTCCCAAATTTTTTTTTCTGTTTCTGAACTCATTAAAACCCAACTCCTTAATTTAATTGTTGTTGGAATACCCAATCTCCTTGTGATTTCGCGAGTACATCCACCTCCATGTTTTCAGCCAATGCCTATGATGCCCTCCACCTCCATGTTTTCAGCCAATGCCTTATCCAAAGATGTCTTTGCCACTTTGATAACACATATCATCAAAACCAAAACACCCATCACTTCCATAGACACCCATAGCCAAAACCAAACCCAAGACCCCATTTCAGCAGCATTTCGAAACGGCATCAGCAGGGATAAAAAAGAAAAAGAAAAAAAAGAATGGAAGATGAAGAAAGGGCGGGACCCACATACCTGGGCCAAGTGGGGAGCGAGCTTCCCCTCTCTCTCCTTCCTCCCTCCTCTCCTCTACTCTTCCTGCTCTTCACTCGACCTCAACCTGAAACGGCAGCAACAGGTTAGCAAAAAAAAAATAAAAGAAAAGAAAGAGAGAACAGAGAATAGAAATAGGAGGGGAGTAAAACCACATACCTGGTCCTCTCTCTCCTCCCTCTTCTCCTCAGCCCACTCGGTCTCCACCTGCAAACAGCAGCAGCAGGGTTCAAAAAAAATGAAAGAAAGAAGAAAAGAGAGAAAGGGAAAGAGAAAATAGAAAATGGAAAGAAGGATCGAGATCCGCTTACCTGGGCGACGGCAGACCCGCTCGCTGCTCCTCCTTTCATCTCCTTTCCCCACCCAACTCTGCTCTTCACTCTCCCCTGCCTCCACCTGAAGCAACAACCGAAAGAATGAAAAGAAAGAAAGGGGAAAGTGGGATTAAAAAAAAGGGGGGGAAAGACCCCAGCCGCTATGACCTAACGACCCAACGCGAGAGAGAGAAGGAGAGGGAGGGAGGGAGGGAGGGAGAGAGAGAGAAATAAAGTGGCAGGGAGGGAGAGAATGGGCGCCATGGCGGACCGTGGCTTGATCTGGGCTGGTGCGGGAGCAGGGCGGGAGCAGGGGAAAAAAAGGGGAAGGGGAGTAGAGCGGGAGCAGGGGAAAAAACAAGGGGAAAGGGAAAAGTGAAGAAAAACGAAAGGTGGGGGGTTGCCCGCATTTTGCTGCGCCAATGGTCAGTTTTCTAGTAGTGAACCGACACAACAGCTTATGTTCTAGACACCGGGTGGAGCCAACTTGATGGACCGCGCTTTTGCTGCTCGGCGCTACCAAGGTCGGCAGACGTGAGAGTCTGTCGGGTACGATCCTCTCGCGCCCGGAGGGCAAAGTGAGCATCAACATTTTTTTCTGTGAGTGTACCAGATTTTCTACTCTACTTGGTATTCCAAGTGGTGGTACGGAGATCCACCTTCACAAGTAGAAAAGGAAATCAACTTATTTCAAGTTTTCATTGCACATATAAAGAAAAGAGACATTGATTTTTGAAATGCCGTAAGAGGCGATTTTATTTGGTTTACCGAGAAAGGCGATGTTTGCCGAAAAAGGCGGTTTTTTTGCCGTGAAAGGCGACTTTTGGCATTTATAGCCGATTTACAATTCTTATCAATAGTGAAAGACAAGAGTTGTGATTTTTTTGTCTATTTAGACAATACAACATACAATGAAAAGCAAGAAAAGGAGGATCTAACTTCTCAGGAGATTGTGGGGGACTCGTTCAGACTAACAGTTGCAAGTCGTTTGTGGACTCCGCCATCATCCATGTAGATGAGAACAAAGGATGATCTTGATTCGATTGGCTCGACTTCACCTCGAGTATTTAGAGGACAAAGACCAAGAGGAGGTCCTATGTCTAATAAAAATCTAAATAGACGGGTTGAAAAGACACGTCTAAGCCATTAGAAGTAGAAGGAGAAGACAAGGACCTTTGGGGGGTGCCCCCCAAGGGACTTTTGTCAACTTGTAGCGGTGGTCGATGTAGAACTTCAGCAGCGTTTTCTCTTTTCTTTCTCTTGGATTTTCTGTCTGGATTTCTGGGATCGATGCTTAGATTTTTCTGGACTTGGATCTATTTTACTGGACTTTTCTTCTTGGAATGCTCTCCTATTTATAGGCCTTTGGTAGCCATTTAGGAGGGTTTATGGCCATTTAATGAATTAAAGCCGCATAATGGGAGGAGTTACAAGTTTTAATTCTTTTATTTTGTAACTTCTTTTTCTTGGCTTCTGATTGGTCGGTGGAGAATTTAGGGCATTTAATCGCCTTTAAACTCCATGATGGGAGGAGTTTCATGGTTTAAATGCCATGAAACCTTTGATTTGTAACTCCTGTTTGCTTGCTTCTGATTGGGCCCTCCAAAATAATGAGTTAATGACCGCATTAAGTTGCCATAAATGGTTCAATTAACAGCACTAAGTGGTCGCCAAGTCACTTAAAGAGTCGCAGGCCTGCCGCGTCTTTTGGGATTCTTCTTGTGATGATCGTCGATGGATCTTCATACTGATCGACATCGGATGACCATGCAACTTCAGACATTGATTGCTATCAGTGGGCTGGTGCCACCTGTCTTGTTGATTTCTCGATCGATCGGGCAGAAAGTGCACTTTGTTGGTCTACCGATTGGCGATCAACGATGGTTTGATACTCTCGAAGGCGGATCCGTGATGTTGGTGAAGATCGACGGATTTGGTGCCTCGAAAGTCAGAATTTTTAAAAACCACTGGGGCCGGATGTCTGGAAACGCGAAAAAGGACCGGGAAACGGCCTTTTGGCGGAAATTTGGTGACCCGGATTTCCAGGGCCGCCGGCGACCATGCACCCAAGGTCGCCAGCAACCATGGGGACTTGGTCCCTTTTGGTCGCCGATTTTCAGCCTTTCTTTACAATTTTTCTGGTTCTTTTCCTTCGGTATTTTTCCTGGCATTTTTATACATTTATTGGCCAGATTTCCCTATAGAAAACTTGACGAGAATCATTAAAATTTAGAGTGCAAAGTTTCCAATTTTTCAGGAAAGCCAAAGACTTTGTCTCGTAGAGCTACCGATTTACCGTCAGAAGCCAACACTGGGTCAAACGATGTTGGAATGACCTGAGATTTGAGGTGAAGCCTACTGAGCAATAAATAAGACCAACCATAGGCTTTTGTTTGAGTTTTGAAGCCGTGCGGGTTCCTGTCGCCAGTATACTTGATTCTATTGCGAGGAAGATGTCGCGCTTTGATGTGCGGTCAACCGATGTCCGATTGACCTGAAATTCGTGAGGGAGCCTACTGGAGTATTTTTTAGATGATTCATTAGCTCCAATTTGGAAACCATAGTCCCGGGGAGCTCCGCTGCTAAGAGGCCTGATTTGGCTTTCGAGAGTCAGAGTCTAGTCAAATGTTGTCAAAATGACGGAAACTTGACATGTAACCCTTTATAATAATTTTGAAGCCACCCATGTGCTCTGTTTGATAAATGTGGGCTTGGTAGTTCTGGCCGCCCAGAAGCTTGATTTTGCTACTTGAGAGTTGATGTAGGGTCAAACGTTGTCGGTTTGACCTGGAACTTGACGTGGAGCCTTTTGGAGGTATTTTGAGATCATCCACAGGCTCTAATCGAAGTTTTGATATCTTCGACGTTGTCGCCGCCGAAAGATCCTATTTAGTTGCTGGAAGAGTGAAGTTAGGCCAAATAATCTTGAAATGGCCCGAAACTTCATGTGTACTCCTCTCTTGGCTGTCTTGAAGGATCTTGCAGTTCTTGTTTGATTCTGACAAGATTTGATTTTTTGGAAGTAGCCTTGCCTATTTGTGGTAGGCCGCGGCTTCATGTAACTTTCTTGAGGTTGAAGAGGCTAAGTGACATTTTTGGTGTCAACCGAGCCATATTTTGTTTGCGACATGAGAGCCAAATTTGGGTTTGTGGCATGAAAGCCAAGATTTTACTTTTGGTGCGAAAGCCTAGGTTTGATTGCAGCAGGAGAGCCGATTTTAGGCGTTAGAGCCAGGTTTTGTGGCATGAAAACTGATTTTTGGCATGAAAGACAGGTTTTGTGTCATGAAATCCGATTTTTGGCGTGAAAGCCAGGTTTTTGTTGGGGCACGAGAGCCGATTTATTTATTTTTTGGCATGAAAGCCGATTTTTGGCGTGAAAGCCATTTTTTTTTAAAGCCAAGTTTTAGTTTGTTGGCGTGAAAGTTAGGATTTTTATTTTTGGCGTAAAAACTAGATTTTTTGCATGAGAGCCAGGTTTTTGGTTTTCAAAAGTGCAAGTATCAACTAAAAGTCGCCTCCCTGCTGAAAGGTATTGCAAGTATCGCTGAAATGTCGCATCCTCGCTCATTCTATTGTGAGTATCGATAGAATGTCACCTCCTCGCGAATTTGGCTGTAAGTATCGACTAAGTGTCGCTTCCTTGCTGAATGGTTTTGCAAGTATCGATGGAATGTCGCATCCTAGCTCATTCGATTGCGAGTATCGATGGAATTCCGCTGCCTCACTTTTTAAAAAATTTGTTTTGCAAGTACTTGATGGACCGCGCCCCGAATGCTCGGGTTCCTACCGAGGTCGGCGGACGTGGGAGTCCGTTTGGTTCCGACCCTTTCGTAACCGGGGGGCAAGGGGCGTGCATCAACATTTCTTTTTTTGTGGGTGTGCCAGATTTTCTATTTTTACTTGGAATTGCAAGTGGTGATCCGGAGATCAACCTTCGCAAGTAAAAAGGAAATCAACTTCTTTCAAGTTTTCCATTGCACATATATTTAAGAAAAGAGACATTTTCTTGATTTGTCGTGAAAGGCGATTTTTTTGGCATTTATAGCCGATTTTGGCGTTTATAGCCGATTTTTGGCGTTTATAGCCGATTTTGGCGTTTATAGCCGATTTACAATCCTTATCAACCATGAAAGACAAGAATTGTGATTTTTGTCTCTTTTGAAAAAAATACAAACTACAATGAAAAGCAAGAAAAGGAGGATCTAACTTCTCAGGAGATTGTGGGGGACCCGTTTAGATTGACAGTCGCAAGCCATATGTGGGCTTCGCCATCATCCATGCAGATGAGAACAGAGGATGCTATTGATTCGCTTGGCTTGGCTATAACCTCAGGTTTTTAGAAGACAAAGACCAAAAGGAGGTCCTATATCCAATAAAAAGCCGAGTAGACGGGCTGAAAAACCACATCTAAGCCATTGGAGGCAGGAGGAGAAGGCAAGGACCTTGGGGGGGGGTACCCCCAAGGGACTTTTGTCACCTTGTTGCGGTGGCCGGTGTAGAACTTCCGCAGAGTTTTCTCTCTTTTTCCTTTCTCTGGATTTCTGTCTGTGTGCTTGTGCTTTTTTCTCTGATGTTTCTGATTTTTCTTCTTCTTGGAGAGCCCTCCTATTTATAGGCTTTTAGGTAGCCTTTTAGGTGGGTTTATGGGCTTTTATTGTCATTAAGCCGCATAATGGGAGGAGTTACAAAATTGAATTGTTTATTTTGTAACTCCTTTTTCTTGGCTTCTGATTGGCCGGAGGAGATTGAGGGCATTTAATCACCTTTAATCGCCATGATGGGAGGAGTTTCATGGGTTAAATGCCATGAATCTCTTGACTTGTAACTCCCGAATGCTTGCTTCTGATTGGGCCATCCAAAGAAATGGATTAATGACTGTAATAAAGCTAGTCAATTAATCGCATTAAGTGGTCGCCGAGCAGCTGAAGAGTCGCGGGCCGTGCCACGTCTTTTGGGATTCTTCTGTTGATGATCATCGATGGATCTTCATGTAGATCGACATCAGATGATCATGTAATTTCAGGTGTTTGTTGCCAACAGCGGGTCGGTGCCATCTGTCCTGTCGATTTCTCGATCGGTCGGGTAGAAAGCACACTTTTTTTGGTTGACCGGGTGGCGATCAATATTGTTTTCGATACTCTTGATGATTGACCCGTGTTTTGGACGGATGTCAGAGGACTTGGTGTCTCAAAAGCATGAATTTTGGAAAGTACCAGAGGCTGGGCTCTTCGAATCGCGAAAAAACGGCGAAAACCGGGGTTTTCGGGGCTTTCCCGGCGACCCCGGGTTCCAAGGTCGCCGGCGACCCTGGCCCAGGGTCGCAGGGGTCTGCGACCCTGGGGGGTTTTCCCCCTTTCGTGTCCCGTTTTGCGTCCGTTTTTGCTGTTTTTCGATTATTTTTTCTTCTGTACTTTTCCTTGACATTTTGACCATTTATTAGCCTAATTTCTTTGTAGGAAACCTGATGAGAATCCTTGCATTTTATTTTGCAAAGCTTCCAATTTCCTGAGAAAGCCGAAGACTTTGTCGCGCAGAGCTGCCGATTTTTCGTCAGAAGCTGAAACTGGGTCAAACGATGTCGGAATGACCTGAAGTTTGGTGTGAAGCCTCCTGAGCAATAAATAAGACCAACCATAGGCTTTTGTTTGAGTTTTGAAGCCGTTTGGGGTCCTATCACCTGTAGACTTGCTTTTTGTCGCGATGAAGATGTCGCGGTTTGATGTGCGGTCAACCGATGTCCGATTGACTTGAAATTTGACAGGGAACCTATTGGAGTCATTTTAAGATGATCCATAGGCTCTGTCTTGGAAACCATGGTCCCGGAGAGCTTTGCCGCCGAGAGCTCCTTTTCAGCTGTCGGAGAAGCGAAGTTAGGCCAAATGATTTTGAAATGGCCCGAAACTTCTTGTGTACTCCTCTTTTGGCTGTCTGGAAGAATCTTGCAGTTTTTGTTTGATTCTGACAAGATTTGATTTTTGGAAGCAGCATTGCCTATTTATGGCAGGTTGCGACTTCATGTAGCTCTTTGGATCTTGAAAAGGCAAAGTGACATTTTTGGTGTCAACAAATGCCCCCTCGAGGTACAGCGGCGAGTTGCTTAACTTTTGTAGTCGATGTGCCTCGAAGAGATTTTTGAAGGAGAGCCTGTGACTTGACCAAGAGTCTTTGAGCAGTCTTTCTTTTTGGTATTTGTAGCCTTTTGAGCTTCCAGGGGAATTTTATGGTAGTGAAAGGGATCACGTACCATCTCGAGGCAAAGTTTTGAAGATGACATCAGGGATGTGGATTTGGGTTTTGACCTTGTGACCTAACAGGCTATATGTGGCAGGTTAGGGGGTCGGGTTTGGTTTTGATCGTGTGACCCAACAAGCTGTATGTGGAATGTTGGGGGATCAATTTTGGTTTTGATCTTGTGACCTAACAGGCTGTATGTGGCAAGTTAGGGGATCAGGTTTTGGTTTTTGGTTTTTGGTCTTGTGACCTAACAGGCTGTATGTGGCAAGTTAGGGGACCAGGATTTGGTTTGATTTTTGTGGAATGTCAATTTCAAGATTTTGGCTCAATTTGGTAGATGAGGCTGGATGGTTTGATTTTTGGAAGCTCATGGGGCTTGGAATTTTCTTTTGTATGGTCCAATCAACTCAAAAGAGGCATGGAACTATTTTTGTATGCTCTTGGTAAGAGGGATTTCTCTTTGACTAAAAGCCCAAAAAAATTTTCTTTTTTTTTTTTTTTTTTTTGTGCCTAGGTGGTCAAACCTGGCTCATATGGGCTAACCCATGGGACCTTAAGCTTTTGAAATGGCTTAGATCTCATATGGTGTCATTTTTGTAAAGAATATCCAAAAATATCTCATTTGGATAGAGAATATCCAAGAATATCTTTACTTGGAGAGAATCTCTCATGATCCCTTTATTTTTGGGATAGAATATCTCAAGATATCTTTCTTTTGGGAAAGAATCCGTCATAGATCTCTTTTTGGGAGAAAATCCTTCAAGATATCTTTCTTTTGGGAAAGAATCTTTCTAATCTCTTTCTTTTGGTAAGGTTACTAATTAGTAACACTTACCTCTTTCTTCTTTCCTTCTTTGGTTTGCTCTCCTCTATAAAAGCAAGGAGAAGGTTGGATCTCTTGCTCTTATTACTTTCTTTTGCAATAATCTCAAGAGGGCTTCAAGACCAAGAGCTTTTCTTCTTCAAGATCTTCAAGACTTTTCTTCTTCTTCTCCATCAATGGCTTCAAGTAAGTTCTCCTTTTTTTTTTTCAAGAAAAAACTCCATTGTAGGAAAAATAAAGTTCTTTCTTTTTTTTGTTTCTTTCTTTTCTTTTCTTCTTTTTTTCTTTTCCACGTGTTTGCCCCCCCTTTTTTTTCACACGGTGTTTTTTTTTTTTTGCTTTCTTTTCTTTTTTTTTTTTCATGTTTTTTTTTTGGGCCGTACGGGCAGATCCGTACGGATCTGGCCGTACGGCCATGTGGCCTGTGGGCCAGCCCTCTTTTTTTTTTTTTTTTCTTTTTTTTTTCTTCTTTTTTTTTTCTTTCCCTCCCCCTTTTTTTTTTGAGAGAGTTTCTTTTCTTTCTTTTTTTGTTTTCTTTCCCCTCTCTTTTTTTTTAGAGAAAGTTTCTTTTCTTTTCTTTTTTGTTTTCTTTCCCCTCTTTTTTTTTTTGAGAAAATTTCTTTTCTTTTTTTTTTTTGCTCATCATGACAATGCATTTTTTTTGTTTTTTTGCAAACCAAGATGTTCATGCATGCATTCAATTTGTAAATTAAATTTGTAGCATGATGTGATAGCATACCTGAAAGTTTTTGCAAATTTGGGAATTTGGAGCTTGCAGTGATGTTGAGCCCTTCCTGATTTTGCGGAGACTTTGAGGTTTCGAAAGTTTTGGAGTTTCGGAGCTCGCAGCGATGTTGAGCCCATCTTCAAGCTTTCTATTTCTTTCGGGATAGTTCCTTTTCTTCGGAATTGCCCCGTCATCATGTCAAAATTTCGCCAGATTTTTTTTAGTGAGATTCTGTCATTTGATGTCTGATCTTTTTCTTTTCCATCCTTTTCAGGTGGTTCCTCCAGAGCGAACAAGGGTAAAGAGCCTGCTACAAGCGTACCTCGTCGATCTTCTAGATCTTCTAATCCGGCCGTTCAGCAGGCTTTTGAGAAGGTCCAGTATGTTGAGAGAAATCTGGAAGAGTGCGACTCCCTCAACAGAGATGAGATGAGGCAGCGACTGATTGCTCTCAAGGGAGAGGAATTCTATAAGATCATGGTAAGCAGTCGTCCATGGGTGATGGAAGATCAGAGCGTTTTGCCCAAGCCTACCTTCTTCTTTGGTGATGCAGTCCCTGATGACATGACATACCAGAGGAGATGTTTTCAGTTTTCCTTCACAGCAGATGGTGAGAAGAAGACTGTTGCTACCCGGTCGACGTTTGATCGCACCGTCTCGATTCTGAGCCTTGCCCCCACGTGCCCTAAGAGGGAAGATCCTCCAAGCTGGGTGAGAAGGACAAATGTAATCAAGACCGGGGTTTTTGTTGGCGGTTCTCCTGGATATACGGAGAGGTCGCCTGTTGAAATGGACCTGTTGATGCCATCCAAGCGGCTACCAGGGCTCTGATTATCCGTCGGTCGATTTGAGACCGGTGGGCCTTGGTATTTTCAGTGGTGACGGCAGCAATTGGATCAAGCCTTTCCGACTTCGTGGCCGCTTCAATGCTGACTCCGAGTGGAAGTCGTGGACTGATCGCGTCCTGCTGATTGGTGGCGCCGTTTTGAAGGAAGCCAGGATTTTTGATGCGGTCCGCGCCTTTAGGGAGACCGTGATCTTTTCCGACGAGGCCTTCATGGCTATGCTGGAGTCATTCCTCCCACAAACCAATACCTTCGTTGTGACGAATGGTGAGATTGGTTTTTCTTTGAAGGAGCTGAGCGCCATTACTGGATTGCCCATCCTCGGCAAACTCTATGAGGAGTTTATGCCGATTGACAGCGTCCTCGAGGGGCAGTCTGAGGAGTTCAGGCTTCTATACTTTCAGCTTGTCGCCTTCTATGATTTTTTGAAGGAGAAGGGGGGTTTGAAAGTTAGATCCAGCAGTTGGAAGAGTTTTAGCTCTTCATTCCCCAACTTTTTTGATAGCAGGGAGCCTTCTGATAGCGTGACCCAAGAAGCCGGAGCTCAAGATCCAAGTTCAAAGAAGATCTTGGCCATGCAAGAAGAGTTGAGAGATTTCTGTGCAAGTACAAATGCCATATGTCCTGACATTGCACTGCGGAGAGATCTCGCTGTTTACCTCACTTATTGGCTTGGTGAGGCTGTTTTTACTGGAGGAGATGGAACGCACATCAGGCCGCATTGTATTTTCCCAGCTTGTCAGATGGCGTTTGGAGAGCAGCTTGCTTTGGTGCCAGCTCTTTACTCCTACCTGTGTACCGAACTGCAGGCTGCTGCTTTTCTGGTTCGGCTTGGGCTTCCCATGAATAGGGTATTTTCAGCCCATATCTTTTATTCGTGGTATGTATACCACTGTCCTGGCTTCCATCGGCTGGGTGCTGCACAGGATGATGATCCTCTGATGATTCGACTGGCTAAGGGCAAAGACGTGTCCGAATCACTTTTGTTTGCCCGTATGAGGATCCGACGGTTCAGGGACGTCGAGATGGGGCAGTCTTCAGTGAAGCTTTCTCCGGAGTTGCGGAAGAAGGCTTTTGATTTTTGTGCCTCCCGAGACTCTACCAGGGCGGGGTCGGGAAGGCATTATTCCTTGACAAATGCAGAGAGAGAGAGTGGCTTTTCAGCATACGTGTCGGCACGATGGTGTACCGCAGACATCTTTTCATCGACATCCAGCCGTATGTACCCTCTCGCTTTGCTTTGCAGCTGGGCTTTTCTCAAGGCGTTGTTGGAGCGCCTTCAAGCATGGTGAAGCGCTTTGGAGGCTTACAGGACGGGAGAAATGCATGGGCTTTCTATAGTGCTGAAGACACTACAGCCATGATTTCTTATCCTGTGTTGCTGACTTCCCGGACTGCCGGCTTTGCGAAGTGGTTCGCGGAGAGCTTTTCGGCATATCGGGGGCTTTCCAAGAAGGAGCTTGATGTGAAGCTGGCATCTGGAAAGGGCCTTGGAAAGTCGGATGGCATCCGGCGAGAGGAAGTTTGGGCCTTCCTTTCTGGAGAGAAGCACAAGATAGGCTTTCTCGGTGACCAGGGCGTCATTGGTTCTGAAGCTGTTCGAGAGATACCTGATGAGGCTTTGGAGCAGCTAGAACTGGAGGAAGCCGAACTTGGCGCTTGGATGCAAGCGGCACAGAGGCAAGCTTCCGTGGAGTCTACTGGCAAGAGCAGACCATCCAGTGAGGAGTCGAGTGGGAAACCTGACTCTGACAGCGGGGTAGGTTCTTCTAAGAAGCGAACCCGCCGGAGTAAGAGGGGGAGGAGTCATCATCGCAGCAAGGGGCAGCATGAGGACTCTCCTGACTTGGAAGTTCCTCTTACTATCAATGAGGATGTGCCAGTGGATGCTGACGAGCCTCCAGAGAAGAGAAGCCGAGAAGAAGAGACCGTCGGTGAAGGTATGATTCTTCCTTTTTCTCTTTCCATTTCTTTTCATGGGATTTTTTCCATGTTATGATTTGCTTCTTGTTTCTGCTTTTCTTCTTTTTTTTTTTTTTAGCAGAGGAAGACTTGGTGATGCCTGAGGTCCCAACCGATGAGGTGGTGATGGATCCTGTTGAGGCACCTGAAGAAGAACCGAGGGATTCTGGAGTAAATCCAGAATCTCCAATTGGTATGACTTCTTTTGCTCTTTTTTTTTTTGAGTTTGTGACTTGGTTTGCTAACACACATTTTTTTTGGTCAGCTGACTTGCCACAGGGTTCTGATGACTTTGAACCATCGATGGACGCAGATGTTGATGATGCTTCTGATGAGTTCATGGAGGAAGAAAGTGTTCCGCCAGTCGTCGAAGAAGGTATTTTGTAGTTATAACTCTGATAATGATTTTCAAACAGGGTCATATTCATACCTTTTTGTGTTTCCTTTGCAGGTTTTGAAGTGGCAGAGGAGGGTCCGTCGCTTCCAGAGTAAGGGATGCCAGAGGTTAATCCAGAGGTAGAGACTCCTGGGACCAGTTCTGACAATGTTGAGGAGATTCCTCACGCTGAGATTCCTTCCCGAGCAGGAGCAGCTTCAACTGGAAAGAGTTCTTTTGTTACTCTTTCAACAGATGATGACATGAGCAGCCGACCAACGGAGTTGGGCGAATCTTCAGCTGGGCCATCTCTTCTTTTTGCGAAGAAGGTGGTGGTGCGAGTTCTGAGCTCTTGGATTGAGACTCTCTTTTCTGGCACTTGGAAGCCGGATTTAGCATGATCCAGCATGTGCGTGAGATTCTCGGTGATGCTGAAGAAGCTGGTTTGGATGTCACATATGCCAGGGCGATCGTTAATAGGATCATTGAGCTGGGTGACAAGTGGTTTGAGACCATGGGTTTTCCTGACGATCAGTTCTTCAAGGAGATGTTCTCGGACCCTGCGGATAAGGCTCAATCTGACCTGGATGAGGCTACAGAAAGCAAGAAGCAGGCAGTCCGAGAGAGGAACTTAGAAGAAATAACCATCATTAGGCTGACACATGACCTTAACATCCTTGATTGGGAGGTCGATGAGGCCAGGAAACGTCTTGAGCATCTGCAGGCACAAGTCGCTGCCAAGTGGACTGAAATAACAGAGGCTCGAGAAAGGGAGACTGCTCTGATTCACCGAGTTGAGGATGCCATTCGAGTTCTCAAAAGGAAGTCTGATGAGGACAAACAATGGAAAACCGCTCGAAGGAAGCTTCCCAGTGCAGAAGAAGGGTTACAGCCCACCCCAGCATCTCATGGCAGGTTCCTGAAGAAGCGTGCCTTGGAATCCTTGACGGATGAAGCCAAAAGCTTGCTTAAGGAGCTGAACTCTTGGCTGGAGACCGTTTTTGATTGAGCTCCTGTATACAGAAACCATCATTCTTTCTTCTTTTTTTTTTTGTACCACTTGTATTTTTTTGGTACTCTTTTTTTTTTTTTTTGTAGTGCTTGTGAACACTTTCTTTTTTTTTTTTGGTACCACTTGTATTTTTTTGGTACTCCCTTTTTTTTTGTGTAGTGCTTGTGAACACTTTTTTTTTGTTATCCCTACGCTCACTTTAATCTTTTTGTGATAAAAGTAATTGCTAAATGGGATGCTCACTTTTTGTTTTTTGTTATCCCTACGCTCACTTGAATCTTTTTGTGATAAAAGTAATTGCTAAATGGGATTTGATCAAAAGGTTTTCATTTTGTGAAAATCTTTTGTCAAGTAATTGTTTTGGCATGAAAGCCAGGTTTTTGTTTGTGGCATGGAAGCCAATTTTGGCATAAGAGCCAGCTTTTCTTGTGGCATTGATAGCCGAGTTTTTTTTTTGTGGCATCTATAGCCAGTTTTGGTGGCATTGATAGCCGGTTTGTGGCATTGATAGCCTGTTTTGTTTTGGTGGCATTGATAGCCGGTTTTTTTTTTTTTTTTTGAAATCCAAGTTTTTGTTTGTGGCATTGATAGCCGGTTTTGTTTTGGTGGCATTGATAGCCGGTTTGTGGCATTTATAGCCTGTTTTGATGGCATTTATAGCCGGTTTGGTTTTCAAAAAATGCAAGTATCGACTAAAAGTCGCCTCCCTGCTGAATGTTCTTGCAAGTATCGATGGGATGTCGCATCCTTGCTCATTCGGTTGCGAGTATCGATGGAATGTCGCATCCTCGCGGATTTGGGTGCAAGTATCGATGGAATGTCGCATCCTTGCTTTTCAAAAATTTTGGTTTTGCGGGTACTGACTTGATGTCGTTTCCCCACGATTTTTGAAATTTGTGGTTTTCTCGAACCTTTGGGTTATGGATATCAACTGAAATGTTGCGTCTCCACAGTTTTTTAGGTTTTTTTGAACCTTTGGGTTATGGATATCAACTGAAATGTTGCGTCTCCACAGTTTTTTTTAGGTTTTTTCGAACCTTTGAAATTTGGGTTGTGGATATCAACTGAAATGTTGCGTTTCCACGGTTTTGGATTTTGCAAGTATCGACGAAATGTCGCTTCCCTGCGATTTTGGAAGTGTCAAACGTGGTTCGTTTACTTCCGATTTGTGCGAGTATTGACTAAGTGTCGCTTCCTCGCGGTTTTTGAAAAACCTTTTTTTTTTTTTGTTTAAAGACACGATGGTCATAAATTTTGACCTAAAACCATTTTGGCGGTAAAAGGCAGGGTGGACTAGGGTGGAAATCCCTGAATCCGGATTTTGTTTCAAACCATGAATTTTGGGTTCAAAGGTTGAAAATTTTGGTCAAGTTAGGGAAAGGTTCCTAAACTTGGATATTTTTTTTTTGAACAATGAAACGATGAAAGTAAGCATTGTTTTAGATTTCTAGAAATTTCAACATTTGATATGAAAATTCTAAAAAAAGGTGGGTTTAGCGAGCGTGTACCTGGAAACCGGTTTTGGCCGTGCAGGCATTGCTCTTACCCAGTTGGGTAAGTCTTTAAGGGTAGTACCGCTTTAAGAACTTGCCGTTGATAGGCAGCATACATCTGTCACCTTCCATGTTTAGGAGTGCGTATGCGCCATTGGAGAAAACTTTGTCGATGACGTAGGGTCCCTCCCATTTCGGCTCAAATTTGCCTTTGGACTTGTGAGCGAAGACCATTGGTCTTTTTACCGCAAGAACCAAGTCATTCATTTTGTAGGCGCGTTGCCTGACCTTTTTATCGAAAGATCCTGCCATGCGTGCTTGGTAAAGTTCAATGCTTTGTTGAACTTCGAGCCGTTTCTCGTCGAGATTGTCCAGCTCATGGAGTCACAATTTGACATTGCTTTCTTGAGTCATGTCATTTTGCAAGGATACCCTCAAGGAAGGAATTTGTACTTCCAAGGGCACGACAGCTTCGCATCCATAGACCAAGGAGAATGGTGTGCTATGGGTTGGTCCTCGAACGGTGGTTCGATAGGCCCACAAAGCTTCGGACATTTTGTCGCTCCAGTCTATTTTGTGATTAGAGACCATTTTTTTGAGGATTTTGCAGAGTGTCTTGTTGAAAGCTTCTGCTAACCCATTTGCTGCCGGATTGTATGGAGTCGAAGGACAGCTTTGGATTTTGTATTTGTCGCAGAACCTGTAGAATCGATGATCCCGGAACTGTGGTCCATTATCATGGACGAATCTTTTGGGTATGCCGAAACGACAAATGATGTTGGTGCGCAGGAACTGAAGGACTGATGAGGTCTTCATTTCGTTAAACGCAAATGCTTCTGAAGTAATCCGTAGCGGCGAAGATGAAGCGATGACCTTTGCTTGAAGGGGGAGAAATAGGACCTATAATGTCCATACCCCAGGCTTCGAAAGGCCATGAGATCGCTGTAGGATGCAGCCATTCTGGAGGCATGTGAATGTAATCTCCATGAACTTGGCATTGTTGGCAGCGCTTAGCAAATTGCATTGCGTCAGCTACCATGGTAGGCCAGTAATATCCTAACCTTTTTATCTGATCATAGAGCTTAGGTCCAGCCTGATGAGCTCCACAAAGACCAGCATGAACTTCTTTGAGTGTTTCTTCAGCCTCTTGTTGTGACAAGCAGCGTAGAAGTACTCCGTTGAAGGATTTCCTGTAAAGGATTTTTGAAGGAATATCCAAATGGAAGCTTGGGGTTCGCCTTTGGATGCTTACCCGTTCTTTTGGATCTTCAGGTAGGATTCCGAACATAATGTAATCAATGAACGGATCCCTCCAGTCGCCAATTGAAGTTTGAAGGATTGAAATCCGACTTCCGACCACTTGGTGGCATTTAGCAACTGCTTGGTGTGTGTTAAGAGGAGGAAGGATTCTCCTTTCGCACACTGTGATTTGAATGTTTTCCCCTTCCTGGATTGCCATGGATGCGGCAAGTCCGGCTAGGGCATCTGCACGTATGTTTTCACCTCTACGAATGTGGGTGATGTGACAGATGTCAAACTTTTGCAGAAGTGATTGTGCCTTGTTGTAGTAGGGCAACAAATCTGGCTTCTTGACTTCAAATTTCTGATTCATCTGGTTGACGATCAGTTGAGAGTCTCCAAAGACTTCCAGCATGGTGATACCGGATTCGATGGCGAGTTCCAATCCTAAGATCAGAGCTTGATATTCAGCTGCATTGTTTGTGCATGGTTCCAGTAGCGAGAAAGCGTGTAGAATCATGTATTTGTCGGGGCTAACAAAGAGGATGCCAACTCCCGAGATCAGCTATCTTTTTTCATTTGTCCTAGTTGCACCGTCAAAGTACATGTCCCAGGAGGCACTTTGTGAGAAAGTCTCCACATTGTAGACTGGTTCGTCTGGGAGATCATCTCTGAGTGGAGAATCTTTAGGCAATGGATGCTCTGCGAGGAAGTCCGCTAGAGCTTGCCCTTTGATTGCTTTTTGTGGTACATACCTAATATCAAATTGTGACAGAAGGATGGACCATTTTCCCAGTCGAGCATTGAGAGAACCTGCCTTTGTGACAAGGACCTTCAAGAGGTTGACCCTCGAGACCAGGTAGACTGTGTTGGAAAGCAAGTAGTGACGCAGCTTTTGTACGGCGAACATCACTGCAAGGCATTCTTTTTCGACTGGAGAGTAGCGATGCTCTGCACCTACTAGCATACGGCTGAGGTAATATAGAGCAGCTTCTTTTCTCTGATCATTTTCTTACGCAAGCAGAGCTCCCAGAGAGTGATCAAGGGCTCTTGTGTACAAGATGAATGGTTTTCCAGTGGTAGGAGCAGCTAACACTGGAGGTTTTGTCAGGTATGACTTGATGTCTTGGAAAGCAGCTTCACAGTCAGCATCCCAGACAAAGTTTACACCTTTTTTCATCAACCGGGAGAATGGACGGCATTTCCCCGAAAGATTGGAGATGAACCGTCTGATGTAGGCCAATCTCCCTTGAAGCCCTTTGAGTTCTCTCAAGGTTCTTGGAGAGGGCATTTCTAGAATGGCTTTGACTTTTATGGGGTCAAGCTCTATTCCAGCTTTCCGAACTAAGAATCCGAGGAACTTACCCGACGAGACGCCGAAGAAGCATTTCAATGGATTCATTTGCAGTTTGTGTTTGCGAAGCCGGAGGAAGACTTCTCGAAGGTTTTCGAGATGATCTTCTTTTCTTTTGCTTTTGACGGCGAGGTCATCAACGTAACATTCAACCGTCTTGTGCTGCATATCTTGGAATATTTTCATCATAGCCCTCTGATATGTGGCACCAGCATTTTTCAGACCAAATGGCATGACAGTGTAACAATACATGCCAAATGGGGTTCAAAAGGATGTATGTTTTTCATCCTCAGGATGCATCTTTATCTGATTGTAGCCAGAGAAACCATCCATGAATGTCATTCGCTCGAATCCACAGGTATTATCAATCATTACCTCTGGTATGGGGAGCGGAAATTCATCTTTTGGGCATGCGCCATTCAGGTCTCTATAATCAATACAGACCCTGATCTGCCCATTTTTCTTTGTCACGGGGACAATGTTGGCCAACCATTCAGGATGTTGTTCCTCACGGATGAAGCCGACGCTTTTGAGTTTTTGAACTTCTTGTTCAATTTTATCCATCACATCTGGACGGAATCTTCTTTGGCCTTGCTTGACAGGCTTGATGTCTTCTTGAAGATTGAGTTTGTGAACTGCTATTTTGGGGTCTAAGCCTGGCATTTCAGCGTAAGACCATGCAAAGCAATCAACGAACTCACGAAGAAAGGCGATATACTCGGGTAACTCATCATCCTTTATATTCTTGCTTATGAATACAGGACGTGGGTTATCTGGTGTTCCCAAGACTATCTTTTGAACAGGATCTTCTGTTGGAAGGTTCGAAGGTGGTTCCTCCACAATATTTTCGGAGGCTTCCAGCTCAACGAAACCTTCTGGGGTTTCAAGGGCATTTCCAGACCAAGGTTTTGTTCCTTTCCACGGGTCTTCTTGATCGGTAATTTTCCCAAGGCTTGCTATGAGATGATCCCAATCGCCTGTTGAAACCGAGTCAAAGTAGGCTACTTCTTTTGGAGATGAGGGTTCTTCTGGGTCAGAAGTCCACACGTCTGTGCCATCGGACAACTCCTCTTCATTTTCGGAGAAATCGTGCCAATTGGATGAGCTTCCTGGATCTTTGTCAGGTGACTCATCAAAGAGATATCCAGGGAGATCGATGTCTTCATGGATTTGAGATGTTGAGGCTTGGTCAGTATATTGACTTTTAAGCCTTTGTGTCAACTGTCTCAAGGGAGTGTCAGGATCATACCCTAACCCGTGTGAAGACTTTTCTACATAGCCGTAGAGTCTCCAATCTTCCAGCTGGCTTTTGGTCAAGACGGGCCCCAATGGCGTGAGAATACAGCGTCCTTCTCCCAAACCGACTGGGTTTTGAGCGTCATAGCCCATTATCTTCATAATAGCTTGTGCCACAGAACTGTATAAGGATAGTTGAGGCGTACCTTTATTTTGGAAAGGTTCAAGCATGGAGTTTGATGAAGAAGCATCCGATCTATGGAAGAAGATCAGGTTTTTCCTTTGCTGAAGTTGCTGGAACAACGAAGGAAGCTGACGTAGGATCTTCTATGTCAGAAGTTGTCTCCATTGGAGTAAGAGCGGGCTGAACTTGCTGAGTGTCAGCTTGGCTTGACGATGTGTCGTCTTCTGGCTCTGAATCCGAGTCCGTGTCTTGCATGATAGACACGAAAGAGACAACAAATTTGCCCCCAGGCTTTTGTTTTGCCTTCTTCACTTTAGTTGTGATGACCAAAGGCTTTGAAGATTTGAGGGAGATGATGAAGGGAGTTTGCATGCTCTCCTCAGATTTACCGGATGGTTTGTTTTCTTCCGGTGATTGTTGAGGAGCTTTGCCTTTATCTTTCTGGAGATTTTCGGCAAAGGATGCTGTATGCTTTTCCTCTTCTTCTTTTTCACCTTCATACATCTGTGAGTCTGCGAAGTGGATTTCTTTACCTTTGAAGGGTTTTCTGTCCGCAAAGACTCGATGTATCATGCCGTCGTCGCCAACAAACTTGATGCATTGATGTAGAGTTGAAGGGACAACACCATTCTCATGGATCCAAGGGCGTCCGAGAAGGATGTTGTAGCATGAAGGGGTCTTTATTGCATACACTGTGACCTCAGAGATAAGATCACCTATCTGCAATTTGAACCTGATTTTGCCGATAGGCCTTTGAGTACTCCCATCGTATCCAAAGATAGATACAGATGTGTGGCTCAGTTTGCTGGGTGGGATACCCAACTCTTCAAGAGCCGATGTGGAGATGAGGTTGAGTGCAGAACCTGGGTCGATCTGAACTCTATGCATAGGCATTTCCTTGATATACCCTGTGAAGTACAGGGGTCGGTTATGCCTGGTTTCGCCAAGTAGGAGGTCATCCTTTGTGAAGGCGATGGTTGCACTGGCTGCTTTTTTAACCGAGAGGCATTCAATGCATGATCCCTCAGTTTTCTTCTTTTCTCCCTTTGAGGAGGCTTCTGAGTTTTTGAACCGGTAATCCATTTCAATTTGGAGGACTTGCGGGGCATGTTTGTCGACATCCTCATTCAGCTTTTGTAATTCCGAAATGAGATTATCACGAGTGTGCGGAGACATTCGCAACAAATCTAGGATGTGTAGACGTGCAGGTATGTGCTTGAAGTGTTCAATCAAGTCATACTTGAAAGCCTCCTTAGGGCCTGCATGTTCATCATTGTTGCCACTAGGGGCGCTTACAACATCTTTTCCCGAAGGATTTACATATGTAAAGGAAGATTGGTTGTAATTTTTGTGGTAGTCCCGGCCAGAGCGGGTGCCTCTACCAACTTCGAGAGCTTCTTGAGAAGGGTCTTCGTTTGGAAGATTGTCTTCAGGATCAAGAGGCTGTCGTTTTTCATTTGCTGAGGATGCATCAGCAGCAGAGTTACCATCCTCAGTGATTGTGTTGCATGGAGCATTTTCCGGGAACAAGTCCTGAACAGCATCCAGCAATCTTTCTTCTTCGTTGACTAATTCATCGTCCCAAGCATCAATGGCTGGGAATTCTTCAGTCAGGAAGGGTGTGAACTTTGAAGTCACAGTCTCAGGAGAAGAAACCTGAGAGGGTGTCATCTCAGTGAAAGTCACGTGAGACGAGGTGGCTCCAGAAGATATATTGCTAGGCGTCGCCGGAGTGTAAGTGCTCTCATCAGACGATGCTTCGGAAGAGCTATAATCCCGAATTATCACATTACAGGAAGCTCTGACGGGAGACGTTGCCTGATCCGAGTCAGACTCATCCTCGGATGTGAGAGGATCGTCTATCCAGCAATTTTCTCCATTTTCAGGAGTTAAGGGAGGATGTACCTGGTGGTCTTCAGGGACTTCAGGCTCTGGATTGCGAGGAGGCTCGTTGACGCGTTCTTGCTCTTGTTCTAGAGCGAGTCGCTGCAAGATCCTTGCATATTCTTCAAGATCAGGTATGGGAGCCGGATCTTCTTCTTCATCATCTCTTTGTGGCTCAACATTGTTGATTTCCACTGGAGTGATGAGAGGTGCTGGTTCAGCAGCATTTTCTTGTACAGCTTCTTGGTCTTCTTCATCATCAGACCAGGATCCTTGTGGCTGTAGGGGGTTATACCAGATTACTGGCATAAGATGAGACTCAGGAACCCATTCTTCATCAGAGAGATATTCTCCTGTTTCAAGGGATTCCTCCCACTCATCTGTGTAGTTGGATTCGAATCCATCATCGGTGTCGCTGGACTCGTATCCATCAATGGAGAATCCAACTACCGAATTGCAAGAGTATGATGTCTCCTGCATGGCTTCTTTGAATTGAGGTGGCATGAAATCACTGAGAGTGAATTTCCTTACCCCCTTTGAAGTCTCTGGAAGGGATGTTTTTGTTACCTCCAGTGAAGCGGTAGAGGAAGCCTCTGCCTTTTCTTTGACCTCTAGTTTTGGCTGGGTCTTCTCTTGCCGTTTGAGCTTGAGGAGATGTTTCCTAGCCTGCCTTCGCTGTTGAGCTGTAGGCTTTATTTTCACGACCTCCCAATTCTCATCTTCCAGGAGATCGGGATGTACCCATATCGGTTGTTTGTCTGGTGTCGGGTAAGGAACCAGTTCCTCGGACGCTTCGATTGAGTTTATCACCTTGAAGGAAGTAGTGATCTTCTTCTTCGGTGATCTTGATGTTTGTCCACATGTCACCATGTTGACGGAGGCAGACCCATAGTTTTTATCAAAGGTGATGACTCCGTTTTTCCACATCTCATTTATTTTCTCTCTCACAACGAAGCATTGATTGAGAGGATGCGAGATCATCTGGTGATATGGACAGTACCGAGGATCGTTGGTTTTGCCAACATCACCCGGTCTTTTTGGTTCAGGCAAGGTGAGCTTGCCGTTTGCCACAAGAGCCCCGAAGATTTCATCAACATCTTCATCAAACGGGTATTTCTTCTCTACTCGTTCTTTGAAGGCATCAGAGAGTTCAGGTTTCTTACCAACAGCTTTGTTTTCAGCTTTCTTTGGTGGCTGAGGAGCTGACTTGGTCTGCACATTGAGGACCTCTTTTTTCTTTGGTTTAGAGGTTGCAACGGCGGTTGGCTCTTTTCTTGATGATTTCTGACTGTTGAGGTCTTTAATCACCGTTTCAGCTTCCATGGAAGCTTCTAGGAGTTCTCCCAGGTTTTTTGATTTGTTGCCGATGATCATGGAGCGGATTCTGGCTCTCATGTTGTTTCGGCAGATGTCGACTAGCGACGCTTGTGGCAATACATCAGAGCATTTGTATGCCATTGCTTTCCACTTGTGAATGAAGTCATATGTTGATTCATTCTCCCCCTGTTTTAGGCTGCACAGCTGAGCCATAGTAGCGGGGTGATCTTCACCTTTGAAGTGAGTCAGGAAGCGTGTCTCTAGCATGGCCCAGTTTTGGATTGAGTCCTCCGGCAGAGTGGAGTACCAATCGAAGGCCGTACCTTTTAGGGTACTTGCAAAGAGGCGGATCTTGAGTGCATCTTGATCCGCGATAGCTCCCGTTAGGATCTTGAAGTGGATGACGTGCTGTCTGGCTGATCCTTTCCCCGTATATGTTTGGAGAGTAGGATGCTTGAATTTGGTGGGGAACGGGACCGAGTCCATCCATAAGGGATATGGTGGCTTGATCCGATGCTCCTTGAGTATATCCTCTTCTTTTGCTTTGGCGAGGATACCGTCTACGTCCTTTTTGGTTAGGGCGCGTGACTCATTTTCTTCTCTATTTACCTCGTCGTCTTGATGATTCGGAGGAGGTTCATTGTTCGCCTGATTTTGGAAGGCGAGGAGAAGGTTTTCCATCAGAGTTTCAATCCTCTGCTGGCCCTGTTCCAACTGCTGGATGCGGGTGATCGCATCTTCTGGAGGTGGATTGCGGGGTGGTGGCTCAGAATTTGTAGCCAAGACATTCATCCTTCGTGATTCGAACGAAGAAACTGTCCTGGTGACTGAGCTGGGGCTCATTCTTTTTGAAGAGGAGCTTGAGGAAGGATCACTCTGCTCTCCTTTGCTTGAAGGAGCAGGGGATTCTTCTGAATGTCTTCTTGTCCTGGAGACGCTGCGGGTCATCGGACGTCGGACATGGATTTTTGTTGCTGATTTTTGGCGCCTTCTGGTTTTTCCAACCATATGGACGGCAGCAACTTGGTTGGGTCTTTCTTTTTCGACCCATTTGGGAGAGACTTGAAGTGTGGGAGGCTGGGTCCTTTGCTTCTCTAGTCTCTTTTGTCGGTACGACGCGCGGCGGCGTATACGACGAGCAATTTGAGCTTCGGTCAGCTCTGACTGGGCTTTGACAATGAAGGATGTGCTCCCTCGGGCGCAGCAGCCGAGCCTGTCTTCTTTGTAACTGGGCAAGGACAGGATGCGAACCCTATCCTTCGCCAGTTGCAGCGAAGCTTTGAATTTTTGAAGTTCGGCCCCTGTAGAGATGAAGGGTCGAACTGCAGGTTTGTAGGCCTTAGCAGGTGCTTGTGGAGGCCTTGTGATGCATGACTTGATTTTGGGCTTGTAGGAACAAGCCGGCTCATGCTGGGATGACTTGGAAGTCAGGTTGGAGATGGGTCTCTCCTCTTTCATGTAGGCAAGAGGATAGAACTGGTTCTCCTTGAGTGGGGCCAGGAATGCTGGCTTAGTGGATGTTTGGGACCTTCTCTGTTTTGGTGAAGGTCTTGGGGACCAAGTCTTGGGGTAGACCTGGTTGTTTGCAGGTTGAGGCTTCGTGGGGCTGCCACGGGCTTCAGGCCTTCTGGTGCTCGCCTTTGGTGTCACGGTAGTGACACGTTGAGAGGCGAGTTTCTGCTTCTTGGAGGGAGCAGTTTGTTCCTCAGGAAGTGGGAATGGTCCCAGCGTCCCAAAGATGATAGTCCGGGGAGTCGAGGTCGACCCGGAGTTCAGAGAGTTGTCGAGGGAGTTGACACTTCGGCAGCTGATGGGGCGCTTGTAGGTGCGCGTGGTTTGCTTCTGTTGAAGCATGAGTTGGTGCTTGTTTTCGTCGAAAGTAATGGTTAGTGAAGCTGCCATTGTTAGTTTTTGAGAATTTCTGAAACAAGACCACATCCATTAGTAATCACAAGAATATAATGATCATAAATGGGAAGTTCTATGATTTCGTCTTTTCAAATTGCTCGAGGTAGATGACCCAAGCAATATGAGGAAGGCAAAATGCCATAGAAGGTACAATTGTTCTGATCGCAGGTATGGTAAGCCCGGAATGGGCATCCCAGTGACTGCTAGAAGCAATTGTGAACTTAAATTCGACTTATCGAGAAGCAGAGCTTGCTCGAGGTAAGAAGAATATAAAGTTGGAGTTACAGATGTGCCGGTCGCAATACAGTAGACCCTGAAAGGGCGTACTAGTACCGCTAGACACAAATGTTTTGAGACCGCATCCATGAGATGAGATTCTCTGTTTTGAAAGGTCAAGATTGGTTTCATCAAAGAGAGCAAATGGTATTCCGATCTGAACACGGGCTCAGCGATTTCCGCGAGCGCCAGTGCTCAGAAAGAAATGAACCATAATTTCTCGGATCTGAATCTAAAGATGACGAGTTTTTTTTTTTTTGAAAAGTCAATATCGGGTTCATCAAAGAGAGCAAAAGGCATTCCAATCTGAACACGGTCTCAACGATTTCCGTGAGCGCCAGTGCTCAGAAAGGAGAAGACCAAGATTTCTCCAATCTAAACCCAAAATGACGGAAGTTTTTTTTTTTTTTTTTGAAGATTTTGAAGATTTTTTTTTTAAATCTTTTTTTTTTATTTTTTTTTCATTTTCCATTATTTTTTATTATATTTTTTTTTATTTTAAGATTTTTTTTTTTGAAAAAAAAAATTTATTTTTTATTTTTTATTTTAAAATTTTTATTTTTATTTTTTAAAAAGATTTATTTTTTATTTATTTATTTAAAAGACGAGAGAGTACGCATAGGCCTCCTAACCCGGTCTTATGAAATCTTGATTGATAGAATTGTCCCCAGGTAAGGGTAGGATTACTTAATGAACCCATTTGGAGGACCCTTGCCTAGAACAGTCAAGCTGTCTCCACACTCTGGACAAGGCTTTTCTTTGAATCAACCATGATCAAAGAACACAGTTGGTTTAACCTTAGTGGTCTATGTCTTTTTTTTTGTTTTTATATATATATATATATATATATTTTATTTTAATGAACTCATCGAAGAGAAACAATGGCCCAATCCCCGATCCGAACACGGTCTCAACGATTTCCGTGAGCGCCAGTGCCCAGAAGGGAGAGGATCAAAGTTTCTCAATTTTGAATCCAAACTGAAAATTTTGATTTTTTTTTGTGTTTTTTTTTTTTTGAAAAGAGAAAGAGTGGAAATAAATTCAAAGAATTAGAAATTTCCAAACAAAAAATCTCATTTCATTTTTTTTTTTTTTATTTTTAATGAACTCATCGAAGAGAAACATGGCCCAATCCCCGATCCGAACACGGTCTCAACGATTTCCGTGAGCGCCAGTGCCCAGAAGGGAGAGGATCAAAGTTTCTCAATTTTGAATCCAAAATGAAAAATCTGATTTTTTTTTTGTGTTTTTCTTGTTTTTTGAGTGGAAATAAATTCAAAGAATTAGAAATTTCCAAACAAAAAATCTCATTTCATTTTTTTTTTTTTTAGATCTTTAATGAACTCATCGAAGAGAAACATGGCCCAATCCCCGATCCGAACACGGTCTCAACGATTTCCGTGAGCGCCAGTGCCCAGAAGGGAGAGGAACAAAGTTTCTCAATTTTGAATCCAAAATGAAAAATCTGATTTTTTTTTTGTGTTTTTCTTGTTTTTTGAGTGGAAATAAATTCAAAGAATTAGAAATTTCCAAACAAAAAATCTCATTTCATTTTTTTTTTTTTTTTTAGATCTTTAATGAACTCATCGAAGAGAAACAATGGCCCAATCCCCGATCCGAACACGGTCTCAACGATTTCCGTGAGCGCCAGTGCCCAGAAGGGAGAGGAACAAAGTTTCTCAATTTTGAATCCAAAATGAAAAATCTGATTTTTTTTTTGTGTTTTTTTTTTTTTGGAAAAGAGAAAGAGTGGAAATAAATTCAAAGAATTAGAAATTTCCAAACAAAAAATCTCATTTCATTTTTTTTTTTTTTTTAGATCTTTAATGAACTCATCGAAGAGAAACAATGGCCCAATCCCCGATCCGAACACGGTCTCAACGATTTCCATGAGCGCCAGTGCCCAGAAGGGAGAGGAACAAAGTTTCTCAATTTTGAATCCAAAATGAAAAATCTGATTTTTTTTGTTTTTTGTTAAAAAATTTTTTTTTTTTGAAAAGAGAAAGAGTGGAAATAAATTCAAAGAATTGGAAATTTCCAAACAAAAATCTCATCTCATTTTTTTAGATGCGGAATTCAACATAGGCCACCAATTATAAAGTAGCCAAGGAATCGAGAAAAGAAATATAAGCATGGAGCAAAATATATGATATGCAAATATTTCATTTCTAGCATCGTGTTCTCAAATAAACGGGTCCCACCGGGTGTGCCAGCTTGATGGACCGCGCCCCGAATGCTCGGGTTCCTACCGAGGTCGGCGGACGTGGGAGTCCGTTTGGTTCCGACCCTTTCGTAACCGGGGGGCAAGGGGCGTGCATCAACATTTCTTTTTTTGTGGGTGTGCCAGATTTTCTATTTTTACTTGGAATTGCAAGTGGTGATCCGGAGATCAACCTTCGCAAGTAAAAAGGAAATCAACTTCTTTCAAGTTTTCCATTGCACATATATTTAAGAAAAGAGACATTTTCTTGATTTGCCGTGAAAGGCGATTTTTTTGGCATTTATAGCCGATTTTGGCGTTTATAGCCGATTTTTGGCGTTTATAGCCGATTTTGGCGTTTATAGCCGATTTACAATCCTTATCAACAATGAAAGACAAGAATTGTGATTTTTGTCTCTTTTGAAAAAAATACAAACTACAATGAAAAGCAAGAAAAGGAGGATCTAACTTCTCAGGAGATTGTGGGGGACCCGTTTAGATTGACGGTCGCAAGCCATATGTGGGCTTCGCCATCATCCATGCAGATGAGAACAGAGGATGCTATTGATTCGCTTGGCTTGGCTATAACCTCAGGTTTTTAGAAGACAAAGACCAAAAGGAGGTCCTATATCCAATAAAAAGCCGAGTAGACGGGCTGAAAAGCCACACCTAAGCCATTGGAGGCAGGAGGAGAAGGCAAGGACCTTGGGGGGGGGGGGGTACCCCCCAAGGGACTTTTGTCACCTTGTTGCGGTGGCCGGTGTAGAACTTCCGCAGAGTTTTCTCTCTTTTTCCTTTCTCTGGATTTCTGTCTGTGTGCTTGTGCTTTTTTCTCTGATGTTTCTGATTTTTCTTCTTCTTGGAGAGCCCTCCTATTTATAGGCTTTTAGGTAGCCTTTTAGGTGGGTTTATGGGCTTTTATTGTCATTAAGCCGCATAATGGGAGGAGTTACAAAATTGAATTGTTTATTTTGTAACTCCTTTTTCTTGGCTTCTGATTGGCCGGAGGAGATTGAGGGCATTTAATCGCCTTTAATCGCCATGATGGGAGGAGTTTCATGGGTTAAATGCCATGAATCTCTTGACTTGTAACTCCCGAATGCTTGCTTCTGATTGGGCCGTCCAAAGAAATGGATTAATGACTGTAATAAAGCTAGTCAATTAATCGCATTAAGTGGTCGCCGAGCAGCTGAAGAGTCGCGGGCCGTGCCACGTCTTTTGGGATTCTTCTGTTGATGATCATCGATGGATCTTCATGTAGATCGACATCAGATGATCATGTAATTTCAGGTGTTTGTTGCCAACAGCGGGTCGGTGCCATCTGTCCTGTCGATTTCTCGATCGGTCGGGTAGAAAGCACACTTTTTTTGGTTGACCGGGTGGCGATCAATATTGTTTTCGATACTCTTGATGATTGACCCGTGTTTTGGACGGATGTGAGAGGACTTGGTGTCTCAAAAGCATGAATTTTGGAAAGTACCAGAGGCTAGGCTCTTCGAATCGCGAAAAAACGGCGAAAACCGGGGTTTCCGGGGCTTTCCCGGCGACCCCGGGTTCCAAGGTCGCCGGCGACCCTGGCCCAGGGTCGCAGGGGTCTGCGACCCTGGGGGGGTTTTCCCCCTTTCGTGTCCCGTTTTGTGTCCGTTTTTGCTGTTTTTCGATTCTTTTTTCTCCTGTACTTTTCCTTGACATTTTGACCATTTATTGGCCTAATTTCTTTGTAGGAAACCTGATGAGAATCCTTGCATTTTATTTTGCAAAGTTTCCAATTTCCTGAGAAAGCCGAAGACTTTGTCGCGCAGAGCTGCCGATTTTCCGTCAGAAGCTGAAACTGGGTCAAACGATGTCGGAATGACCTGAAGTTTGGTGTGAAGCCTCCTGAGCAATAAATAAGACCAACCATAGGCTTTTGTTTGAGTTTTGAAGCCGTTTGGGGTCCTATCACCTGTAGACTTGCTTTTTGTCGCGATGAAGATGTCGCGGTTTGATGTGCGGTCAACCGATGTCCGATTGACTTGAAATTTGACAGGGAACCTATTGGAGTCATTTTAAGATGATCCATAGGCTCTGTCTTGGAAACCATGGTCCCGGAGAGCTTTGCCGCCGAGAGCTCCTTTTCAGCTGTCGGAGAAGCGAAGTTAGGCCAAATGATTTTGAAATGGCCCGAAACTTCTTGTGTACTCCTCTTTTGGCTGTCTGGAAGAATCTTGCAGTTTTTGTTTGATTCTGACAAGATTTGATTTTTGGAAGCAGCAGTGCCTATTTATGGCAGGTTGCGACTTCATGTAGCTCTTTGGATCTTGAAAAGGCAAAGTGACATTTTTGGTGTCAACAGTACTAACTGAATGTCGTTTCCCCATGATTTTTAAAATCTCGAGGTCTTTTGGACCCCTGTTTTTTTTTTTTTTAAATTTGGGTTGTGGATATCAAATGCAATGTTGCGTCTCCACGATTTTTGGATTTTGCAAGTATCGATGAAATGTCGCTTCCCTGCAATTTTGGAAGTATCAAATGTGGTTCGCATTCTTCTTTGGGTTGTGCGAGTAACGACTAAGCGTCGCTTCCTCGCAGTTTTTTGAAAAACTATTTTTTTGTTGAAAGACGCGAGGGTCGTAAATTTTGACCAAGAACCATTTTGGCGGTAAAAGGCAGGGTGGACTATGGTGGAAATCCCTAAATCCTGATTTTTGTTTCAAACCATGAATTTTGGGTTCAAGGGTCGAAAATTTTTGTCAAGTTAGGGAGAGGCTCCTAAACTTAGATTTTTTTTTGAAGAGTGAAACGATGAAAGTAAGCCTTGTTTTGAGTTTCTAGAAATTTCAACATTAGGATGAGAATTCTAAAAGGAGTGGGTTTGACAAGCAAGTACCTAGGAATAGGCCTTGGTCGTGCAGGCATCACTTTGACCCAGAGGGGTAAGTCTTAAAGGGTAGTACCACTTTAAGAACTTACTATTGATGAGTAGCATACATCTGTCGCCCTCCATGTTTAGGAGAGCATATGCGTCGTTGGAGAAGACCTTGTTAATGATATAGGGTCCCTCCCATTTTGGCTCAAACTTGCCTTTGGACTTGTGAGCGAAAACCATTGGTCTTTTGACCGCAAGAACCAAATCACCCTTTTTGTAGGCACGGTGCCTGACCTTCTTATCGAAAGATCATACCATGCGTACTTGGTAAAGCTCAACACTTTGTAGCCGTCTCTCGTCGAGATTGTCCAGCTCTTGGAGTCGCAACTTCACATCAAGCTCAACTTCCTCCTCTTTAAGCTGCTCTGAGGCCTCATCAGGTACTTCCCGGACAGCTTCGGATCCAATGACGCCCTACTCACCGAGAAAGCCTATCTTATGCTTCTCTCTAGAAAGGAAGGCCAAGACTTCCTCTTGCCGGACGCCATCTAATTTTCCGATGCCTTTTCTAAAAGACCGCTTAACATCAAGCTCCTTCTTGGAAAGCCCCTAGTATGCCAAAAAGCTCTCCACGAACCACTTCATGAAGCCGGCAGTCCAGAAAATCGACAGCTCAGGATAAGAAAACATGGCAGTAGTGTCTTTAGCACTATAAAAAGCCCATGTATTTTTGTCATCCTACAAACCTCCAAAGCGCTTCACCATACTCCAAGGCGCTCCAACAACGCCTTGAGAAAAGCCCAACTGCAATGCAAAACGAGAAGGTACATACGACTGAATGTCGACAAAAAGATGTCTGCAGTACACCATTGTGCCAACACGTATGCTGAAAAGCCACTCCTTCTCTGCATTAGTCAAGGAGTAATGCCTTCCCGACCCTACCCTGGTGGAGTCACGGGGAGCACCAAAATCAAAAGTCTTCTTCTGCAATTTCGGAGAAAGCTTCACTTAAGATTGCCCCATCTCGACGTCCCTGAACCGTCGGATCCTCATACGGGCAAACAAAAGTGATTCAAAGATGGCTTTACCCTTAGCCAACCGAATCATAAGAGGATCATCATCCTGTGCAGCACCCAGCCGGTGGAAGCCAAGACAGTGGTATACATACCATGAGTAAAAGATGTGGGCTGAAAATACCCTATTTATAGGGAGCCCGAGCCGAACCAAGAAAGCAATAGCATGCAGTTCGGTACACAAATAGGAGTGATGGACCGCGCTCCCGATGCCCGAGTTCCTACCGAGGTCGGCGGACGTGGGAGTCCGTTTGGTTCCGACCCTTTCGTAACCGGGGGGCAAAAGGGCGTGCATCAACATTTCTTTTTTTGTGGGTGTGCCAGATTTTCTATTTTACTTGGAATTGCAAGTGGTGATCCGGAGATCAACCTTCGCAAGTAAAAAGGAAATCAACTTCTTTCAAGTTTTCCATTGCACATATATTTAAGAAAAGAGACATTTTCTTGATTTGCCGTGAAAGGCGATTTTTTTGGCATTTATAGCCGATTTTGGCGTTTATAGCCGATTTTTGGCGTTTATAGCCAACTTTGGCGTTTATAGCCGATTTTGGCGTTTATAGCCGATTTACAATCCTTATCAACAATGAAAGACAAGAATTGTGATTTTTGTCTCTTTTAAAAAAAATACAAACTACAATGAAAAGCAAGAAAAGGAGGATCTAACTTCTCAGGAGATTGTGGGGGACTCGTTTAGATTGACGGTCGCAAGCCATATGTGGGCTTCGCCATCATCCATGCAGATGAGAACAGAGGATGCTATTGATTCGCTTGGCTTGGCTATAACCTCAGGTTTTTAGAAGACAAAGACCAAAGGAAGGTCCTATGTCCAATAAAAAACCGAGTAGACGGGCTGAAAAGCCATATCTAAGCCATTGGAGGCAGGAGGAGAAGGCAAGGACCTTGGGGGGGGGGTACCCCCCAAGGGACTTTTGTCACCTTGTTGCGGTGGCCGGTGTAGAACTTCCGCAGAGTTTTCTCTCTTTTTCCTTTCTCTGGATTTCTGACTGCTGTCTGTTTGTGCTTTTTTTCTCTGATTTTTCTGATGTTTCTGATGTCCTTTCTTCTTGGAGAGCCCTCCTATTTATAGGCTTTTAGGTAGCCTTTTAGGTGGGTTTATGGGCTTTTAATGTCATTAAGCCGCATAATGGGAGGAGTTACAAAATTGAATTGTTTATTTTGTAACTCCTTTTTCTTGGCTTCTGATTGGCCGGAGGAGATTGAGGGCATTTAATCGCCTTTAATCGCCATGATGGGAGGAGTTTCATGGGTTAAATGCCATGAATCTCTTGACTTGTAACTCCCGAATGCTTGCTTCTGATTGGGCCGTCCAAAGAAATGGATTAATGACTGTAATAAAGCTAGTCAATTAATCGCATTAAGTGGTCGCCGAGCAGCTGAAGAGTCGCGGGCCGTGCCATGTCTTTTGGAATTCTTCTGTCGATGATCATCGATGGATCTTCATGTAGATCGACATCAGATGACCATGTAATTTCAGGTGTTTGTTGCCAACAGCAGGTCGGTGCCATCTGTCTTGTCGATTTCTCGATCGGTCGGGTGGAAAGCACACTTTTTTTTGGTTGACCGGGTGGCGATCAATACTGTCTTCGATACTCTTGATGTTTTACCCGTGTTTTGGACGGATATCAGAGGACTTGGTGTCTCAAAAGCATGAATTTTGGAAAGTACCAGAGGCTGGGCTCCTCGAATCGCGAAAAAACGGCGAAAACCGGGGTTTCCGGGGCTTTCCCGGCGACCCCGGGGTCCATGGTCGCCGGCGACCCTGGCCCAGGGTCGCAGGGGTCTGCGACCCTGGGGGGGTTTTCCCCCTTTCTGGTCCCGTTTTGCGTCCGTTTTTGCTCTTTTTTTATTCTTTTTTCTTCTGTACTTTTCTTTGACATTTTGATCATTTATTGGCCTGATTTCTTTGTAGGAAACCTGATGAGAATCCTTGCATTTTATTTTGCAAAGTTTCCAATTTCCTGAGAAAGCCGAAGACTTTGTCGCGCAGAGCTGTCCGATTTTCTGTCAAAAGCTGAAACTGGGTCAAACGATGTCGGAATGACCTGAAATTTGGTGTGAAGCCTGCTGAGCAATAAATAAGACCAACCATAGGCTTTTGTTTGAGTTTTGAAGCCGTTTGGGGTCCTATCACCTGTAGACTTGCTTTTTGTCGCGATGAAGATGTCGCGGTTTGATGTGCGGTCAACCGATGTCCGATTGACTTGAAATTTGACAGGGAACCTATTGGAGTCATTTTAAGATGATCCATAGGTTCTGTCTTGGAAACCATGGTCCCGGAGAGCTTTACCGCCGAGAGGCTTGATTTGGCTGTTGGAGAAGCGAAGTTAGGCCAAATGATCTTGAAATGGCTTGAAACTTCTTGTGTACTCCTCTTTTGGCTGTCTGGATGAATCTTGCAGTTTTTGTTTGATTCTGACAAGATTTGATTTTTGGAAGCAGCATTGCCTATTTATGGCAGGTTGCGACTTCATGTAGCTCTTTGGATCTTGGAAAGGCAAAGTGACATTTTTGGTGTCAACAAATGCCCCCTCGAGGTACAGCGGCGAGTTGCTTAACTTTTGTAGTCGATGTGCCTCGAAGAGATTTTTTGAAGGAGAGCCTGTGACTTGACCAAGAGTCTTTGAGCAGTCTTTCTTTTTGGTATTTGTAGCCTTTTGAGCTTCCAGGGGAATTTTATGGTGGTGAAAGGGATCACGTACCATCTCAAGGCAAAGTTTTGAAGATGACATCTGGGATGTGGATTTTGGGTTTTGACCTTGTGACCTAACAGGCTATATATGGCAGGTTAGGGGGTCGGGTTTGGTTTTGATCGTGTGACCCAACAAGCTGTATGTGGAATGTTGGGGGATCAATTTTGGTTTTGATCTTGTGACCTAACAGGCTGTATGTGGCAAGTTAGGGGATCAGGTTTTGGTTTTTGGTTTTGGTCTTGTGACCTAACAGGCTGTATGTGGCAGGTTAGGGGACCAGGATTTGGTTTGATTTTTGTGAAATGTCAATTTCAAGATTTTGGCTCAATTTGGTAGATGAGGCTGGATGGTTTGATTTTTGGAAGCTCATGGGGCTTGGAATTTTCTTTTGTATGGTCCAATCAACTCAAAAGAGGCATGGAACCATTTTTGTATGCTCTTGGTAAGAGGGATTTCTCTTTGACTAAAAGCCCAAAAATTTTTCTTCTCTTTTTTTTTTTTTTTTTTTTTTTTTTGTGCCTAGGTGGTCAAACCTGGCTCATATGGGCTAACCCATGGGACCTTAAGCTTTTGAAATGGCTTAGATCTCATATGGTGTCATTTTTGTAAAGAATATCCAAAATATCTCATTTGGATAGAGAATATCTAAGAATATCTTTACTTGGAGAGAATCTCTCATGATCCCTTTATTTTGGGATAGAATATCTCAAGATATCTTTCTTTTGGGAAAGAATCCGTCATAGATTGATTTTAGGAGAAAATCTCTCAATATCCCTTTATTTTGGGATAGGATATCTCAAGATATCTTTCTTTTGGGAAAGAATCCGTCATAGATTGATTTTAGGAGAAAATCTCTCAATATCCCTTTATTTTGGGATAGGATATCTCAAGATATCTTTCTTTTGGGAAAGAATCCGTCATAGATTGATTTTAGGAGAAAATCTCTCAATATCCCTTTATTTTGGGATAGGATATCTCAAGATATCTTTCTAATCTCTTTCTTTTGGTAAGGTTACTAATTAGTAATACTTACCTCTTTCTTCTTTCCTTCTTTGGTTTGCTCTCCTCTATAAAAGCAAGGAGAAGGTTGGATCTCTTGCTCTTATTACTTTCTTTTGCAATAATCTCAAGAGGGCTTCAAGACCAAGAGTTTTTCTTCTTCAAGATCTTCAAGAGTTTTCTTCTTCTTCTCCATCAATGGCTTCAAGTAAGTTCTTCTTTTTCAAGAAACTCCATTGTAGGAAAAAAAAGTTCTTTCTTCTTTTTTTTTTTGTTTCTTTCTTTTTCTTTTCTTTTTTTTTGTTCACGTGTTTGCCTCTTTTTTTTTTCACACGTTTTTTTAAATTTTGCTTTCTTTTCTTTCTTTCTTTTTTTTCATGTTTTTTTTTTATTGTGTGGGCCGTACGGACAGATCCGTACGGATCTGGCCGTACGGCCACGTGGCCTGTGGGCCACGGCCTGTGGGCCAGCCCCCTCCTTTTTTTTTTCTTCTTTTTTTTTTCTTCCCCTTTTTTTTTTGAGAGAGTTTCGTTTCTTTTTTTTGTTTTCTTTCTCCTCCCTTTTCTTTTTAGAGAAAGTTTCTTTTCTTTCCTTTTTTTTGTTTTCTTTCCCCTTTTTTTTTTGAGAAAGTTTCTTTTCTTTTCTTTTTTTTTGTTTGCTCATCATGATAATGCATTTTTTTTCGCAAATCTAGATGTTCATGCATGCCTTTAATTTGTAAATTAAACTTGTAGCATGATGTGATTGCATACCTGAAAGTGTTTGCAAATTTGGGAACTTGGAGCTTGCAGTGATGTTGAGCCCTTCCTGATTTTGCGGAGACTTTTAGGTTTCGAAAGTTTGGAGTTTCGGAGCTCGCAGCGATGTTGAGCCCATCTTCAAGCTTTCTATTTCTTTCGGGATAGTTCCTTTTCTTCGGAATTGCCCCGTCATCATGTCAAAATTTCGCCAGATTTTTTTTAGCGAGATTCTGTCATTTTGATGTTTGATCTTTTTCTTTTCCATCCTTTTCAGGTGGTTCCTCCAGAGCGAACAAGGGTAAAGAGCCTGCTACAAGCGTACCTCGTCGGTCTTCTAGATCCTCTAATCCGGCCGTTCAGCAGGCTTTCGAGAAGGTCCAGTATGTTGAAAGAAACCTGGAAGAGTGCGACTCCCTCAACAGAGATGAGATGAGGCAGCGACTGATCACTCTCAAGGGAGAGGAATTCTATAAGATCATGGTAAGCAGTCGTCCATGGCTGATGGAAGATCAGAGCATTTTGCCCAAGCCTACCTTCTTCTTTGGTGATGCAGTCCCTGACGACATTACATACCAGAGGAGATCTTTTCAGTTTTCCTTCACAGCAAATGGTGAGAAGAAGACTGTTACTACCCGGTCGATGTTTGATCGCACCGTCTCGATTCTGAGCCTTGCCCCTACGTGCCCTAAGAGGGAAGATCCTCCAAGTTGGGTGAGAAGGACAAATGTAATCAAGACCGGGGTTTTTGTCGGCGGTTCTCCTGGATATACGGAGAGGTCGCCTGTTGACATGGACTTGTTGATGCCATCCAGCGGCTACCAGGGCTCTGATTATCCGTCGGTCGATTTAAGACCGGTGGGCCTTGGTATTTTCAGCGGTGACGGCAGCAATTGGATCAAGCCTTTTCGACTTCGAGGTCGTTTCAATGCTGACTCCGAGTGGAAGTCGTGGACTGATCGCGTCCTGCTGATTGGTGGCGCCGTTTTGAAGGAAGCCGGGATTTTTGATGCGGTCCGCGCTTTTGGGGAGACCGTGATCTTTTCCGACGAGGCCTTCATGGCTATGCTGGAGTCGTTCCTCCCTCAAACCAATACCTTCGTTGTGACGAATGGTGAGATTGGTTTTTCTTTGAAGGAGTTGAGCGCCATTACCGGATTGCCCATCCTCGGCAAACTCTATGAGGAGTTTATGCCGATTGACAGCGTCCTCGAGGGGCAGTCTGAGGAGTTCAGGCTTCTATACTTTCAGCTCGTCGCCTTCTATGATTTTTTGAAGGAGAAGGGGGGTTCGAAAGTTAGATCCAGCAGTTGGAAGAGTTTTTGCTCTTCATTCCCCAACTTCTTTGATAGTAGGGAGCCTTCTGATAGCATGACCCAGGAAGCTGGAGCTCAGGATCCAAGTTCAAAGAAGATCTTGGCCATGCAAGAAGAGTTGAGAGGTTTCTGTGCAAGCACAAACGCCATATGTCCTGACATTGCACTGCGGAGAGATCTCGCTGTTTACCTCACTTATTGGCTTGGTGAGGCTGTATTTGCTGGAGGAGATGGAACGCACATCAGGCCGCATTGTATTTTCCCGGCTTGTCAGATGGCGTTTGGAGAGCAGCTTGCTTTGGTGCCTGCTCTTTACTCCTACCTGTGTACCGAACTGCAGGCTGCTGCTTTTCTGGTTCGGCTTGGGCTTCCCATGAATAGGGTATTTTCAGCCCATATCTTTTATTCATGGTATGTATACCACTGTCCTGGCTTCCATCGGCTGGGTGCTGCACAGGATGATGATCCTCTGATGATTCGACTGGCTAAGGGCAAAGCCGTGTCCGAATCACTTTTGTTTGCCCGCATGAGGATCCGACGGTTCAGGGACGTCGAGATGGGGCAATCTTCAGTAAAGCTTTCTCCGGAGTTGCGGAAGAAGGCTTTTGATTTTGGTGCCTCCCGAGACTCTACCAGGGCGGGGTCGGGAAGGCATTATTCCTTGACAAATGCAGAGAGAGAGTGGCTTTTCAGCATACGTGTCGGCACGATGGTGTACCGTAGACATCTTTTCGTCGATATCCAGCCGTATGTACCCTCTCGCTTTGCTTTGCAGCTTGGCTTTTCTCAAGGCGTTGTTGGAGCGCCTTCAAGTATGGTGAAGCGCTTTGGAGGCTTACAGGACGGGAGAAATGCATGGGCTTTTTATAGTGCTGAAGACACTACAGCCATGATTTCTTATCCTGTGTTACTGACTTCCCGGACTGCCGGCTTTGCGAAGTGGTTCGCGGAGAGCTTCTCGGCATATCGGGGACTTTCCAGGAAGGAGCTTGATGTGAAGCTGGTATCTGGAAAGGGCCTTGGAAAGTCGGATGGCATCCGGCGAGAGGAAGTTTGGGCCTTCCTTTCTGGAGAGAAGCACAAGATAGGCTTTCTCGGTGACCAGGGCGTCATCGGTTCTGAAGCTGTTCGAGAAATACCTGACGAGGCTTTGGAGCAGCTAGAACAGGAGGAAGCCGAACTTGGCGCTTGGATGCAAGCGGCGCAGAGGCAAGCTTCCGTGGAGTCTACTGGCAAGAGCAGACCATCCAGTGATGAGTCAAGTGGGAAACCTGACTCTGACAGCGGGGTAGGTTCTTCTAAGAAGCGAGCCCGCAGAGGTAAGAGGAGGAGGAGTCATCATAGCAGCAAGGAGCAGCATGAGGACTCTCCTAACTTGGAAGTTCCTCTTACTATCAATGAGGATGTGCCAGTGGATGCTGACGAGCCTCCAGAGAAGAGAAGCCGAGAAGAAGAGACCGTCGGTGAAGGTATGATTCTTCCTTTTTCTCTTTCCATTTCTTTTCATGGGATTTTTCCATGTTATGATTTGCTTCTTGTTTCTGCTTTTCTTCTTTTCTTTTTTTTTTAGCAGAGGAAGACTTGGTGATGCCTGAGGTTCCAACCGATGAGGTGGTGATGGATCCTGTTGAGGCACCTGAAGAAGAACCGAGGGACTCTGGAGTAAATCCAGAATCTCCAATTGGTATGACTTCTTTTGATCCCTTTTTTTTTTGTTTGTGACTCGGCTTGCTAACACATTTTTTTGTTGCCAGCTGACTTGCCACAGGGTTCTGATGACTTTGAACCATCGATGGACGCAAATGTTGATGATGCTTTCGATGAGTTCATGGAGGAGGAAAGTGTCCCGCCAGTCGTCGAAGAAGGTATTTTGCAGTTATAACTCTGATAATGATTTTCAAACAGGGTCATATTCATACCTTTTTGTGTTTCCTTTGCAGGTTTTGAAGTGGCAGAGGAGGATCCGTCGCTTCCAGAGCAAGAGATGCCAGAGGTTGATCCAGAGGTAGAGATTCCTGGGACCAGTTCTGACAATATTGAGGAGATTCCTCGCGCTGAGATTCCTTCCCGAGCAGGAGCAGCTTCAGCTGGAAAGAGTTCTTTTGTTACTCTTTCAACAGATGATGACATGAGTAGCCGACCAACGGAGTTGGGCGAATCCTCAGCTGGGCCATCTCTTCTTTTTGCGAAGAAGGTGGTGTTGCGAGTCGTGAGCTCTTGGATTGAGACCCTCTTTTCTGGGCACTTGGAAGTCGGATTTGGCATGATCCAGCATGTGCAGGAGATTCTCAGTGATGCTGAAGAGGCTGGTCTGGATGTCACAGGTGCCAGGGCGATCGTTGATAGGATCATTGCACTGGGTGACAAGTGGTTTGAGACCGTGAGTTTGGCTGATGACCAGTTCTTCAAGGAGATGTTCCTGGATCCTGCTGATAAGGCTAAGTCTGACCTGGATGAGGCTACAGAAAGCAGGAAGGTGGCAGTCCGAAAGAGGAATAGAGAAGAGCTAACCATCATCGGGCTGACACATGACCTTAACATCCTTGATAGGGAGGTCGATGAGGCCAGGAAACGTCTTGAGCATCTGCAGGCACAAGTCGCTGCCAAGTGGACTGCCATAATAGAAGCTCGCGACAGGGAGAGTGCCCTGATTCACCAGGTTGCAGAGGCCGAACGGGTTCTCAAAAGGAAGTCTGATGAGGATGAACAATGGCAAGCTGCTCGAGGTAAGCTTCCTGGTGTGAGAGAAGGGGTACAGCCCACTCCAGCATCTCATGGCAAGTTCCTGAAGAAGCGTGCCTTGGAATCTTTGACGGCTGAGGCTAAAAGCCTGCTTGGGGAGCTGAACTCTTGGCTGGAGACCATTTTTGATTGAGCTCCTGTATACAGAAACCATCCTTCTCTTTTTTTTTTTTGTACCACTTGTTTTTTTTTTTACTTATTTTTTGTAGTGCTTGTGAACACTTTTTTTTGTTATCCCTACGCTCACTTTAATCTTTTTGTGATAAAAGTAATTGCTAAATGGGATTTGATCAAAAGGTTGTCATTTTGTGAAAATCTTTTGTCAAATCATTGTTTTGGCATGAAAGCCAGGTTTTTTGTTTGTGGCATGGAAGCCAATTTTGGCATTGAGAGCCAGCTTTTCTTGTGGCATTGATAGCCGAGTTTTTTTTTTTTTGTGTGTGGCATCTATAGCCAATTTTGGTGGGCATTAATAGCCGGTTTGTTTTGTGCATCTATAGCCTGTTTTTGGTGATTGATAGCCGTGTTTTGTTGAATACCGTTTTTGTGGATGTAGCCATTTTTTTTTTGAAATCCAAGTTTTTTGTTGTGTGGCATTGATAGCCGGTTTTGTTTTGGGGCATTGATAGCGGTTTGTGGCATTTATAGCCGGTTTGTGGCATTTATAGCCTGTTTTGATGGCATTTATAGCCGGTTTGGTTTTCAAAAAATGCAAGTATCGACTAAAAGTCGCCTCCCTGCTGAATGTTCTTGCACGTATCGATGGAATGTCGCATCCTTGCTCATTCGGTTGAGAGTATCGATGGAATGTCGCATCCTCGCGGATTTGGGTGAAGTATCGATGGAATGTCGCATCCTTGCTTTTCAAAAATTTTGGTTTTGCGGGTACTGACTTGATGTCGTTTCCCCATGATTTTTGAAATTTGTGGTTTTCTCGAACCTATGGATACCAACTGAAATGTTGCGTGTCCACAATTTTTTAGGTTTTTTTTTTTTCGAACCTTTGAAATTTGGGTTGTGGATATCAACTGAAATGTTGCGTTTCCACGGTTTTGGATTTTGCAAGTATCGACGAAATGTCGCTTCCCTGCGATTTTGGAAGTGTCGAACGTGGTTCGTTTGCTTCCGATTTGTGTGAGTATCGACTAAGCGTCGCTTCCTCGCGGTTTTTGAAAAACCATTTTTTTTTTGTTTAAAGACACGAGGGTCATAAGTTTTGACCTAAAACCATTTTGGCGGTAAAAGGCAGGGTGGACTAGGGTGGAAATCCCTGAATCCGGATTTTGTTTCAAACCATGAATTTTGGGTTCAAGGGTTGAAAATTTTGGTCAAGTTAGGGAAAGGTTCCTAAACTTGGATTTTTGTTGAACAATGAAACGATGAAAGTAAGCATTGTTTTAGATTTCTAGAAATTTCAACATTTGATATGAAAATTCTAAAAAGGGTGGGTTTAGCGAGCGTGTACCTGGAAACCGGTTTTGGCCGTACAGGCATTGCTCTTACCCAGTTGGGTAAGTCTTCAAGGGTAGTACCGCTTTAAGAACTTGCCATTGATGGGCAGCATACATCTGTCACCTTCCATGTTTAGGAGTGCGTATGCGCCGTTGGAGAAAACTTTGTCGATGACGTAGGGTCCCTCCCATTTCGGCTCAAATTTGCCTTTGGACTTGTGAGCGAAGACCATTGGTCTTTTTACCGCAAGAACCAAGTCATTCTTTTTGTAGGCGCGTTGCCTGACCTTTTTATCGAAAGATCCTGCCATACGTGCTTGGTAAAGTTCAATGCTTTGTTGAGCTTCGAGCCGTCTCTCATCGAGATTGTCCAGCTCATGGAGTCGCAATTTGACATTGCTTTCTTGAGTCATGTCATTTTGCAAGGATACCCTCAAGGAAGGAATTTGTACTTCCAAGGGCACGACAGCTTCGCATCCATAGACTAAGGAGAATGGTGTGCTATGGGTTGGTCCTCGAACGGTGGTTCGATAGGCCCACAAAGCTTCAGACATTTTGTCGCTCCAGTCTCTTTTGTGATTAGAGACCATTTTTTTGAGGATTTTGCAGAGTGTCTTGTTGAAAGCTTCTGCTAACCCGTTTGCTGCCGGATTGTATGGAGTCGAAGGACAGCTTTGAATTTTGTATTTGTCGCAGAACCTGTAGAATCGATGATCCCGGAACTGTGGTCCGTTATCATGGACGAATCTTTTGGGTATGCCGAAACGACAAATGATGTTGGTGCGCAGGAACTGAAGGACTGATGAGGTCTTCATTTCGTTAAACGCAAATGCTTCTGACCACTTGGAGAAGTAATCCGTAGCGGCGAAGATGAAGCGATGACCTTTGCTTGAAGGGGGAGAAATAGGACCTATGATGTCCATACCCCAAGCTTCGAAAGGCCATGAGATCGCTGTAGGATGTAGCCATTCTGGAGGCATGTGAATGTAATCTCCATGAACTTGGCATTGTTGGCAGCGCTTAGCAAATTGCATTGCGTCAGCTACCATGGTAGGCCAGTAATATCCTAACCTTTTTATCTGATCATAGAGCTTAGGTCCAGCCTGATGAGCTCCACAAAGACCAGCATGAACTTCTTTGAGTGTTTCTTCAGCCTCTTGTTGTGATAAGCAGCGTAGAAGTACTCCGTTGAAGGATTTCCTGTAAAGGATTTTTGAAGGAATATCCAAATGGAAGCTTGGGGTTCGCCTTTGGATGCTTACCCGTTCTTTTGGATCTTCAGGTAGGATTCCGAACATAATGTAATCAATGAACGGATCCCTCCAGTCGCCAATTGAAGTTTGCAGGATTGAAATCCGACTTCCGACCACTTGGTGGCATTCAGCAACTGCTTGGTGTGTGTTAAGAGGAGGAAGGATTCTTCTTTCGCACACTGTGACTTGCATGTTTTCCCCTTCCTGGATTGCCATGGATGCGGCAAGTCCGGCTAGGGCATCTGCACGTATGTTTTCACCTCTACGAATGTGGGTGATGTGACAGATGTCAAACTTTTGCAGAAGTGATTGTGCCTTGTTGTAGTAGGGCAGCAAATCTGGCTTCCTGACTTCAAATTTCTGATTCATCTGGTTGACGATCAGTTGAGAGTCTCCAAAGACTTCCAGCATGGTGATACCGGATTCGATGGCGAGTTCCAATCCTAAGATCAGAGCTTGATATTCAGCTGCATTGTTTGTGCATGGTTCCAGTAGCGAGAAAGCGTGTGGAATCATGTATTTGTCGGGGCTAACAAAGAGGATGCCAACTCCCGAGATCAGCTGTCTTTTTTCATTTGTCCTGGTTGCACCGTCAAAGTACATGTCCCAGGAGGCACTTTGTGAGAAAGTCTCCACATTGTAGACTGGTTCGTCTGGGAGATCATCTCTGAGTGGAGAATCTTTAGGCAATGGATGCTCTGCGAGGAAGTCCGCTAGAGCTTGCCCTTTGATTGCTTTTTGTGGTACATACCTAATATCAAATTGTGACAGAAGGATGGACCATTTTGCCAGTCGAGCATTGAGAGAACCTGCCTTTGTGACAAGGACCTTCAAGAGGTTGACCCTCGAGACCAGGTAGACTGTGTTGGAAAGCAAGTAGTGACGCAGCTTTTGTACGGCGAACATCACTGCAAGACATTCTTTTTCGACTGGAGAGTAGCGATGCTCTGCACCTACTAGCATGCGGCTGAGGTAATATAGAGCAGCTTCTTTTCTTTGATCATTTTCTTGCGCAAGCAGAGCTCCCAAAGAGTGATCAAGGGCTCTTGTGTACAAGATGAATGGTTTTCCAGTGGTAGGAGCAGCTAACACTGGAGGTTTTGTCAGGTATGACTTGATGTCTTGGAAAGCAGCTTCACAGTCAGCATCCCAGACAAAGTTTACACCTTTTTTCATTAACCGGGAGAATGGACGGCATTTCCCCGAAAGATTGGAGATAAACCGTCTGATGTAGGCCAATCTCCCTTGAAGCCCTTTGAGTTCTCTCAAGGTTCTTGGAGAGGGCATTTCTAGAATGGCTTTGACTTTTATGGGGTCAAGCTCTATTCCAGCTTTCCGAACTAAGAATCCGAGGAACTTACCCGACGAGACGCCGAAGAAGCATTTCAATGGATTCATTCGCAGTTTGTGTTTGCGAAGCCGGAGGAAGACTTCTCGAAGGTTTTCGAGATGATCTTCTTTTCTTTTGCTTTTGACGGCGAGGTCATCAACGTAACATTCAACCGTCTTGTGCTGCATATCTTGGAATATTTTCATCATAGCCCTCTGATATGTGGCACCAGCATTCTTCAAACCGAATGGCATGACAGTGTAGCAATACACGCCAAATGGGGTTCGAAAGGATGTATGTTTTTCATCCTCAGGATGCATCTTTATCTGATTGTAGCCAGAGAAACCATCCATGAATGTCATTCGCTCGAATCCACAGGTATTATCAATCATTACCTCTGGTATGGGGAGCGGAAATTCATCTTTTGGGCATGCGCCATTCAGGTCTCTATAGTCAATACAGACCCTGATCTGCCCATTTTTCTTTGTCACGGGGACAATGTTGGCCAACCATTCAGGATGTTGTTCCTCACGGATGAAGCCGACGCTTTTGAGTTTTTGAACTTCTTGTTCAATTTTATCCATCACATCTGGACGGAATCTTCTTTGGCCTTGCTTGACAGGCTTGATGTCTTCTTGAAGATTGAGTTTGTGAACTGCTATTTTGGGGTCTAAGCCTGGCATTTCAGCATAAGACCATGCAAAGCAATCAACGAACTCACGAAGAAAAGCGATATACTCGGGTAACTCATCATCCTTTATATTCTTGCTTATGAATACAGGACGTGGGTTATCTGGTGTTCCCAAGTCTATCTTTTGAACAGGATCTTCTGTTGGAAGGTTCGAAGGTGGTTCCTCCACAATATTTTCGGAGGCTTCCAGCTCAACGAAACCTTCTGGGGTTTCAAGGGCATTTCCAGACCAAGGTTTTGTTCCTTTCCACGGGTCTTCTTGATCGGTAATTTTCCCAAGGCTTGCTATGAGATGATCCCAATCGCCTGTTGAAACCGAGTCGAAGTAGGCTACTTCTTTTGGAGATGAGGGTTCTTCTGGGTCAGAAGTCCACACGTCTGTGCCATCGGACAACTCCTCTTCATTTTCGGAGAAATCGTACCAATTGGATGAGCTTCCTGGATCTTTGTCAGGTGACTCATCAAAGAGATATCCAGGGAGATCGATGTCTTCATGGATTTGAGATGTTGAGGCTTGGTCTAGTATATTGACTTTTAAGCCTTTGTGTCAACTGTCTCAAGGGAGTGTCAGGATCATACCCTAACCCGTGTGAAGACTTTTCTACATAGCCGTAGAGTCTCCAATCTTCCAGCTGGCTTTTGGTCAAGACGGGCCCCAATGGTGTGAGAATACCGCGTCCTTCTCCCAAACCGACTGGGTTTTGAGCGTCATAGCCCATTTTCTTCATAATAGCTTGTGCCACAGAACTGTATAAGGATAGTTGAGGCGTACCTTTATTTTGGAAAGGTTCAAGCATGGAGTTTGATGAAGAAGCATCCGATCTATGGAAGAAGATCGGCTTTTCCTTTGTTGAAGTTGCTGGAACAACGAAGGAAGCTGACGTAGGATCTTCTATGTCAGAAGTTGTCTCCATTGGAGTAAGAGCAGGCTGAACTTGCTGAGTGTCAGCTTGGCTTGACGATGTGTCGTCTTCTGGCTCTGAATCCGAGTCCGTGTCTTGCATGATAGACACGAAAGAGACAACAAATTTGCCCCCAGGCTTTTGTTTTGCCTTCTTCACTTTAGTTGTGATGACCAAAGGCTTTGAAGATTTGAGGGAGATGATGAAGGGAGTTTGCATGCTCTCTTCAGATTTACCGGATGGTTTGTTTTCTTCCGGTGATTGTTGAGGAGCTTTGCCTTTATCTTTCTGGAGATTTTCGGCAAAGGATGCTGTATGCTTCTCCTCTTCTTCTTTTTCACCTTCATACATCTGTGAGTCTGCGAAGTGGATTTCTTTACCTTTGAAGGGTTTTCTGTCCGCAAAGACTCGATGTATCATGCCGTCGTCGCCAACAAACTTGATGCATTGATGTAGAGTTGAAGGGACAACACCATTCTCATGGATCCAAGGGCGTCCGAGAAGGATGTTGTAGCATGAAGGGGTCTTTATTGCATACACTGTGACCTCAGAGATAAGATCACCGATCTGCAATTTGAACCTGATTTTGCCGATAGGCCTTTGAGTACTCCCATCGTATCCAAAGATAGATACAGATGTGTGGCTCAGTTTGCTGGGTGGGATGCCCAACTCTTCAAGAGCCGATGTGGAGATAAGGTTGAGTGCAGAACCTGGGTCGATCTGAACTCTATGCATAGGCATTTCCTTGATATACCCTGTGAAGTACAGGGGTCGGTTATGCCTGGTTTCGCCAAGTAGGAGGTCATCCTTTGTGAAGGCGATGGTTGCACTGGCTGCTTTTTTAACCGAGAGGCATTCAATGCATGATCCCTCAGTTTTCTTCTTTTCTCCCTTTGAGGAGGCTTCTGAGTTTTTGACCCGGTAATCCATTTCAATTTGGAGGACTTGCGGGGCATGTTTGTCGACATCCTCATTCAGCTTTTGTAATTCCGAAATGAGATTATCACGAGTGTGCGGAGACATTCGCAACAAATCTAGGATGTGCAGACGTGCAGGTATGTGCTTGAAGTGTTCAATCAAGTCATACTTGAAAGCCTCCTTAGGGCCTGCATGTTCATCATTGTTGCCACTAGGGGCGCTTACAACATCTTTTCCCGAAGGATTTACATATGTAAAGGAAGATTGGTTGTAATTTTTGTGGTAGTCCCGGCCAGAGCGGGTGCCTCTACCAACTTCGAGAGCTTCTTGAGAAGGGTCTTCGTTTGGAAGATTGTCTTCAGGATCAAGAGGCTGTCGTTTTTCATTTGCTGAGGATGCATCAGCAGCAGAGTTACCATCCTCAGTGATTGTGTTGCATGGAGCATTTTCCGGGAACAAGTCCTGAACAGCATCCAGCAATCTTTCTTCTTCGTTGACTAATTCATCGTCCCAAGCATCAATAGCTGGGAATTCTTCAGTCAGGAAGGGTGTGAACTTTGAAGTCACAGTCTCAGGAGAAGAAACCTGAGAGGGTGTCATCTCAGTGAAAGTCACGTGAGACGAGGTGGCTCCAGAAGATACATTGCTAGGCGTCGCCGGAGTGTAAGTGCTCTCATCAGACGATGCTTCGGAAGAGCTATAATCCCGAATTATCACATTACAGGAAGCTCTGACGGGAGACGTTGCCTGATCGGAGTCAGACTCATCCTCGGATGTGAGAGGATCGTCTATCCAGCAATTTTCTCCATTTTCAGGAGTTAAGGGAGGATGTACCTGATGGTCTTCAGGGACTTCAGGCTCTGGATTGCGAGGAGGCTCGTTGACGCGTTCTTGCTCTTGTTCTAGAGCGAGTCGCTGCAAGATCCTTGCATATTCTTCAAGATCAGGCATGGGAGCCGGATCTTCTTCTTCATCATCTCTTTGTGGCTCAACATTGTTGATTTCCACTGGAGTGATGAGAGGTGCTGGGTCAGCAGCATTTTCTTGTACAGCCTCTTGGTCTTCTTCATCATCAGACCAGGATCCTTGTGGCTGTAGGGGGTTATACCAGATTACTGGCATAAGATGAGACTCAGGAACCCATTCTTCATCGGAGAGATATTCTCCTGTTTCAAGGGACTCCTCCCACTCATCTGTGTAGTTGGATTCGAATCCATCATCGGTGTCGCTGGACTCGTATCCATCAATGGAGAATCCAACTACCGAATTGCAAGAGTATGATGTCTCCTGCATGGCTTCTCTGAATTGAGGTGGCATGAAATCACTGAGAGTGAATTTCCTTACCCCCTTTGAAGTCTCTGGAAGGGATGTTTTTGTTACCTCCAGTGAAGCGGTAGAGGAAGCCTCTGCCTTTTCTTTGACCTCTAGTTTTGGCTGGGTCTTCTCTTGCCGTTTGAGCTTGAGGAGATGTTTCCTAGCCTGCCTTCGCTGTTGAGCTGTAGGCTTTATTTTCACGACCTCCCAATTTTCATCTTCCAGGAGATCGGGATGTACCCATATCGGTTGTCCGTCTGGTGTCGGGTAAGGAACCAGTTCCTCGGACGCTTCGATTGAGTTTATCACCTTGAAGGAAGTAGTGATCTTCTTCTTCGGTGATCTTGATGTTTGTCCACATGTCACCATGTTGACGGAGGCAGACCCATAGTTTTTGTCAAAGGTGATGACTCCGTTTTTCCACATCTCATTTATTTTCTCTCTCACAACGAAGCATTGATTGAGAGGATGCGAGATCATCTGGTGGTATGGACAGTACCGAGGATCGTTGGTTTTGCCAACATCACCCGGTCTTTTTGGTTCAGGCAAGGTGAGCTTGCCGTTTGCCACAAGAGCCCCGAAGATTTCATCAACATCTTCATCAAACGGGTATTTCTTCTCTACTCGTTCTTTGAAGGCATCAGAGAGTTCAGGTCTCTTACCAGCAGCTTTGTTTTCAGCTTTCTTTGGTGGCTGAGGAGCTGGCTTGGTCTGCACATTGAGGACCTCTTTCTTCTTTGGTTTAGAGGTTGCAATGGCGGTTGGCTCTTTCTTTGATGATTTCTGACTGTTGAGGTCTTTAATCACCGTTTCAGCTTCCATGGAAGCTTCTAGGAGTTCTCCCAGGTTTTTTGATTTGTTGCCGATGATCATGGAGCGGATTCTGGCTCTCATGTTGTTTCGGCAGATGTCGACTAGCGACGCTTGTGGCAATACATCAGAGCATTTGTATGCCATTGCTTTCCACTTGTGAATGAAGTCATATGTTGATTCATTCTCCCCCTGTTTTAGGCTGCACAGCTGAGCCATAGTAGCGGGATGATCCTCACCTTTGAAGTGAGTGAGGAAGCGTGTCTCTAGCATGGCCCAGTTTTGGATTGAGTCCTCCGGCAGAGTGGAGTACCAATCGAAGGCCGTACCTTTTAGGGTACTTGCAAAGAGGCGGATCTTGAGTGCATCTTGATCCGCGATAGCTCCCGTCAGGATCTTGAAGTGGATGACGTGCTGTCTGGCTGATCCTTTCCCCGTATATGTTTGGAGAGTAGGATGCTTGAATTTGGTGGGGAACGGGACCGAGTCCATCCATAAGGGATATGGTGGCTTGATCCCATGCTCTTTGAGTATATCCTCTTCTTTTGCTTTGGCGAGGATACCGTCTACGTCCTTTTTGGTAAGGGCGCGTGACTCATTTTCTTCTCTATTTACCTCGTCGTCTTGATGATTCGGAGGAGGTTCATTGTTCGCCTGATTTTGGAAGGCGAGGAGAAGGTTTTCCATCAGAGTTTCAATCCTCTGCTGGCCCTGTTCCAACTGCTGGATGCGGGTGATCGCATCTTCTGGAGGTGGATTGCGGGGTGGTGGCTCAGAATTTGTAGCCAAGACATTCATCCTTCGTGATTCGAACGAAGAAACTGTCCTGGTGACTGAGCTGGGGCTCATTCTTTTTGAAGAGGAGCTTGAGGAAGGATCACTCTGCTGTCCTTTGCTTGAAGGAGCAGGGGATTCTTCTGAATGTCTTCTTGTCCTGGAGACGCTGCGGGTCATTGGACGTCGGACATGGATTTTTGTTGCTGATTTTTGGCGTCCTTCTGGTTTTTTCCAACCATATGGACGGCAGCAACTTGGTTGGGCCTTTCTTTTTCGACCCATTTGGGAGAGACTTGAAGTGTGGGAAGCTGGGTCCTTTGCTTCTGTAGTCTCTTTTGTCGGTACGACGCGCGGCGGCGTATACGACGAGCAATTTGAGCTTCGGTCAGCTCTAACTGGGCTCTGACGATGAAGGATGTGCTCCCTCGGGCGCAGCAGCCGAGTCTGTCTTCTTTGTAGCTGGGCAAGGACAGGATGCGAACCCTATCCTTCGCCAGTTGCAGCGAAGCTTTGAATTTGTGAAGTTCGGCCCCTGTAGATATGAAGGGTCGAACTGCAGATTTGTAGGCCTTAGCAGATGCTTGTGGAGGCCTTGTGATGCATGACTTGATTTTGGGCTTGTAGGAACAAGCCGGCTCATGCTGGGATGACTTGGAAGTCAGGTTGGAGATGGGTCTCTCCTCTTTCATGTAAGCAAGAGGATAGAACTGGTTCTCCTTGAGTGGGGCCAGGAATGCTGGCTTAGTGGATGTCTGGGACCTTCTTTGTTTTGGTGAAGGTCTTGGGGACCAAGTCTTGGGGTAGACCTGGTTGTTTGCAGGTTGAGGCTTCGTGGGGCTGCCACGGGCTTCAGGTCTTCTGGTGCTCGCCTTTGGTGTCACGGTAGTGACACGTTGAGAGGCGAGTTTCTGCTTCTTGGAGGGAGCAGCTTGTTCCTCAGGAAGTGGGAATGGTCCCAGCGTCCCGAAGACGATAGTCCGGGGAGTCGAGGTCGACCCGGAGTTCACAGAGTTGCCGAGGGAGTTGACGCTTCGGCAGCTGATGGGGCGCTTGTAGGTGCGCGTGGTTTGCTTCTGTTGAAGCATGAGTTGGTGCTTGCTTTCGTCGAAAGTAATGGTTAGTGAAGCTGCCATTGTTAGTTTTTTCGAAAATTTCTGAAACAAGACCACATCCATTAGTAATCACAAGAATATAATGATCATAAATGGGAAGTTCTATGGTTTCGTCTTTTCAAATTGCTCGAGGTAGATGACCCAAGCAATATGAGGAAGACAAAATGCCATAGAAGGTACAATTGTTCTGATCGCAGGTATGGTAAGCCCAGAATGGGCATCCCAGTGACTGCTAGAAGCAATTGTGAACTTAAATTCGACTTATCGAGAAGCAGAGCTTGCTCGAGGTAAGAAGAATATAAAGTTGGAGTTACAAATGTGCCGGTCGCAATACAGTAGACCCTGAAAGGGCGTACTAGTACCGCTAGACACAAATGTTTTGAGACCGCATCTATGAGATGAGATTCTCTGTTTTGAAAGGTCAAGATTGGATTCATCAAAGAGAGCAGATGGTATTCCAATCTGAACACGGTCTCGGCGATTTCCGCGAGCGCCAGTGCTCAGAAAGAAATGAACCATGATTTCTCGGATCTGAATCTAAAAATGACGAGTTTTTTTTTTTTTGAAAAGCCAATATCGGGTTTATCAAAGAGAGCAAAAGGCACTCCAATCTGAACACGGTCTCGGCGATTTCCGCGAGCGCCAGTGCCCAGAAAGGAGAAGACCAAGATTTCTCCAATCTAAACCCAAAATGACGGAAGTTTTTTTTTTTTTTTTTTGAAGATTTTTGAAGATTTTTTTTTTTTTTTTTTTTAAAAAATCTTTTTTTTTTTTTATTTTTTTTATTTATTTTTTTATTATTTTTTTTTAAGATTTTTTTTTTTGAAATTTTTTTTTATTTTTTATTTTTTATTTTAAAATTTTTATTTTAAAAATTTTATTTTTGAAAAAAAATTTATTTAAAAGACGAGAGAGTACACATAGGCCTCCTAACCCGGTCTTATGAAACCTTGATTGATAGAATTGCCCCCAGGTAAGGGTAGGATTACTTAATGAACCCGTTTGGAGGACCCTTGCCTAGAACAGTCAAGCTGTCTCCACACTCTGGACAAGGCTTTTCTTTGAATCAACCATGATCAAAGAACGCAGTTGGTTTAACCTTAGTGGTCTATGTCTTTTTTTTTTATATATTTTTTATTTTGTTTTTATTTTTATGAATTCATCGAAGAGAAACCATGGCCCAAAACCTTAGTCGAACAGGCTCAACATTTCTGCAAGCGCGATGAACGATAGGAACAGATCAAGGTTTCTCAATTTTGAATCCAAATTGAGAAATCTGAAAAAAAAAATTTTTATATATATATTTTTTTTTGATTTTTAATGAACTCATCGAAGAGAAACCATGGCCCAAAACCTTAGTCGAACAGGCTCAACATTTCTGCAAGCGCGATGAACGATAGGAACAGATCAAGGTTTCTCAATTTTGAATCCAAATTGAGAAATCTAAAAAAAAAAATTTTTTATATATATATATATATATATTTTTTGATGAACTCATCGAAGAGAAACCATGGCCCAAAACCTTAGTCGAACACGGTCTCGGCGATTTCCGCGAGCGCCAGTGCCCAGAAAGGAAAGGATCAAAGTTTCTCAATTTTGAATCCAAAAATGAAAAAATCTGATTTTTTTTTGTTTTTTCTTTTTTTTTTGAAAAGAGAAAGAGTGGAAATAAATTCAAAGAATTAGAAATTTCCAAACAAAAATCTCATCTCAATTTTTTTTTTTTTTGCGGAATTCAACATAGGCCACCAATTATAAAGTAGCCAAGGAATCGAGAAAAGAAATATAAGCATAGAGCAAAATATATGATATGCAAATATTTCATTTCTAGCATCGTGTTCTCAAATAAACGAGTCCCACCGGGTGATGCCAGCTTGATGGACCGCGCTCCGGTGCTCGGTTCCTACCGAGGTCGGCGGACGTGGGAGTCCGTTTGGTTCCGACCCTTTCGTAACCGGGGGGCAAAAGGGCGTGCATCAACATTTCTTTTTTTTGTGGGTGTGCCAGATTTTCTATTTTACTTGGAATTGCAAGTGGTGATCCGGAGATCAACCTTCGCAAGTAAAAAGGAAATCAACTTCTTTCAAGTTTTCCATTGCACATATATTTAAGAAAAGAGACATTTTCTTGATTTGCCGTGAAAGGCGATTTTTTTGGCATTTATAGCCGATTTTGGCGTTTATAGCCGATTTTTGGCGTTTATAGCCAACTTTGGCGTTTATAGCCGATTTTGGCGTTTATAGCCGATTTACAATCCTTATCAACAATGAAAGACAAGAATTGTGATTTTTGTCTCTTTTGAAAAAAATACAAACTACAATGAAAAGCAAGAAAAGGAGGATCTAACTTCTCAGGAGATTGTGGGGGACTCGTTTAGATTGACGGTCGTAAGCCATATGTGGGCTTCGCCATCATCCATGCAGATGAGAACAGAGGATGCTATTGATTCGCTTGGCTTGGCTATAACCTCAGGTTTTTAGAAGACAAAGACCAAAGGAAGGTCCTATGTCCAATAAAAAACCGAGTAGACGGGCTGAAAAGCCATATCTAAGCCATTGGAGGCAGGAGGAGAAGGCAAGGACCTTGGGGGGGGGGGGTACCCCCCAAGGGACTTTTGTCACCTTGTTGCAGTGGCCGGTGTAGAACTTCCGCAGAGTTTTCTCTCTTTTTCTTTTCTCTGGATTTCTGACTGCTGTCTGATGTTTGTTGTGTGTTTTTCCGATTTTTCTGATGTCCTTTCTTCTTGGAGAGCCCTCCTATTTATAGGCTTTTAGGTAGCCTTTTAGGTGGGTTTATGGGCTTTTAATGTCATTAAGCCGCATAATGGGAGGAGTTACAAAATTGAATTGTTTATTTTGTAACTCCTTTTTCTTGGCTTCTGATTGGCCGGAGGAGATTGAGGGCATTTAATCGCCTTTAATCGCCATGATGGGAGGAGTTTCATGGGTTAAATGCCATGAATCTCTTGACTTGTAACTCCCGAATGCTTGCTTCTGATTGGGCCGTCCAAAGAAATGGATTAATGACTGTAATAAAGCTAGTCAATTAATCGCATTAAGTGGTCGCCGAGCAGCTGAAGAGTCGCGGGCCGTGCCACGTCTTTTGGAATTCTTCTGTCGATGATCATCGATGGATCTTCATGTAGATCGACATCAGATGACCATGTAATTTCAGGTGTTTGTTGCCAACAGCAGGTCGGTGCCATCTGTCCTGTCGATTTCTCGATCGGTCGGGTGGAAAGCACACTTTTTTTGGTTGACCGGGTGGCGATCAATACTGTCTTCGATACTCTTGATGATTTACCCGTGTTTTGGACGGATATCAGAGGACTTGGTGTCTCAAAAGCATGAATTTTGGAAAGTACCAGAGGCTGGGCTCCTCGAATCGCGAAAAAACGGCGAAAACCGGGGTTTCCGGGGCTTTCCCGGCGACCCCGGGGTCCATGGTCGCCGGCGACCCTGGCCCAGGGTCGCAGGGGTCTGCGACCCTGGGGGGGTTTTCCCCCCTTTCTGGTCCCGTTTTGCGTCCGTTTTTGCTCTTTTTTATTCTTTTTTCTTCTGTACTTTTCTTTGACATTTTGATCATTTATTGGCCTGATTTCTTTGTAGGAAACCTGATGAGAATCCTTGCATTTTATTTTGCAAAGTTTCCAATTTCCTGAGAAAGCCGAAGACTTTGTCGCGCAGAGCTGCCGATTTTCTGTCAAAAGCTGAAACTGGGTCAAACGATGTCGGAATGACCTGAAATTTGGTGTGAAGCCTGCTGAGCAATAAATAAGACCAACCATAGACTTTTGTTTGAGTTTTGAAGCCGTTTGGGGTCCTATCACCTGTAGACTTGCTTTTTGTCGCGATGAAGATGTCGCGGTTTGATGTGCGGTCAACCGATGTCCGATTGACTTGAAATTTGACAGGGAACCTATTGAAGTCATTTTAAGATGATCCATAGGTTCTGTCTTGGAAACCATGGTCCCGGAGAGCTTTACCGCCGAGAGGCTTGATTTGGCTGTTGGAGAAGCGAAGTTAGGCCAAATGATCTTGAAATGGCTTGAAACTTCTTGTGTACTCCTCTTTTGGCTGTCTGGATGAATCTTGCAGTTTTTGTTTGATTCTGACAAGATTTGATTTTTGGAAGCAGCATTGCCTATTTATGGCAGGTTGCGACTTCATGTAGCTCTTTGGATCTTGGAAAGGCAAAGTGACATTTTTGGTGTCAACAACCGCCGAGAGGCTTGATTTAGCTGTTCGAGGGTTGATGTAGGGTCAAACGTTGTCGGTTTGACTCGGAACTTGACGTGGAGCCTTTTGGAAGTATTTTGAGACCATCCATCGGCTCTGATCGAAGATTTGGTGTCTCCGATGCTTTTGTCGCCGAGAGCTCCTTTTCGGCTGTCGGAGAAGCGAGTTAGGCAAATGATTTGAAATGGCCCGAAACGTCTTGTGGTACTCCTCTTTTAGCTGTCTTGAAAGAACTTGCAGGTTAGTTGTTAATTCTGAACAAAAGATGTGATTTTTTTAGAAGTAGCATTGCCTATTTAGGGCAAGGTTGCGACTTCATGTAGCTCTTTGGATCTTGAAGAGGCAAAGTGACATTTTTGGTGTCAACAGGAGAAATCGTAGACCGGCACGAGCACTTCATTTGTGGGTAGAGTAACTTTTAGGCACTGATTATTCGCAAATAGGATTCCTGGTTAGAGAATTACGAGCGAAACATGTGATTTTCCAAAACTTAGGCTCGAAAACCGGCATTGTCGGGGTCTGTAATGGTAAATCGGACACAAGGACAATTACGAAAAATGGCACGAGCCCTTCCCATTGAGGGGGTAGAGTAACTTGTACGTACGGACAGTCTCGCAAATAGGACTCCCGATTAGAGAATTACGAATTAAACATGGGATTTTCCAACACTTCGGCTCCAAAATGGCCCACCGGGTGTCCAGAACAGGAAATGGCCCCCGGAAAAATCGAGAACCGGCACGATCACTTCCCTCGAGGGTAGAGTAACTTGTAGGAACTGAAGGTTCGCAAATAGGACTCCCAGTTAGACAATTACGACTGAAACATGGGATTTTCCAACACTTTGGCTTGAAAAAGGCCCGTCGGGGGCCTGGAACGGTAAATGGCTGTGGGAAAAATTAGAAAAAAGGACGAGCACTTCACTCGTTTATAGGAACTGACGGTTCGGAAATAGGACTTTTGATTTGAGAATTACGAGCGAAGCATGAGATTTTCCAACACTTTGGCTCGAAAACGGCCCGCCGGAGGTCCGGAATGGGAAACTTTCCCCGAAAATACTGAAAACTAGCACGAGCACTTCCCTCGAGGGTAGAGTAACTTGTTGGAACTGACGGATCGCGAATAGGACACCCGGTTAGAGAATTGAGACTGAAAGATGGGATTTTCCATCATTTAAGGCTCGAAAACTGCCCGCCGGGGGTCCGAAATGGGAAACGGCTACCGGACAAAATCAAAAACTGGCACAAGCACTTCAACTCATGGTAGATTAACTTGTAGGGCACTGACGGTTTCGCAAATAGGACTCCCGATTAGAGAATTACGAGTGAACATTGGGTTTTCCAACATTGGGCTCCAAAACGGCCCACCGGGGGTCCTGACGGGAAACGACATCCGAAAAAAATCAAAAACCGGCACGAGCACTTCCCTCGAAGGTAGAGTAACTTGTAGGAACTGACGGTACGGAAATAGGACTCCCGGTTAGAGAATTACGACTGAAACATGGGATTTTCCAACACTTAGGCTCGAAAACGACACGTCGGGGGCCCAGAATGGTAAACGGCCGCGGGAAAAATCGGAAACCAGCACAAGCACTTCGCTCGAGGGTAGAGTAACTTGTAGGAACTGGCTTTTCGTAAAGAGGACTCCTGATTAGAGAATTACGAGCAAAACATGGGATTTTCCAACACTTTACGCTCCAAAATGGCCGCCGGGGGGTCCCAGAAATGGAAAACGGCCCCTGGAAAAATCGAAAACCAGTTACGGGCACTTCCCTCGAGGGTAGAGTAACTTGTAGGAACTGACGGTTCGCAAATAGGACTCGCAAGTTAGAGAATTACGACTGAACATGGGAATTTTCCAACACTTTGGCTTGAAAAGGCCCGTCGGGGGCCTGGAAACGGTAAATGGCTGTGGGAAAATTCGGAAAAAAGGAAGAGCACTTCACTCGTTTATAGAACTGACGGTTCGCAAATAGGACTTTGATTTGAGAATTACGAGCGAAACATGAGATTTTCCAACACTTTGGCTCGAAAACGGCCTGCCGGAGGTCCGGAATGGGAAACTTTCCCCGAAAATTCTGAAAACCGGCACGAGCACTTCCCTCGAGGGTGTTGGAATTTGAGATGACTTGAGAAGTCTTTTAAAGAATTGAAGAAATTAATATCTCAAGTATTGTTTTGAGTTGGAATTCTTGTCAACACATTGTCACAAGCATGATGTTAATAGGTTGGAGTTGATAGAGCTTAAAAGAGAAATCAGAGTTGAAACAGTTCAGGAATTCAGAATTCCTGAAGCAGAGTGGTCGGTCGACCAGGCACCCCATGCGGTCGACCGAGCAAAGAGAAACCTGCAGAAAAAGTTTCAGGTAGCTCCCAGTTATTTTCGTGACACAGTGTGTCGTCGGTCGACCGGGACCCCAGGATGTGGACCGAGCACGAAAGTCATCTGATTCCAGACTATGTATGATGTCGACCGAGCAAGGAAGGATGTCGACCGAGCACGGGAATCAGAGTTGCGCAGAAACAGAAGTCTTGCACGAAAATTCAGCATTCTTATCTATTTCGTTTGGGACTCTTTCTAAACGAATTGTAGCCTATTTTGAACACACTTAAGGGTTACTATAACCTATATAAAGGCATGTTTGGTTCGTTTTTAATAAGACACCAGAGAGAGAAAGAAGAGAAGAGAAAAGAGAGAGAGTTTTGGAGAGAAGAAGGTGCTGTTGCTGTGTGCAGTTGTGTTGCAAGTTTCTACAGCAAGTGTGGACGAGGATGTGCTCTTGAAGATGATGTTTCGTCCATAAGATAAGTGTCTCTCTGTTTATGCTTTAATTTCAATTTGTAAGGGATTGAGAGAGAGAGATTGTAGAGGGGAAAGGCTATAGAAAAAGGTTTCTACTTTTATTCTGTAGAACATCAAGTTGGTGCTTGGTTGTCTGGGGTTTGGTGATCCTATCTGTTGGTGCAGATAAATTGTAAAGGGAGTCGGTGCTTCCTAGATAGTTGGTGCTATCTGAAACTCAAGGGAGTAGGTGCTTCCTAGATAGTCGGTGCTATCTGAAACTAAGGGTTGGTGCTCTTTGTCGTTGGTGCGACTAAATAGATTCAGATCTGTCCCGGATTGGTGTTCGGACAGTCTTTGAACCGTGGACGTAGCCTTTCGGTGAACCACGTTAAATCTGGTGTCCTTGTGTGATTTGATTTGCTTTTGTTGTTAAATTGGACCTGTTTTTAAAGAATCACTGATTCACCCCCCCCCCTCTCAGTGATCGCGATATCTAACAATTGGTATCAGAGCGTAAGGTTCCCTTGAAAAGCTTAACACGCTAAGGGTGATCTCTTGTCAAATAACATGGCAACCAATACAGGGAATAAGAAAGCACCTTTGTTTGATGGTTCTAATTACTCCTTCTGGAAGATCAGAATGCAGGCTTTCATTAAGTCACTTGGCTATGATGTCTGGGAGACTGTCAGAGTCGGTTACAATATTGCCATTGTACCCAATGATGCTGCAACGAAGAAGTTAGCAGACAACGACTCTAAGGCGCAGAATGCACTCTTTAGTGGCCTTGTGGACAGCGAGCTGGTCAAAGTAATTGCATGCAAAACAGCCAAGGAAATATGGGACAAGTTGAAAAGCATTCATGAAGGAGATGAGAAGATCAAAGAAGCAAAATTGCAAACCCATCGCTCTCAATTTGAATCTCTTCGCATGGAGGAAAGCGAGAATGTTGACTCATATTTGCAACGAGTGAATGAAGTCACGAATGACATTCGTGGATTAGGGGAGGAGATTAAAGAACCAGTCATCGTCAAAATGGTTCTAAGATCTCTTCTTCCCCGGTTTGATTCAAAAGTCTCAGCCATAGAAGAAGCCAAAGATCTGAATGAATTTTCCATGGATGAGTTGCATGGTTCACTCACTGCCTATGAGATGCGCATAGGTAAGACGTCTTCATTTGATAGAGAAGCGGCCTTCAAAGTTCAGAAAAAGGGAAAAGAGACTGCTGGTCATGATTCTGATACTGATGATGATGAGCTTGAGGCTCAATTTGTTAGAAAGCTGAAGAAAGGAAGCAATGGAAAGTACAAAGGGAAGCTACCCTTTAAATGCTTCAATTGTGGCGGTGTTGGTCACTTTGCTGCGAAGTGTCCGCTGAAAGAAAATAATGATGATGACTCTTATGTTGATAAGAGTAAGTGGAAGAAAAATTTCAGAAAGAGGGGCAAAGCAAAAAGCTTCATCAGTCAATATAATGACAGCACGTCTGAAACTTCAGACGATGATGAATCAGCCGAGGCAACTGAAGCTCTCTTCATGGTTACCGTTGAAGAAGAAGAGGAGCAAGAGCCGGAAGAAGAAGAGGAGGCTGAGGTCAATCTCGAAGAAGAACTCATTGCCGCACTTGAGGAGCTTAGCATGGAACGAAAAACAAGTAAGAAAAATCTGAAACTTCTTCATGAATCTGAAAGTTCAATTATTGCTTTGAAAACTCAAGTTGAAGAATATAAAAGAATGGTGGAAGTCCTTTCAAAATCAAATAAGTATCAAAAAGGAAGAGGCTATGAAACTTGAAACTGAAATCGCTAGAGCAAAGGCTGAAAACTTGGAAAGTAGCCGAAAACTCAAAGCACTCCAAGCGATTGAAGGGACAATGAAAACTCAATGAAATTCTGAAAGTTCAAAAGCCCTTCCACAATAAATTTGGTATTGGATTTGAAACCGGAGAGTCCTCTAAAGCTTGCATCTTCTTTGGTTATGAAACAAACTGCCATACCTCTCAAGGCAACAAAGCGTCAAATTCAGCCTAGTATTGAGATGTTCAATAAGAAAAGGGTTGTGGAGTTTAACCAGCCACCTAAGAAAGGAAGAATGTTCAGATTCTATAGTTATTGCTATCATTGTAATAGATATGGACATAAAAGAGCTGATTGCAAATTCTATGTTAGAAACAGCCCATTTGTGACTAGGAACCCTTTTTCAATCCTAAACAGCCACAGAATTGAATGCTATATGTGTCATAATTATGGACACTTGGCTAGGGATTGTAGGTTGCCTATAGCTAACCAATTTAAGGTTGAAAAGAAACCCAAGTTAGTTAAGGCATGGAGGGCAAAGAAAAGGGAAGGTAATTCCAAGGAATCTCTCATTGTGCAAACGGCATTCAATGCACAAAAGAAGACAGCACCATGGGTCCTTGATAGTGGCTGTTCAAGCCATATGACAGGTGATAAGGAAAAATTCGTCAAATTACAGCACTATGAAGGCGGATCAGTGAAGTTTGGTAACAATGATGGTGCCAAAATCTGCGGAAAAGGTGTTGTTCAGCTAAAGGCAAACAAGATCAGATTAGACGAGGTCTTATATGTGTCTGGACTAAGACACAACTTGCTTAGTGTGAGCCAGATCTGTGACAAAGGCCACGAAGTTATCTTCACTAAGAATGGTTTTGCTATCAAGAAGTGTAGCAACGGCAAAACAGTGGCTACTGGATCTAGGACTGCTGGAAATCTCTATACATTGTCAGATGGAGCTGAAAAGACTTGCTTGATGAGTCGGACAGAGGAAAGTTGGTTGTGGCACAAACGCCTTGGGCATCTAAACTTTGATAACATGTCAAAGATTTGCAATTCAAAGGCTGTCAGAGGTATGTCTACAAGTTGAAAAGCCTTCCAACCCCATTTGCGATTCTTGTCAAAAGGGAAAGCAAACGAGGGTAATGTTCAAGTCAAAGGAGCATCATTCAAAGAAACCTCTTGAGCTAGTGCACACTGATCTCTGTGGACCGATGCGAACTCAAAGCACCAATGGAGATAAGTATTTTATGTTATGCATTGATGATTATACTCGTATGACATGGGTATTGTTTCTTAAGCATAAACATCAAGCACTTGATCGTTTTAAAGTGTTTAAAGCACAGGTTGAAAATATGCTTGGAAAACGTATCAAGATTTTAAGGTCTGATCGAGGCGGTGAATTCACATCTGAAAAGTTCACTAACTATTGTGAGCACCATGGCATTCAAAGACAGTATTCAGCCCCTAGAACTCCACAGCAAAATGGAGTTGTGGAACGGAAAAATCGCACCGTTCAAGAGATGGCTCGTACAATGCTAACTGAGAGCAAGCTAGCTGACAAATACTGGAAGGAGGCAATCCATACGGCTGTATACATTCAGAATCGATGCTTGATAAGGCCACATGAAGACAAAACTCCTTATGAGCTATGGTTTGGGCGAAAAGCAACAGTCAAGCACTTCAGAGTCTTCGGTAGTAAGTGTTACATCAAGCGTCTTGAACAAAATCCGGGCAAGTTTGATGAAAGAGCTGATGAAGGTATATTTCTGGGTTATTCCTCATCTAGTAAGGCTTACAGATGTCTTAACAAAAGGACCAGAAAAATCATAGAAAGTGCTGATGTTAGAATTGATGAAAACTATGAATCAAAGAATGGAACTCATTATGACAGTCCAGTTTATGAGGACTCGAGTGAGATTGATGATGAAGTAGCTAAACCTAATGATTCTGAGAAATCAAAGGATGACTCAGAGGATGCTACATCTAGAAAGAAAAGCACTTGGGTAGAGCAACACCCTAAGGATCAAATCATTGGAGATCCTGAGGCCGGTGTTAAAACAAGACAAAGTGTAGTTAGCAATTACTCACTTGTGTCCACCATTGAACCCAAGACTGTGGCTGAAGCCAGTCTCGATGAAAGTTGGTTAAAAGCTATGCATGAGGAGTTGGAACAAATTGAGAAGAACTCCACATGAGAACTAGTCTCTAGACCTACCGATAAGAATGTTATTGGTACTAAATGGGTCTTTCGGAATAAGCTGAATGAAGATGGTCAGGTCATACGAAACAAAGCAAGGTTGGTTTGTAAAGGCTATGCTCAAGTTGAAGGCATAGATTTTGAAGAAACCTTTGCACCGGTGGCTCGTCTGGAAGCCATTCGTATGTTTCTTGCATTGGCTGCATACAAAACCTTCAAGGTATTTCAGATGGATGTAAAGTCAGCCTTCTTGAATGGATTACTTGAAGAAGAGGTCTACATTGAGCAACCTGATGGTTTTCTTATTAGCAAAAATTCAGACCTAGTGTGCAAATTAAAAAAGGCTCTTTATGGGTTAAAACAAGCGCCAAGGGCGTGGTATGCAAGGCTGGACCTATATCTCCGCAAGATCGACTTTGGAAAAGGACTGGTTGATAGCAATCTTTATGTCAAAACAGAGTTGAGCAAACAGCTGGTTGTTATTGTTTATGTCGATGACATAATCTTTGGTGGCAATGATGAAGAAATGTGCAGGAATTTCGCTGAAGAGATGAAGAAAGAATTTGAGATGTCAATGCTTGGAGAACTAAAGTTCTTCCTTGGTTTACAAGTTCAGCAGCTGAAACATGGTATCTTCATATCACAGATGAAATACATCAAGGAAATGCTGAAGCGATTTAACATGGAAGACAGCAAGCCAGTGAGCACACCAATGACAACGAACACAAAGCTAAGCAAAGATGATAAGGGTTCGTCCGTTGATCACACCACTTATCGTTCTATGATAGGAAGCTTGCTTTATTTGACTGCTACAAGACCGGATCTTCTGCAAGCAGTATGTATGGTGGCTCGATTTCAAGCATCACCAACTGAGACGCACCTCACAGCAGTAAAAAGGATATTTCGATATCTGAAAGGTACCATGGAGCTTGGCATTTGGTATCCTAAAGGCAAATCCTTTACTCTTGTTGCATACTCTGACGCCGATTGGGCTGGATGTATAGATGATCGCAAGAGTACAAGCGGTGGTGCATTCTATCTCGGTGACAGGTTGGTGGCATGGCATAGTAAGAAACAAGATTCAGTATCCCTTTCTACAGCGGAAACGGAATTTATTGCAGCGGCAACTTGTTGTACGCAAGTGTTATGGATGCGGCAAATGCTCTCTGATCTAGGAGTTCCGACAACAGATCCTACGCCGATCCTCTGTGACAACACAAGTGTAATTCACATCTCCAAGAATCCTGTTCAGCATTCTAGAACGAAGCATGTAGCAATTCGCTATCACTTTCTCAAGGAAAAGGTTGTTGATGGTGAGGTAAAGTTGGAATATGTCCCAACTACTGAGCAAGTTGCTGATATCTTCACAAAACCTCTGCCAAAAGAAGTCTTCGAGTATCTCCGGAAAAAATTAGGAGTTACTCACTCTCCTAATCCTTAGGAGTTGTGCTTGAAAGGGGGAGCAATGTATTCCTTGAATATCCCATTCGCTCCTTCGTTGGTCCCTTTGGACTTGTTGTCAAAGGGGGAGAAAGACTTAAGCTAGGAGAAAGCTATGCTTAGAAGAAGTGATACTATGATAGCTAGGGGGAGATTGAAAGTCATGCTAGGAGAAAGCTATGCTTAGAAGAAGTTATGCTATGATAACTTTGGGGAGATTGGTATCAAGAGTGTTAGAAGATCTTGATTTATTTTAAAGACAGGGGGAGACTATGGTTCTGAAGAAGCATCATGAAGATCAACTAGTTTCTAAGTGTTGAAGTTCCAAAAGTGTTGCCAACAATTCCAAAGGGGGAGATTGTTGGAATTTGAGATGACTTGAGAAGTCTTTTAAAGAATTGAAGAAATTAATATCTCAAGTATTGTTTTGAGTTGGAATTCTTGTCAACACATTGTCATAAGCATGATGTTAATAGGTTGGAGTTGATAGAGCTTAAAAGAGAAATCAGAGTTGAAACAGTTCAGGAATTCAGAATTCCTGAAGCAGAGTGGTCGGTCGACCGGGCACCCCATGCGGTCGACCGAGCAAAGAGAAACCTGCAGAAAAAGTTTCAGGTAGCTCCCAGTTATTTTCGTGACACAGTGTGTCGTCGGTCGACCGGGACCCCAGGATGTCGACCGAGCACGAAAGTCATCTGATTCCAGACTGTGTATGATGTCGACCGAGCAAGGAAGGATGTCGACCGAGCACGGGAATCAGAGTTGCGCAGAAACAGAAGTCTTGCACGAAAATTCAGCATTCTTATCTATTTCGTTTGGGACTCTTTCTAAACGAATTGTAGCCTATTTTGAACACACTTAAGGGTTACTATAACCTATATAAAGGCATGTTTGGTTCGTTTTTAATAAGACACCAGAGAGAGAAAGAAGAGAAGAGAAAAGAGAGAGAGTTTTGGAGAGAAGAAGGTGATGTTGCTGTGTGCAGTTGTGTTGCAAGTTTCTACAGCAAGTGTGGATGAGGATGTGCTCTTGAAGATGATGTTTCGTCCATAAGATAAGTGTCTCTCTGTTTATGCTTTAATTTCAATTTGTAAGGGATTGAGAGAGAGAGATTGTAGAGGGGAAAGGCTATAGAAAAAGGTTTCTACTTTTATTCTGTAGAACATCAAGTTGGTGCTTGGTGTCTGGGGTTTGGTGATCCTATCTGTTGGTGCAGATAAATTGTAAAGGGAGTCGGTGCTTCCTAGATAGTTGGTGCTATCTGAAACTCAAGGGAGTATGTGCTTCCTAGATAGTTGGTGCTATCTGAAACTAAGGGTTGGTGCTCTTTGTCGTTGGTGCGACTAAATAGATTCAGATCAGTCCCGGATTGGTGTTCGGACAGTCTTTGAACCGTGGACGTAGCCTTTCGGTGAACCACGTTAAATCTGGTGTCCTTGTGTGATTGGATTTGCTTTTGTTGTTAAATTGGACCTGTTTTTAAAGAATCACTGATTCACCCCCCCCCCCCTCTCAGTGATCGCGATATCTAACAGAGGGTAGAGTAACTTGTTGGAACTGATGGGTCGCGAGTAGGACACCCGGTTAGAGAATTGAGACTGAAAAATGGGATTTTCCATCATTTAAGGCTCGAAAACTGCCCGCCGAGGGTCCGAAACGGGAAACGGCTGCCGGACAAAATCGAAAACTGGCACAAGCACTTCACTCATGGGTAGAGTAACTTGTAGGCACTGACGGTTCGCAAATAGGGCTCCCGATTAGAGAATTACGAGTGAAACATTGGGTTTTCCAACATTGGGCTCCAAAACGGCCCACCGGGGGTCCTGAACGGGAAACGACATCCGAAAAAAATCAAAAACTGGCACGAGCACTTCCCTCGAAGGTAGAGTAACTTGTAGGAACTGACGGTCCCGGTTAGAGAATTACGACTGAAACATGGGATTTTCCAACACTTAGGCTCGAAAACGACACGTCGGGGGCCCAGAATGGTAAACGGCCGCGGGAAAAATCGGAAACCAGCACAAGCACTTCGCTCGAGGGTAGAGTAACTTGTAGGAACTGGCTTTTCGTAAAGAGGACTCCTGATTAGAGAATTACGAGCAAAACATGGGATTTTCCAACACTTACGCTCCAAAATGGCCCGCCGGGGGTCCAGAAATGGAAAACGGCCCCTGGAAAAATCGAAAACCAGTACGGGCACTTCCCTCGAGGGTAGAGTAACTTGTAGGAACTGACGGTTCGCAAATAGGACTCCCAGTTAGAGAATTACGACTGAAACATGGGATTTTCCAACACTTTGGCTTGAAAAAGGCCCGTCGGGGGCCTGGAACGGTAAATGGCTGTGGGAAAAATCGAAAAAAAGGACGAGCACTTCACTCGTTTATAGGAACTGACGGTTCGGAATTAGGACTTTTGATTTGAGAATTACGAGCGAAACATGAGATTTTCCAACACTTTGGCTCGAAAACGGCCCGCCGGAGGTCCGGAATGGGAAACTTTCCCCGAAAATACTGAAAACTAGCACGAGCACTTCCCTGGAGGGTAGAGTAACTTGTTGGAACTGACGGGTCGCGAATAGGACACCCGGTTAGAGAATTGAGACTGAAAGATGGGATTTTCCATCATTTAAGGCTCGAAAACTGCCCGCCGGGGGTCCGAAATGGGAAACGGCTACCGGACAAAATCAAAAACTGGCACAAGCACTTCACTCATGGGTAGAGTAACTTGTAGGCACTGACGGTTCGCAAATAGGGCTCCCGATTAGAGAATTACGAGTGAAACATTGGGTTTTCCAACATTGGGCTCCAAAACTGCCCACCGGGGGTCCTGAACGGGAAACGACATCCGAAAAAAATCAAAAACTGGCACGAGCACTTCCCTCGAAGGTAGAGTAACTTGTAGGAACTGACGGTACGGAAATAGGACTCCTGGTTAGAGAATTACTACTGAAACATGGGATTTTCCAACACTTAGGCTCAAAAACGACACGTCGGGGGCCCAGAATGGTAAACGGCTACGGGAAAAATCGGAAACCAGCACAAGCACTTCGCTCGAGGGTCGAGTAACTTGTAGGAACTGGCTTTTCGTAAATAGGACTCCCGATTAGAGAATTACGAGCAAAACATGAGATTTTCCAACACTTACGCTCCAAAACGGCCCGCCGGGGGTCCAGAAACGGAAAACGGCCCCTGGAAAAATCGAAAACCAGTACGGGCACTTCCCTCGAGGGTAGAGTAACTTGTAGGAACTGACGGTTCGCCAATAGGACTCCATGTTAGAGAATTACAAGTGAAACATGAGATTTTCCAACACTTTGGCTCAAAAATGGCCCGTCGAAGGCCTGAAATGAGAAACGGCCAAGGTAAAATCAGAAACCGGCACGAACACTTCCCTCGAAGGTAAAGTAACTTGTAGGAACATGTGATTACGAGCGAAACATGTGATTTTCCAAAACTTAGACTTGAAAACGGCCTGCCGGGGTCTGGAACGGGAATCGGCACAAGGACAATACGAAAACCGGCACGAGCACTTCCCTCGAGGGTAGAGTAATTTCTAGGAACTGACAGTTCGCAAATAGGACTCCCGATTAGAGAATCACGAGCGAAACATGTGATTTTCCAACACTTAGGCTCTAAAACGGCACACTGGGTGTCCAGAAACAGGAAATGGCCCCCGGAAAAATCAAAAACCACCACGATCACTTCCCTCGAGGGTAGAGTAACATGTAGGAACTGAAGGTTCGCAAATAGGACTCCCGGTTAGAGAATTACGACTGAAACATGGGATTTTCCACTACTTTCACATTAAAAAGGCCCGTCGGGGGCCCTGGAATGGTAAACGGCTACGGGAAAAATCGGAAAAAAGAACGAACACTTCACTCGTTTATAGGAACTGACGGTTTGCGAATAGGACTTTCGATTTAAGAATTACGAGCGAAACATGAGATTTTCCAACACTTTGGCTCGAAAATGGCCTGCCGGAGGTCCGGAATGGGAAACGGTCCCCGAAAATACTTAAAACCGGCACGAACAATTCCCACGAGGGTAGAGTAACTTGTTGGAACTGACGGGTCGCGAATAGGACACCCGGTTAGAGAATTAAGACTGAAAGATGGGTTTCTCCAACACTTAAAGCTCGAAAACTGCCCGCCGGGGGTCCGGAAATGGAAACGGCAGCCGGACAAAATCGAAAACCGGCACGAGCACTTCACTCGTGGGCAGAGTAACTTGTAGGCACTGACGGTTCGCAAATAGGACTCCCGATTAGAGAATTACGAGTGAAACATTGGGTTTTCCAACACTTGGGCTCCAAAATGGCCCATCGGGGGTCCGGATTGGGAAACGACATCCGGAAAAATCAAAAACTGGCACGAGCACTTCCCTCGAAGGTAGAGTAACTTGTAGGAACTGACGGTATGGAAATAGGACTCCCAGTTAGAGAATTACGACTGAAACATGGGATTTTCCAACACTTTGGCTCAAAAACGGCCCATCGGGGACCCAGAATGGTAAACGGCTGCGGGAAAAATTGGAAACCAGCACAAGCACTTCGCTCGAGGGTAGAGTAACTTGTAGGAACTGGCTTCTCGTAAATAGGACTCCCGATTAGAGAATTACGAGTAAAACATGGGATTGTCCAACACTTAGGCTCCAAAGCTTCCCGCCGGGGGTCCAGCAATGGAAAACGGCTCCCGGAAAAATCGAAAACCAGTACAAGCACTTCCTCCGAGGGTAGAGTAATTTGTAGGAACTGACTGTTCGCAAATTGGACTCTCGGTTAGAGAATTACAACTGATACATGAGATTTTCCGACACATTGGCTCAAAAATGGCCCGCCGGGGGCCTGGAACGGGAAACGGGCAAGGTAAAATCGAAAACCGGCACGAGCACTTCCCTCGAGGGTAAAGTTACTTGTAAGAACAGATGGTTCGCAAGTAGGACTCTCGGTTTTAGAATTACGACCGAAACATGGGATTTTCCAACACTTAGGCTCGAAAACGGCCCGCCGGGGGTCCGGAACGGGAAACTGCCCCTGGAAAGTTCAAAAACCGTCACGAGCACTTCCCTCGAGGGTAGAGTAACTTGTTGTAACTGACGGGTCACGAATAGGACTCCCGGTTAGAGAATTACGACTGAAACATGAGATTTTCCAACATTTATGCTCGAAAACAGCCCGTCGGTGGCCTGGAACGAGAAACAGCGAGGGGAGAAATCAGAAATCGGCACGAGCACTTCGTTCGTGGGTAGAGTAACTTGTAGGCACTGATGGTTCGCAAATAGGACTCCCGGTTAGAGAATTACAAGCGAAACATGTGATTTTCCAAAACTTAGGCTTGAAAACGGCCTGCCGGGGTCTGGAACGGGAATCGGCCCAAGGAAAAAACGAAAACCGGCACGAGCACTTCCCATGAGTGTAGAGTAACTTGTAGGAACTAATAGTTCGCAAATAGGACTCCCGATTAGAGAAATACAAGTGAAACATGGGATTTTCTAACACTTAGGCTCCAAAACGGCCCACCGGGGGTCCAGAAACAGGAAATGGCCACTGGAAAAATTGAAAACCGGTACTATCACTTCCCTTGAGGGTGGAGTAACTTGTAGGAACTGAAGGTTCATAAATAGGACTCCCGGTTAGAGAATTACGACTAAAATATGGGATTTTCCAACGCCTTGGCTCGAAAAAGGCTCGTCGGGGGCTCGGAACAATAAACGTCTGTGGGAAAAATCGGAAACCAGCACAAGCACTTCGCTCGAGGGTAGAGTAAGTTATAGAAACTGGCGGTTCGCAAATAGGACTCTCGATTAGAGAATTACGAGTGAAACATTGCATTTTCCAACACTTAGGCTCGAAAATGGCTCGCAAGGGGTCCGGAACGGGAAACGGCCCCCGGAAAAATAAAAAACCGGCACGAGCACTTCCCTCGAGGGTAGAGTAACTTGTAGGAACTGACAGTTCGCTAATAGAACTCCCGGTTAGAGAATTACGACTAAAACATGGGATTTTCCAACACTTTGGCTCGAAAACGGCCCATCGGGGGCCCGGAACGGCAAACGGCTGCGGGAAAAGTCGGAAACCAACATAAGTACTTCGCTCGAGGGTAGAGTAATTTGTACGAACTGCCTTTCCGTAAATAGAACTCCTGATTAGAGAATTACGAGCAAACACATGGGATTTTCCAACACTTAGGCTCCAAAACGGCCCGCAGGGGGTCCAAAAACAGAAAACAGCCCCCGAAAAATTCAAAAACCAGCACGAGCACATCCCTCGAGGGTAGAGTAACTTGTAGGAACTGACTGTTCGCAAATAGAATTCCCAGTTAGAGAATTACGACTGAAACATGAGATTTTCCAACACTTTGGCTCGAAAATGGCCCGCCGGGGGCCTGGAACGGGAAACAGCCTAAGGTAAAATGGGAAACCGGCACGAGCACTTCCCTCGAGGGTAGAGTAACTTGTAGGAACAGATGGTTCGCATGTAGGACTCTCGGTTAGAGAATTACGAGCGAAACATTGGATTTTCCAACACTAAGGCTCGAAAACGGCCCGCCGGGGGTCCGGAACGGGAAACTTCCCATGGAATTTTTGAAAACCGTCACGAGCACTTCCCTCGAGGGTAGAGTAACTTGTTGGAACTGACGGGTCACGAATAGGACTCCCGGTTAGAGAATTACGACTCAAACATGGGATTTTCTAACACTGAGGCTCGAAAACGGCCCGTCGGGGGCCTGAAACAGTAAACGGCTGTGGGAAAAATTGGAAACCAGAACGAGCACTTCACTCGAGGGTAGAGTAAGTTATAGGAACTGGCGGTTCGCAAATAGGCCTCTCGATTAGAGAATTACGAGTGAAACATTGCATTTCCCAACACTTAGGCTCGAAAACGGCTCGCCAGGGGTCCGGAACGGGAAACGGCATCGGGAAAAATCAAAAACCGGCACGAGCACTTCCCTCGAGGGTAGAGTAACTTGTAGGAACTGACGGTTCGCACATTGAACTCCCGGTTAGAGAATTACGACTGAAACATGGGATTTTCCAACACTTTGGCTTGAAAACGGCCCGTCGGGGGCCCGGAACGGCAAACGGCTGCGGGAAAAATCGGAAACCAGCATAAGTACTTCGCTCGAGGTAGAGTAATTTGTAGGAACTGCCTTTTCGTAGATAGGACTCCCGATTAGACAATTACGAGCAAACACATGGGATTTTCCAACACTTAGGCTCCAAAACGGCCTGCCGGGGGTCCAAAAATGGAAAACGGCCCCTGGAAAAATCGAAAACCAGCACAAGCACTTCCCTCGAGGGTAGAGTAACTTGTAGCAACTGACTGTTCGCAAATAGGACTCCCGGTTAGAGAATTACGACTGAAACATGAGATTTTCCAGCACTTTGGCTCGAAAACGGCCCGCTGGGGGCCTGGAACGGGAGTCGGCCCAAGGTAAAATCGGAAACTAGCACGAGCACTTCCCTCGAGGGTAGAGTAACTTGTAGGAACAGATGGTTCGAAAGTAGGACTCTCGGTTAGAGAATTACGAGCGAAACATTGGATTTTCCAACACTTAGGCTCGAAAACAGCCCGCCGGGGGTCCGGAACTGGAAACTGCCCCTGGAAAGTTTGAAAACCGTCACGAGCACTTCCCTCAAGGGTAGAGTAACTTGTTGGAACTGATGGGTCACGAATAGGACTCCCGGTTAGAGAATAACTATTGAAACATGGGATTTTCCAACACTTAGGCTCGAAAACAGCCCGTCGGGGGCCTGGAACGGGACACGGCCGCGGGAGAAATCGGAGACCGGCACGAGCATTTCGCTCGTGGGTAGAGTAACTTGTAGGCACTGATTATTCGCAAATAGGACTCCCGATTAGTGAATTACAAGCGAAACATGTGATTTTCCAAAACTTAGGCTCGAAAACGGCCTGCCGGGGTCTGGAATGGGAATCGGCACAAGGACAATACGAAAACCGGCACAAGCACTTCCCTTGAGGGTAGAGTAACTTGTAGGAATTGACAGTTCGCAAATAGGACTCCCAATTAGAGAATTACGAGCGAAACATGGGATTTTCCAAAACTTAAGCTCCAAAACGGCCCAACGGGGGTCCAGAAACAGGAAATGGCCCCTGGAAAAATTGAAAACCGGCACGATCGCTTCCCTCGAGGGTGGAGTAACTTGTAGGAACTGAAGGTTCGCAAATAGGACTCCCGGTTAGAGAATTACGACTGAAACATGGGATTTTCCAACACTTTGGCTTGAAAAACGCCCGTCGGGGGCCTGGAACGGCATACGGCTGCGGGAAAAATCGGAAACCAGCACGAGCACTGCGCTCGAGGGTAGAGTAAGTTATAGGAACTGGCGGTTCGCAAAAAGGAATCTTGATTAGAGAATTACAAGTGAAACATTGCATTTTCCAAGACTTAGGCTTGAAAACGGCTCGCCAGGGGTCCGGAATGGGAAACGGCACCCGGAAAAATCAAAATCGGGCACGAGCACTTCCCTCGAGGGTAGAGTAACTTGTAGGAACTGAGGGTTAGCAAATAGAACTCCCGGTTTGAGAATTACGACTGAAACATAGGATTTTCCAACACTTTGGCTCAAAAACGGCCCGTCGGGGGCCCAGAACGGCAAACGGCTGCGAGAAAAATCGGATTTGAGAATTACGAGCGAAACATGAGATTTTCTAACACTTCGCTCGAGGGTAGAGTAACCTGTAGGAACTGATGGTTCACAAATATGACTCCCGGTTAGAAAATTACAACTGAAACAAGAGATTTTCCAACACTTTGGCTCAAAAATAGCCCGCCTGGGGCCTGGAACGGGAAACGGCCGCAGGAGAAATTGGAGACCGGCACGAGCACTTCGTTCGTGGGTAGAGTAACTTGTAGGCACTGATTGTTCGCAAATAGGACTCCTGGTTAGAGAATTACGAGCGAAACATTTGATTTTCCAAAACTTAGGCTCGAAAACTGCCTGCCGTGGTCTGGAACGGGAATTGGCACAAGGACAATATGAAAACCGGCACGAGCACTTCCCTTGTGGGTAGATTAACTTGTAGGAACTGACAGTTCGCAAATAGGACTCCCGATTAGAGAATTACGAGCGAAACATGGGATTTTCCAAAACTTAGACTCTAAAACGGCCGGAAAAATCGAAAACCGGCACGATCACTTCCCTCGAGGGTAGAGTAACTTTTAGGAACTGAAGGTTCGCAAATAGCACAACCGGATAGAGAATTACGACTGAAACATGGGATTTTCCATCACTTTGGCTTGAAAAAGGCCCGTCGGGGGCCCTGGAACGGTAAACGGCTGCGGGAAAAATTGGAAAAAAGCACGAGCACTTCACTCGTTTATAGGAACTAACGGTTGGCAAATAGGACTTTCGATTTGAGAATTACGAGCGAAACATGAGATTTTCTAACACTTTGGCTCGAAAACGGCCCGCCGGAGGTCCGGAATGGGAAACGGTGCCCGAAAATACTTAAAACCGGTACGAGCACTTCCCTTGAGGGTAGAGTAACTTATTGAAACCGACAGGTCGCGAATAGGACACCCGGTTAGAGAATTAAGACTGAAAGATGGGATTTTCCAACACTTAAGGCTCGAAAACTGCCCGCCAGGGGTCCGGAATGGGAAACGGCCGCCCGACGAAATCCAAAACCGGCACAAGCACTTCACTCGTGGGTAGAGTAACTTGTAGGCACTGACGGTTCACTAATAGGACTCCGGATTAGAGAATTACGAGTGAAACATTGGGTTTTCCAACACTTGGGCTCCAAAACAGCCCAATGGGGGTCCGGAACGGGAAATGACATCCGAAAAAGCCAAAACCGGCACCAGCACTTCCCTCGAAGGTAGAGTAACTCGTAAGAACTGACGGTATGGAAATAGGACTCCCGGTTAGAAAACGGCCCGTCGGGGGCCCAGAATGGTAAACGGCTGCGGGAAAAATCGGAAACCAGCACAAGCACTTCGTTCGAGGGTAGACTAACTTGTAGGAACTGGCTTTTCGTAAATAGGACTCCCGATTAGAAAATTACGAGCAAAACATGGGATTTTCCAACACTCAGGCTCCAAAATGGCCCGCCGGGGGTCCAGAAAAGGAAAATGGTCCCCGAAAAAATCAAAAACCAGTACGAGCACTTCCCTCGAGGGTAGAGTAACTTGTAGGAACTGGCGGTTCGCAAATATGACTCCTGGTTAGAAAATTACAACTAAAACAAGAGATTTTCCAACACTTTGGCTCAAAAATAGCCCGCCGGGGGCCTGGAACGGGAAACGGCCAAAGTAAAAACCGAAACCAGCACGAGCACTTCCCTCGAGGGTAAAGTAACTTGTAGGAACTGACGGGTCACGAATAGGTCCCCGGTTAGAGGATTACGACTGAAACATGAGATTTTCCAACACTTATGTTCGAAAACAGCCCGTCGGTGGCCTGGGACGGGAAACGGCGGGGGGAGAAATCGGAAACCGGCGCAAGCACTTCGTTCGTGGGTAGAGTAACTTGTAGGCACTTATGGTTCGCAAATTGGACTCCCGGTTAGAGAATCACGAGCGAAACATGTGATTTTCCAAAGCTTAAGATTGAAAATGGCCTGCCGAGGTCTGGAACGGGAATCGGCCCAAGGAAAAATTGAAAATTGGCACGAGCACTTCCCTTGTGGGTAGAGTAACTTGTAGGAACTGACAGTTCGCAAATAGGACCCCCAATTAGCGTACTACGAGCGAAACATGGGATTTTCTAACACTTAGGCTCCAAAACGGCCCACCGGGGGTGAAAAAATAGGAAATGGCCCCTGGAAAAATTGAAAACCGGCACGATCACTTCCCTCGAGGGTGGAGTAACTTGTAGGATTTGAAGGTTCGCAAATAAGACTCCCGGTTAGAGAATTACGACTGAAACATGGGATTTTCCAACACTTTGGCTCGAAAAAGGCCCGTCGGGGGCCTGGAACGGTAAACGGTTGCGGGAAAAATCGGAAACCAGCACGAGCACTTCGCTCGAGGGTAGAGTAAGTTATAAAAACTGGCGGTTCGCAAATAACACTCTCAATTAGAGAATTACGAGTGAAACGTTGCATTTTCCAACACTTAGGCTTGAAAACGGCTTGCCAGGGGTCCGTAACGGGAAATGGCACCCGGAAAAATCGAAAACCGGCATGAGCACTTCCCTCGAGGGTAGAGTAACTTGTAGGAATTGACAGTTCGCAAAAAGAACTCCCGGTTAGAGAATTACAACTGAAACATGGGATTTCCCAACACTTTGGCATGAAAACAGCCCGTCGGGGGCCCAGAACGGCAAACGGCTGCGGGAAAAATTGGAAACCAGTACAAGCACATCGCTCGAGGGTAGAGTAATTTGTAGGAACTGGCTTTTCGTAAATAGGACTCCCGATTAGACAATTACGAGCGAAACATGGGATTTTCCAACAATTAGGCTCCAAAACGGCTCGCCAGGGGTCTAGAAACGGAAATAGGCCACCGGAAAAAATGAAAATCAGCATGAGTACTTCCCACGAGGGTAGAGTAACTTGTAGGAACTGACTGTTCGTAAATAGGACTCCCGGTTATAGAATTATGTCTGAAACATGAGATTTTCCAATATTTGGCTCGAAAATGGCCCGCCGGGAGCCTGGAACGGGAAACGGCCCAAGGTAAAATCGAAAACCGGCACGAGCACTTCCCTCGAGGGTTGAGTAACTTGTAGGAACAGATGGTTCTCAAGTAGGACTCTCAGTTAGAGAATTAGGAGCGAAACATTGGATTTTCCAACACTTAGGCTCGAAAACGGCCCACCGGGGGTCCTGGAACGGAAAACGGCTCCAAGAAAAATCGACAACCAGCACGAGCACTTCAGTCGAGGGTAGAGTAACTTTTAGGAACTGACGGTTCTCAAATAGGACTCCCGGTTAGAGAATTACGACTGAAACATGAGATTTTCCAACACTTTGGCTCGCAAATGGGCCGCCGGGGGCCTGGAACGGGAAACGGCCCAAGGTAAAATCGAAAACCAGTATGAGCATTTTAATCGAGGGTAGAGTAACTTGTAGGAACAGATGGTTCGCAAGTAGGACTCTCGGTTTGAGAATTACGAGCGAAACATGGGATTTTCCAACACTTAGGCTCGAAAACTGCCCGTCGGGGGTCCGGAATGGGAAACTGTCACGTGCACTTCCCTCGAGGGTAAAGTAACTTGTTGGAACTAATGGGTCACGAATAGGACTCCTGGTTAGAGAATTGCGACTGAAACATGGGATTCTCCAACACTTAGGATCGAAAACAGCCCATCGGTGGCTTGGAACGGGAAACGGCAGGAGGAGAAATCGGAAACCAGCACGAGCACTTCGTTCGTGGGTAGAGTAACTTGTAGGCACTGATGGTTCGCAAATAGGACTCTCGATTAGAGAATTACGAGCGAAACATGAGATTTTCCAAAGCTTAGGCTCGAAAACGGCCTGCCGGGTTCTTGAACGGGAATCGGCCTAAGGAAAACATGAAAACGGGCACGAGCACTTCCCTTGAGGGTAGAATAACTTATTGGAACTGACAGTTCGCAAATAGGACTCCCGATTAGAGAATTACGAGCGAAACATGGGATTTTCCAACACTTAGGCTCCAAAACGGCCCACCGGAGGTCCAGAAACAGGAAATGGCCCCTGGAGAAATCGAAAACCAGCACGACCACTTCCCTCGAGGGTATAGTAACTTGTAGGAACTGAAGGTTCGCAAATAAAACTCCCGGTTAGAGAATTACGACTGAAACATGGGATTTTCCAACACTTTCGCTCGAAAAAGGCCCGTCGGGGGCCTGGAACGGTAAACGGCAGCGGGAAAAATCGGAAACAAGCACGAGCACTTCGCTCAAGGGTAGAGTAAGTTATAAGAACTGACGGTTCGCAAATAAGACTCTCGATTAGAGAATTACGAGCGTAACATGAGATTTTCCAACACTTTGGCTCGAAAACGGCCCGCCGGGGGTCCAAAATGGGAAACGGCCCCCGGAAATACTGAAAACTGGCACGTGCACTTCCCTTGAGGCTAGAGTAACTTGTTGGAACTGACGGCTCGTGAATAGGAGACTCGGTTAGAGAATTAAGACTGAAAGATGAGATTTTCCAACACTTAAGGCTCGAAAACTGCCCGCCGGGGGTCCGGAACGGGAAACGGCCGCCGGACAAAATCAAAAACCGGCACGAGCACTTCACTCGTGGGTAGAGTAACTTGTAGGCACTGACGGTTCGCAAATAGGACTCCCTATTAGAGAATTACGAGTGAAACATTGGGTTTTCCAACACTTGGGCTCCAAAACGGCCCACCGGGGGTCCGGAATGGGAAACGACATCCGGAAAAATAAAAAACTGGCACGAGCACTTCCCTGGAAGGTAAAGTAACTTGTAGGAACTGACGGTATGGAAATAGGACTCCCGGTTAGAGAATTACGACTGAAACATGGGATTTTCCAACAGTTTGGTTCAAAAACGGCCCGTCAGGGGCCCAGAACGGTAAACGGCTGCGGGAAGAATCAGAAACCAGCACAGGCACTTCGCTCGAGGATAGAGTAACTTGTAGGAACCGGCTTTTCGTAAATAGGACTCCCGATTAGAGAACTACGAGCAAAACATGGGATTTTCCAACACTTGGGCTCCAAAACGGCACGCCGGCGGTCTAGAAATGGAAAACGGCTCCAAGAAAAATCGAAAACCAGCACGAGCACTTCCCTCGAGGGTAGAGTAACTTGTAGGAACTGACGGTTCGCAAATACGACTCCCGGTTAGAGAATTACGACTGAAACATGAGATTTTCCAACACTTTGCCTTGAAAGATGGCCTGCCGGGGGCTTGGAACGGGAAACGGCCCGAGGTAAAATTGAAAACCGGCACGAGCACTTCCCTCGAGGGTAGAGTAACGTGTAGGAACAGATGGTTCGCAAGTAGGACTCTCGGTTTGAGAATTACGAGAGAAACATGGGAATTTTCAACACTTAGGCTCGAAAACGGCCCGCCGGGAGTCCGGAACGGGAAACTACCCCTGGAGAGTTTGAAAACCATCACGAGCACTTCCCTCGAGGGTAGAGTAACTTGTTGGAACTGACGGGTCACGAATAGGACTGCCGGTTAGAAAATTACCACTGAAACATGGGATTTTCCAACACTTAGGCGCGAAATAGCCCGTCGGTGGCTTGGAATGGGAAACGGCCGCGGTAGAAATCGAAAACCGGCACGAGCACTTCGTTCGTGGGTAGAGTAACTTGTAGGCACTGATTGTTCACAAATAAGACTCCTGGTTAGAGAATTACGAGCGAAACATGTGATTTTCCAAAACTTAGACTCGAAAATGGTCTGTCGGGGTTTGGAACGGGAATTGGCACAAGGTTAATACGAAAACCGGCACGAGCACTTCCCTTGAGGGTAGAGCAACTTGTAGGAACTTACAGTTCGCAAATAGGACTCCCGATTAGAGAATTACGAGTGAAACATGGAATTTTCTAACACTTAGGCTATAAAACGGCCCACCGGGTGTCCCGAAATAGGAAATGGCCCCCAGAAAAATCAAAAACCGGCACGATCACTTCCCTCGAGGGTAGAGTAACTTATTGGAACAGAAGAATTGCAAATAGGACTCTCAGTTAGAGAATTACGACTGAAACATGGGATTTTCCAACACTTTGGCTTTAAAAAGGCCCGTCGGGGGCCCTAGAACGGTAAACGGCTGCGGGAAAAATCAGAAAAAAGTACGAGCACCTCACTCGTTTATAGGAACTGACGGTTGGCAAATAGGACTCTCGATTTGAGAATTACGAGCGAAATATTAGATTTTCCAACACTTTGGCTCGAAAACGGCCCGCCGGAGTTCCGGAACGGGAAACGGTCCCCGAAAAAATTGAAAACCGGCACGAGCACTTCACTCGTGGGTAGAGTAACTTATAGGCACTGACGGTTCGCAAATAGGACTCCCGATTAGAGAATTACGAGTGAAACATTGGATTTTCCAACACTTGGGCTCCAAAACGGCCCACCGGGGGTCCGGAACGGGAATTGACTTCCTTAAAAATCAAAAACCAGCATGAGCACTTCCCTCGAAGGGAGAGTAACTTATAGGAACTGACGGTATGGATATAGGACTCCCGGTTAGAGAATTACAACTGAAACATGGGATTTTCCAAGACTTTGGCTTGAAAACGGCTCGTTGGGGGCCCAGAATGGTACACGGCTGCGGGAAAAATCGGAAACCAACACAAGCACTTCGTTCGAGGGTAGAGTAACCTGTAGGAACTGGCTGTTCGTAAATAGGACTCCCGATTAGAAAATTACGAGCAAAACATGGGATTTTCCAACACTTAGGCTCCAAAACAGCCCGCCGGGGGTCCAGAAAGGGAAAACGGTCCCCGAAAAAATCGAAAACCAGTACGGGCACTTCCCTCGAGGGTAGAGTAACTTGTAGGAACTGACGGTTCACAAATATGACTCCCGGTTAGAAAATTACAACTGAAACAAGAGATTTTCCAACACTTTGGCTCAAAAATAGCCCGCCTGGGGCCTGGAACGGGAAACGGCCGCAGGAGAAATTGGAGACCGGCACGAGCACTTCGTTCGTGGGTAGAGTAACTTGTAGGCACTGATTGTTCGCAAATAGGACTCCTGGTTAGAGAATTACGAGCGAAACATTTGATTTTCCAAAACTTAGGCTCGAAAACTGCCTGCCGTGGTCTGGAACGGGAATTGGCACAAGGACAATATGAAAACCGGCACGAGCACTTCCCTTGTGGGTAGATTAACTTGTAGGAACTGACAGTTCGCAAATAGGACTCCCGATTAGAGAATTACGAGCGAAACATGGGATTTTCCAAAACTTAGACTCTAAAACGGCCGACCGGGTGTCCAGAAACAGGAAATGGCCCCCGGAAAAATCGAAAACCGGCACGATCACTTCCCTCGAGGGTAGAGTAACTTTTAGGAACTGAAGGTTCGCAAATAGCACAACCGGATAGAGAATTACGACTGAAACATGGGATTTTCCATCACTTTGGCTTGAAAAAGGCCCGTCGGGGGCCCTGGAACGGTAAACGGCTGCGGGAAAAATTGGAAAAAAGCACGAGCACTTCACTCGTCTATAGGAACTAACGGTTGGCAAATAGGACTTTCGATTTGAGAATTACGAGCGAAACATGAGATTTTCTAACACTTTGGCTCGAAAACGGCCCGCCGGAGGTCCGGAATGGGAAACGGTGCCCGAAAATACTTAAAAACCGGTACGAGCACTTCCCTTGAGGGTAGAGTAACTTATTGAAACCGACAGGTCGCGAATAGGACACCCGGTTAGAGAATTAAAACTGAAAGATGGGATTTTCCAACACTTAAGGCTCGAAAACTGCCCGCCAGGGGTCCGGAATGGGAAACGGCCGCCCGACGAAATCCAAAACCGGCACAAGCACTTCACTCGTGGGTAGAGTAACTTGTAGGCACTGACGGTTCACTAATAGGACTCCGGATTAGAGAATTACGAGTGAAACATTAGGTTTTCCAACACTTGGGCTCCAAAACAGCCCAATGGGGGTCCGGAACGGGAAATGACATCCGAAAAAGCCAAAACCGGCACCAGCACTTCCCTCGAAGGTAGAGTAACTCGTAAGAACTGACGGTATGGAAATAGGACTCCCGGTTAGAAAACGGCCCGTCGGGGGCCCAGAATGGTAAACGGCTGCGGGAAAAATCGGAAACCAGCACAAGCACTTCGTTCGAGGGTAGACTAACTTGTAGGAACTGCTTTTCGTAAATAGGACTCCCGATTAGAAAATTACGAGCAAAACATGGGATTTTCCAACACTCAGGCTCCAAAATGGCCCGCCGGGGGTCCAGAAAAGGAAAATGGTCCCCGAAAAAATCAAAAACCAGTACGAGCACTTCCCTCGAGGGTAGAGTAACTTGTAGGAACTGACGGTTCGCAAATATGACTCCCGGTTAGAAAATTACAACTGAAACAAGAGATTTTCCAACACTTTGGCTCAAAAATAGCCCGCCGGGGGCCTGGAACGGGAAACGGCCAAAGTAAAAACCGAAACCAGCACGAGCACTTCCCTCGAGGGTAAAGTAACTTGTAGGAACTGACGGGTCACGAATAGGTCCCCGGTTAGAGAATTACGACTGAAACATGAGATTTTCCAACACTTATGTTCGAAAACAGCCCGTCGGTGGCCTGGGACGGGAAACGGCGGGGGGAGAAATCGGAAACCGGCGCAAGCACTTCGTTCGTCGGTAGAGTTGTTGGAAATAGGGTGGGCCTCTAGGATAGGTTTCAAAAACTTTTGACCCACTTGACGTAGGGATCAACAATCCAGAAGGCTGCAAAACCCAATCCAAGATCTATGTCCTCAATCTCAGTCATCATGATCAGTAAAACAATTTATCTAGAAGATAGAAACAGCAACTAACAAGCATCCATAATAATCTACAACATGCAAGGAAGTGGATTATACCTTTGGAGCTCGGTTGTGCTCTAATGGAGGAGTTGCGTCTTTCTTTGATGATGAAACGCTTTCACTAATCAAATAGGGATCTCCAAGACCTCTTGATCTTCCACGCTATGACCCGTATTAGATTCTGCTTTCCTCAAGAAGATGGTGGGATCTCCAAGAGAAAACTACTAGGAACTCTAGGGAGGAACTAGAAAGAGAACTAGAAGAGAGAGAGGAGGAAGAGCATGTGCAACTATTGCACTAGGGAGGCTTGGGCGTGAATCCCAATGTGGATTTATGCATGGGACGTCCAAGGCCTCTTCTCCTCTTATTTATAGCTTTTGCAAGCCCAACTTACTAATTTCCATTAGAAGTCTTACTTCCAAAAATTAGTAACTATCTCTTCTTAATTAAAATAGAAGTCTTACTTCCATTAATTAATTAGTAACTTACTATATCATAATTAGAATTCTCACTTCAAATATGATTAGTAACTTTCCAATTCCTTTCTAATTAAAATAGAAGTCTCACTTCTACTAAAATTAGTAAGTCTACTATTACCACTATTAGAAGTCTCACTTCAAATAGAAATAGTAACTTTCCTTTTAGAGTTTAACTAGAATTAGATACTTTCTAATAATTGGGCTAGCGTGGGGACCACTAGGGATTCCTTAGAAAGCTGGCTCCAACTGGGACACGCGACCCCACATCTCATGTGTAATCCGGGCCCACAGTTAATTGCAAATAACTCTACTATATAAATGCAATTGAACTCCAGTCTTAGGAATATTACATAGAAGACCCTAAACTTCCACATTACCATAAGTAAACCCCTCTATCAATATCCATGGATCAATTGGACCTGTCTTCCAAACTTGATCCATATCTTATTATCCTTGAGCCCCAATTAATTATAATGATCAATAGGTACCTTTCCAATTAACTCTTAATCGGAATGGGTGCGCACTTACCAATGATAAATCCATTAATTGGCACAAGGGGATATTAGAGATAGATTCCATCTTGACCATTGAATGTTCCCACAGCTCTACTACCACATGCCCAAATCACCGAGGTGTTGACCTACAGTTGGCCTCACTCATTGGTGACTCAAAGCAAATGAATAGATAGAAACTTGAGTTCATTAATGTCTCAGGATTGAGAGCCTATTGCTAGGGAATTATGAGAGCAGACCTTAAAATAAAGACAGTGTTTATAAGGTGCTTCTCATGGTCCTTCAATACATCCAATGTACCAGCACTATGATCCAGAATCTTCCATTCTGATGATCGAGACAAGTCACACTATCTCATAGTGATCAAAGTACTGCAACCTTGTCAGTATGAGATGTCCAGTCTCATCACTGGTTGTGAAGATATTTAAGTATAAGATTTGTCACACATGTCTCCCGTATGTGGATCTCTCCATACACATGTGTTACATCTAATATACTTGTGGACCCCGGTTCATCTCATGAACCATCATGTCATTCGTATTGGTTATGTGCAAGTATATAATAAATCACCATTCATCTCATGAAAGGAAAGCATGAATATACTGATAAATAAAGAAATTAATTAATTTATTATATCATCTACTAGATTGATTCCATAAAACTAACAAGAGTAACTTGTAGGCACTTATGGTTCGCAAATTGGACTCCCGGTTAGAGAATCACGAGCGAAACATGTGATTTTCCAAAGCTTAAGATTGAAAATGGCCTGCCGAGGTCTGGAACGGGAATCGGCCCAAGGAAAAATTGAAAACTGGCACGAGCACTTCCCTTGTGGGTAGAGTAACTTGTAGGAACTGACAGTTCGCAAATAGGACTCCCAATTAGCGTACTACGAGCGAAACATGGGATTTTCTAACACTTAGGCTCCAAAACGGCCCACCGAGGGTGAAAAAACAGGAAATGGCCCCTGGAAAAATTGAAAACCGGCACGATCACTTCCCTCGAGGGTGGAGTAACTTGTAGGATTTGAAGGTTCGCAAATAAGACTCCCGGTTAGAGAATTACGACTGAAACATGGGATTTTCCAACACTTTGGCTCGAAAAAGGCCCGTCGGGGGCCTGGAACGGTAAACGGTTGCGGGAAAAATCGGAAACCAGCACGAGCACTTCGCTCGAGGGTAGAGTAAGTTATAAAAACTGGCGGTTCGCAAATAACACTCTCAATTAGAGAATTACGAGTGAAACGTTGCATTTTCCAACACTTAGGCTTGAAAACGGCTTGCCAGGGGTCCGTAACGGGAAATGGCACCCAGAAAAATCGAAAACCGGCATGAGCACTTCCCTCGAGGGTAGAGTAACTTGTAGGAATTGACAGTTCGCAAAAAGAACTCCCGGTTAGAGAATTACAACTGAAACATGGGATTTCCCAACACTTTGGCACGAAAACAGCCCGTCGGGGGCCCAGAACGGCAAACGGCTGCGGGAAAAATTGGAAACCAGTACAAGCACATCGCTCGAGGGTAGAGTAATTTGTAGGAACTGGCTTTTCGTAAATAGGACTCCCGATTAGAGAATTACGAGCGAAACATGGGATTTTCCAACACTTAGGCTCCAAAACGGCTCGCCAGGGGTCTAGAAACGGAAATAGGCCACCGGAAAAAATGAAAATCAGCATGAGTACTTCCCACGAGGGTAGAGTAACTTGTAGGAACTGACTGTTCGTAAATAGGACTCCCGGTTATAGAATTATGTCTGAAACATGAGATTTTCCAATATTTGGCTCGAAAATGGCCCGCCGGGAGCCTGGAACGGGAAACGGCCCAAGGTAAATTCGAAAACCGGCACGAGCACTTCCCTCGAGGGTAGAGTAACTTGTAGGAACAGATGGTTCTCAAGTAGGACTCTCAGTTAGAGAATTACGAGCGAAACATTGGATTTTCCAACACTTAGGCTCGAAAACGGCCCACCGGGGGTCCTGGAACGGAAAACGGCTCCAAGAAAAATCGACAACCAGCACGAGCACTTCGGTCGAGGGTAGAGTAACTTTTAGGAACTGACGGTTCTCAAATAGGACTCCCGGTTAGAGAATTACGACTGAAACATGAGATTTTCCAACACTTTGGCTCGCAAATGGGCCGCCGGGGGCCTGGAACGGGAAACGGCCCAAGGTAAAATCGAAAACCGGTATGAGCAATTTAATCGAGGGTAGAGTAACTTGTAGGAACAGATGGTTCGCAAGTAGGACTCTCGGTTTGAGAATTACGAGCGAAACATGGGATTTTTCAACACTTAGGCTCGAAAACTGCCCGTCGGGGGTCCGGAACGGGAAACCGTCACGTGCACTTCCCTCGAGGGTAAAGTAACTTGTTGGAACTAATGGGTCACGAATAGGACTCCTGGTTAGAGAATTGCGACTGAAACATGGGATTCTCCAACACTTAGGATCGAAAACAGCCCATCGGTGGCTTGGAACGGGAAACGGCAGGAGGAGAAATCGGAAACCAGCACGAGCACTTCGTTCGTGGGTAGAGTAACTTGTAGGCACTGATGGTTCGCAAATAGGACTCTCGATTAGAGAATTACGAGCGAAACATGTGATTTTCCAAAGCTTAGGCTCGAAAACGGCCTGCCGGGTTCTTGAACGGGAATCGGCCCAAGGAAAACATGAAAACGGGCACGAGCACTTCCCTTGAGGGTAGAATAACTTATTGGAACTGACAGTTCGCAAATAGGACTCCCGATTAGAGAATTACGAGCGAAACATGGGATTTTCCAACACTTAGGCTCCAAAACGGCCCACCGGTGGTCCAGAAATAGGAAATGGCCCCTGGAGAAATCGAAAACCAGCACGACCACTTCCCTCGAGGGTATAGTAACTTGTAGGAACTGAAGGTTCGCAAATAGGACTCCCGGTTAGAGAATTACGACTGAAACATGGGATTTTCCAACACTTTCGCTCGAAAAAGGCCCGTCGGGGGCCTGGAATGGTAAACGGCAGCGGGAAAAATCGGAAACAAGCACGAGCACTTCGCTCAAGGGTAGAGTAAGTTATAAGAACTGACGGTTCGCAAATAAGACTCTCGATTAGAGAATTACGAGCGTAACATGAGATTTTCCAACACTTTGGCTCGAAAACGGCCCGCCGGGGGTCCGAAATGGGAAACGGCCCCCGGAAATACTGAAAACTGGCACGTGCACTTCCCTTGAGGCTAGAGTAACTTGTTGGAATTGACGGCTCGTGAATAGGAGACCCGGTTAGAGAATTAAGACTGAAAGATGAGATTTTCCAACACTTAAGGCTCGAAAACTGCCCGCCAGGGGTCCGGAACGGGAAACGGCCGCCGGACAAAATCAAAAACCGGCACGAGCACTTCACTCGTGGGTAGAGTAACTTGTAGGCACTGATGGTTCGCAAATAGGACTCCCTATTAGAGAATTACGAGTGAAACATTGGGTTTTCCAACACTTGGGCTCCAAAACGGCCCACCGGGGGTCCGGAATGGGAAACGACATCCGGAAAAATAAAAAACTGGCACGAGCACTTCCCTGGAAGGTAAAGTAACTTGTAGGAACTGACGGTATGGAAATAGGACTCCCGGTTAGAGAATTACGACTGAAACATGGGATTTTCCAACAGTTTGGCTCAAAAATGGCCCGTCGGGGGCCCAGAACGGTAAACGGCTGCGGGAAAAATCAGAAACCAGCACAGGCACTTCGCTCGAGGGTAGAGTAACTTGTAGGAACTGGCTTTTCATAAATAGGACTCCCGATTAGAGAACTACGAGCAAAACATGGGATTTTCCAACACTTGGGCTCCAAAACGGCACGCCGTGGGTCAAGAAACGGAAAACGGCTCCAAGAAAAATCGAAAACCAGCACGAGCACTTCCCTCGAGGGTAGAGTACATTGTAGGAACTGACGGTTCGCAAATAGGACTCCCGGTTAGAGAATTAAGACTGAAACATGAGATTTTCCAACACTATGCCTCGAAAGATGGCCTGCCGGGGGCGTGGAACGGGAAACGGCCCGAGGTAAAATTGAAAACCGGCACGAGCACTTCCCTCGAGGGTAGAGTTACGTGTAGGAACAGATGGTTCGCAAGTAGGACTCTCGGTTTGAGAATTACGAGAGAAACATGGGAATTTTCAATACTTGGGCTCGAAAACGGCCCGCCGGGAGTCCGGAATGGGAAACTACCCCTGGAGAGTTTGAAAACCATCACGAGCACTTCCCTCGAGGGTAGAGTAACTTGTTAGAACTGACGGGTCACGAATAGGACTGCCGGTTAGAAAATTACCACTGAAACATGGGATTTTCCAACACTTAGGCGCGAAACAGCCCGTCGATGGCCTGGAATGGGAAGCGGCCGCGGTAGAAATCGAAAACCGGCACGAGCACTTTGTTCGTGGGTAGAGTAACTTGTAGGCACTGATTGTTCACAAATAGGACTCCTGGTTAGAGAATTACGAGCGAAAAATGTGATTTTCCAAAACTTAGGCTCGAAAACGGCCTGCCGGGGTCTGGAACGGGAATCGGCACAAGGACAATACAAAAACCGGCACGAGCACTTCCCTTGAGTGTAGAGTAACTTGTAGGAACTTACAGTTCGCAAATACGACTCCCGATTAGAGAATTACGAGCGAAACATGGGATTTTCCAACACTTAGGCTATAAAACGGCCCACCGAGTGTCCAGAAACAGGTAATGGCCCCCGGAAAAATCGAAAACCGGCACTGATCACTTCCCTCGAGGGTAGAGTAACTTATAGGAACAGAAGGTTCGCAAATAGGACTCTCAGTTAGAGAATTACGACTGAAACATGGGATTTTCCAACACTTTGGCTTTAAAAAGGCCCGTCGGGGGCCCTAGAACGGTAAACGGCTGCGGGAAAAATCAGAAAAAAGTACAAGCACTTCACTCGTTTATAGGAACTAACGGTTGGCAAATAGGACTTTCGATTTGAGAATTACGAGCGAAACATGAGATTTTCTAACACTTTGGCTCGAAAACGGCCCGCCGGAGGTCCGGAACGGGAAACGGTCCCCGGAAAAACTGAAAACCTGGCACGAGCACTTCACTCGTGGGTAGAGTAACTTGTAGGCACTGACGGTTCGCAAATAGGACTCCCGATTAGAGAATTACGAGTGAAACATTGGGTTTTCCAACACTTGGGCTCCAAAACGGCCCACCGGGGGTCCGGAACGGGAATGGACATCCTTAAAAATAAAAAACCAGCACGAGCACTTCCCTCGAAGGGAGAGTAACTTATAGGAACTGACGGTATGGATATAGGACTCCCGGTTAGAGAATTACAACTGAAACATGGGATTTTCCAAGATTTTGGCTCGAAAACGGCCTGTCGGGGGCCCAGAACGGTAAACGGTTGCGGGAAAAATCAAAAACCAGCACAAGCACTTCGCTCGAGGGTAGAGTAACTTGTAGGAACTGGATTTTCATAAATAGGACTCCCGATTAGAGAATTACGAGCAAAACAAGGGATTTTCCAACACTTAGGCTCCAAAACGGCCCACCGGTGGTCCAGAAACAGGAAATGGCCCCTGGAGAAATCGAAAACCGGCACGACCACTTTCCTCGAGGGTATAGTAACTTGTAGGAACTGAAGGTTCGCAAATAGGACTCTAGGTTAGAGAATTACGACTGAAACATGGGATTTTCCAACACTTTGGCTCGAAAAAGTCCTGTCGGGGGCCTGGAACGGTAAACGGCAGTGGGAAAAATCGGAAACAAGCACGAGCACTTCGCTCAAGGGTAGAGTAAGTTATAAGAACTGACGGTTCACAAATAAGACTCTCGATTAGAGAATTACGAGCGAAACATGAGATTTTCCAACACTTTGGCTCGAAAACGGCCCGCTGGGGGTCCGAAATGGGAAACGGCCCCCAGAAATACTGAAAACTGGCACGTGCACTTCCCTTGAGGCTAGAGTAACTTGTTGGAACTGACGGGTCGCGAATAGGAGACCCGGTTAGAGAATAAAGACTGAAAGATGGGACTTTCCAACACTTAAGGCTCGAAAACTGCCCGCCAGGGGTCCGGAACGGGAAACGGCCAGCCGGACAAAATCAAAAACCGGCACGAGCACTTCACTCGTGGGTAGAGTAACTTGCGGGCACTGACGGTTCGCAAATAGGACTCCCTATTAGAGCATTACGAGTGAAACATTGGGTTTTTTTAACACTTGGGCTCCAAAATGGCCCACCGGGGGTCCGGAAAGGGAAACGACATCCGGAAAAAACAAAAACCGGCACGACCACTTCCCTCGAAGGTAGAGTAACTTGTACGAACTGACGGTACGGAAATAGGACTCCCGGTTAGAGAATTACGACTGAAACATGGGATTTTCCAACAGTTTGGTTCAAAAACGGCCCGTCAGGGGCCCAGAACGGTAAACGGCTGCGGGAAGAATCAGAAACCAGCACAGGCACTTCGCTCGAGGGTAGAGTAACTTGTAGGAACCGGCTTTTTGTAAATAGGACTCCCGATTAGAGAACTACGAGCAAAACATGGGATTTTCCAACACTTGGGCTCCAAAACGGCACACCGGCGGTCTAGAAACGGAAAACGGCTCCAAGAAAAATCGAAAACTAGCACGAGCACTTCCCTCGAGGGTAGAGTAACTTGTAGGAACTGACGGTTCACAAATACGACTCCCGGTTAGAGAATTACGACTGAAACATGAGATTTTCCAACACTTTGCCTTGAAAGATGGCCTGCCGGGGGCTTGGAACGGGAAACGGCCCGATGTAAAATTGAAAACCGGCACGAGCACTTCCCTCGAGGGTAGAGTAACGTGTAGGAACAGATGGTTCGCAAGTAGGACTCTCGGTTTGAGAATTACGAGAGAAACATGGGAATTTTCAACACTTGGGCTCGAAAACGGCCCGCCGGGAGTCCGGAACGGGAAACTACACCTGGAGAGTTTGAAAACCATCACGAGCACTTCCCTCGAGGGTAGAGTAACTTGTTGGAACTGACGGGTCACGAATAGGACTGCCGGTTAGAAAATTACCACTGAAACATGGGATTTTCCAACACTTAGGCGCGAAATAGATCGTCGGTGGCTTGGAATGGGAAACGGCCGCGGTAGAAATCGAAAACCGGCACGAGCACTTCATTCGTGGGTAGAGTAACTTGTAGGCACTGATTGTTCACAAATAAGACTCCTGGTTAGAGAATTACGAGCGAAACATGTGATTTTCCAAAACTTAGACTCGAAAATGGTCCGCCGGGGTCTGGAACGGGAATTGGCACAAGGTTAATACGAAAACCGGCACGAGCACTTCCCTTGAGGGTAGAGCAACTTGTAGGAACTTACAGTTCGCAAATAGGACTCCTGATTAGAGAATTACGAGTGAAACATGGAATTTTCTAACACTTAGGCTATAAAACGGCCCACCGGGTGTCCCTAAATAGGAAATGGCCCCCAGAAAAATCGAAAACCGGCACGATCACTTCCCTCGAGGGTAGAGTAACTTATTGGAACAGAAGGTTTGCAAATAGGACTCTCAGTTAGAGAATTACGACTGAAACATGGGATTTTCCTACACTTTGGCTTTAAAAAGGCCCGTCGGGGGCCCTAGAACGGTAAACGGCTGCGGGAAAAATCAGAAAAAAGTACGAGCACTTCACTCGTTTATAGGAACTGACGGTTGGCAAATAGGACTTTCGATTTGAGAATTACGAGCGAAATATGAGATTTTCCAACACTTTGGCTCGAAAACGGCCCGCCGGAGGTCCGGAACGGGAAACGGTCCCCGAAAAAATTGAAAACCGGCACGAGCACTTCACTCGTGGGTAGAGTAACTTATAGGCACTGACGGTTCGCAAATAGGACTCCCGATTAGAGAATTACGAGTGAAACATTGGATTTTCCAACACTTGGGCTCCAAAACGGCCCACCGGGGGTCCGGAACGGGAATTGACTTCCTTAAAAATCAAAAGCCAGCATGAGCACTTCCCTCGAAGGGAGAGTAACTTATAGGAACTGACGGTATGGATATAGGACTCCCGGTTAGAGAATTACAACTGAAACATGGGATTTTCCAAGACTTTGGCTCGAAAACGGCCTGTCGGGGGCCCAGAACGGTAAACGGCTGCGGGAAAAATCGAAAACCAGCACAAGCACTTCACTCGAGGGTAGAGTAACTTGTAGGAACAGGCTTTTCATAAATAGGACTCCCGATTAGAGAATTACGAGCAAAACAAGGGATTTTCCAACACTTAGGCTCCAAAACGGCCCACCGGTGGTCCAGAAACAGGAAATGGCCCCTGGAGAAATCGAAAACCGGCACGACCACTTCCCTCGAGGGTATAGTAACTTGTAGGAACTGAAGGTTCGCAAATAGGACTCCCGGTTAGAGAATTACGACTGAAACATGGGATTTTCCAACACTTTGGCTCGAAAAAGGCCCGTCGGGGGCCTAGAACGGTAAACAGCAGTGGGAAAAATCGGAAACAAGCACGAGCACTTCGCTCAAGGGTAGAGTAAGTTATATGAACTGACGGTTCGCAAATAAGACTTTCGATTAGAGAATTACGAGCGAAACATGAGATTTTCCAACACTTTGGCTCGAAAACGGCCCGCCGGGGGTCCGAAACGGGAAACGGCACCCGGAAATACTGAAAACTGGCACGTGCACTTCCCTTGAGGCTAGAGTAACTTGTTGGAACTGACGGGTCGCGAATAGGAGACCCGGTTAGAGAATAAAGACTGAAAGATGGGACTTTCCAACACTTAAGGCTCGAAAACTGCCCGTCGGGGGTCCGGAACGGGAAACGGCCGCCTGACAAAATCAAAAACCGGCACGAGCACTTCACTCGTGGGTAGAGTAACTTGCAGGCACTGACGGTTCGCAAATAGGACTCCCTATTTGAGAATTACGAGTGAAACATTGGGTTTTCCAACACTTGGGCTCCAAAATGGCCCACCAGGGGTCCGGAAAGGGAAACGACATCCGGAAAAATCAAAAACCGGCACGAGCACTTCCCTCAAAGGTAGAGTAACTTGTACGAAGTGACGGTTCGGAAATAGGACTCCCGGTTATAGAATTACGACTGAAACATGGGATTTTCCAACAGTTTGGTTCAAAAACGGCCCGTCAGGGGCCCAGAACGGTAAACGGCTGCGGGAAGAATCAGAAACCAGCACAGGCACTTCGCTCGAGGGTAGAGTAACTTGTAGGAACCGGCTTTTCGTAAATAGGACTCCCGATTAGAGAACTACGAGCAAAACATGGGATTTTCCAACACTTGGGCTCCAAAACGGCACGCCGGCGGTCTAGAAACGGAAAACGGCTCCAAGAAAAATCGAAAACTAGCATGAGCACTTCCCTCGAGGGTAGAGTAACTTGTAGGAACTGACGGTTCGCAAATACGACTCCTGGTTAGAGAATTACGACTGAAACATGAGATTTTCCAACAGTTTGCCTCGAAAGATGGCCTGCCGGGGGCGTGGAACGGGAAACGGCCGAGGTAAAATTGAAAACCGGCACGAGCACTTCCCTCAAGGGTAGAGTAACGTGTAGGAACAGATGGTTCACAAGTAGGACTCTCGGTTTGAGAATTACGAGAGAAACATGGGAATTTTCAACACTTGGGCTCAAAAACGGCCCGCCGGGAGTCCGGAACGGGAAACTACCCCTGGAGAGTTTGAAAACCATCACGAGCACTTCCCTCGAGGGTAAAGTAACTTGTTGGAACTGACGGGTCACGAATAGGACTGCCGGTTAGAAAATTACCATTGAAACATGGGATTTTCCAACACTTAGGCGAGAAACAGCCCGTCGGTGGCCTGGAATGGGAAACGGCCGCGGTAGAAATCGAGAACCGGCACGAGCACTTCGTTCGTGGGTAGAGTAACTTGTAGGCACTGATTGTTCACAAATAGGACTCCTGGTTATAGAATTACGAGCGAAACATGTGATTTTCCAAAACTTAGGCTCGAAAACGGCCTGCCGGGGTCTGGAACGGGAATCGGGACAAGGACAATACGAAAATAGGCACGATCACTTCCCTCGAGGGTAGAGTAACTTATAGGAACGGAAGGTTCGCAAATAGGACTCTCAGTTAGAGAATTACGACTGAAACATGGGATTTTCCAACACTTTGGCTTTAAAAAGGCCCGTCGGGGGCCCTAGAACGGTAAACGGCTGCGGGAAAAATCAGAAAAAAGTACGAGCACCTCACTCGTTTATAGGAACTGACGGTTGGCAAATAGGACTCTCGATTTGAGAATTACGAGCGAAATATTAGATTTTCCAACACTTTGGCTCGAAAACGGCCCGCCGGAGTTCCGGAACGGGAAACGGTCCCCGAAAAAATTGAAAACCGGCACGAGCACTTCACTCGTGGGTAGAGTAACTTATAGGCACTGACGGTTCGCAAATAGGACTCCCGATTAGAGAATTACGAGTGAAACATTGGATTTTCCAACACTTGGGCTCCAAAACGGCCCACCGGGGGTCCGGAACGGGAATTGACTTCCTTAAAAATCAAAAACCAGCATGAGCACTTCCCTCGAAGGGAGAGTAACTTATAGGAACTGACGGTATGGATATAGGACTCCCGGTTAGAGAATTACAACTGAAACATGGGATTTTCCAAGACTTTGGCTTGAAAACGGCTCGTTGGGGGCCCAGAATGGTACACGGCTGCGGGAAAAATCGGAAACCAACACAAGCACTTCGTTCGAGGGTAGAGTAACCTGTAGGAACTGGCTGTTCGTAAATAGGACTCCCGATTAGAGAATTACGAGCAAAACATGGATTTTCCAACACTTAGGCTCCAAAACGGCCCGCCGGGGGTCCAGAAAGGGAAAACCTCCCCTGGAAAAATCGAAAACAAGGATGAGCACTTCCCTCGAGGGTAGAGTAACTTGAAGGAACTGACGGTTCACAAATAGGACTCCTGGTTAGAGAATTACGACTGAAACATGGGATTTTCCAACACTTTGGCTCGAAAACAGCCCCTAAAATATTCGAAAACCGTCATGAGCACTTCCCTCGAGGGTAGAGTAACTGGTTGGAATGACGGGTCACGAATAGGACTCCCGGTTACAGAATTACGACTGAAACATGAGATTTTGCATCACTTATGCTCGAAAACAGCCCATCGGTGGCCTGGAATGGGAAACGGCCGTGGGAGAAATCGGAGACCGGCACGAGCACTTCGTTCGTGGGTAGAGTGACTTGTAGGCACTGATTGTTCACAAATAGGACTCCTGGTTAGAGAATTACGAGCAAAACATTTGATTTTCCAAAACTTAGGCTCAAAAACGGCCTACCGGGGTCTGGAACGGGAATCAGCACAGGGGCAATACGAAAACCGGCACGAGCACTTCCCTTGAGGGTATAGTAACTTGTAGGAACTGAAGGTTCGCAAAAAGGACTCCCGGTTAGAGAATTACGACTAAAACATGGGATTTTCCAACACTTTGGCTTGAAAAAGGCCCGTCGGGGGCTTGGAATGGTAAACGGCTGCGGGAAAAATCGAAAAAAAGCGCGAGCACTTCACTCGTTTATAGGAACTGACGGTTCGCAAGTAGGACTTTTGATTTAAGAATTACGAGCGAAACATGAGATTTTCCAACACTTTGGCTCGAAAATGGCCCGCCGGAGGTCCGGAACGGGAAACAGTCCCCGGAAATACTGAAAACCGGGACAAGCACTTCCCTTGAGGGTAGAATAACTTATTGGAACTGACAGGTCACGAATAGGATACCCGGTTAGAGAATTAAGACTGAAAGATGGGATTTTCCAACACCTAAGGCTCGAAAACTGCCCGCCGAGGGTCCAGAACGGGAAACGGCCGCCGGACAAAATCAAAAACCAGCACGAGCACTTCACTCGTGGGCATAGTAACTTATAGGCACTGCCGGTTCGCAAATACGACTCCCGATTAGAGAATTACGTGTGAAACATTGGGTTTTCCAACACTTGGGCTCCAAAACGGCCGACCGGGGGTCCGGAATGGGAAACGACAACCGGAAAAATAAAAAAGCAGCACGACCACTTCCCTGGATGGTAGAGCAACTGACGGTATGGAAATAGGACTCCCGATTAGAGAATTACGACTGAAAGATGGGATTTTCCAAAACTTTGGCTCAAAAACAGCCCATCGGGGGCCCAGAACGGTAAACGGCTGCGGGAAAAATCAGAAACCAGCACAAGCACTTCGCTCGAGGGTAGAGTAACTTGTAGGAATTGGCTTTTCGTAAATAGGACTCCCGATTAGAGAATTACGAGCAAAACATGAGATTTTCTAACACTTAGGCTCCAAAACGGCCCGCCGGGGGTCCAGCAACGAAAATCGGCCCCCGGAAAAATCGAAAACCAGTACTAGCACTTCCCCCGAGGTTAGAGTAACTTGTAGGAACTGACGGTTCGCAAATAGGACTCCCGGTTAGAGAATTACGACTGAAAAATGAGATTTTCCAACATTTGGCTCAAAAATGGCCCGCCGGGGCCCTGGAACGGGAAACGGCCAAGGTAAAATCGAAAATCGGCACGAGCACTTCCCTCGAGGGTAAAGTAACTTGTAGGAACAGATGGTTCGCAAGTAGGACTCTCGGTTTTAGAATTACGAGCGAAACATGGGATTTTCTAACACTTAGGCCCGAAAACGGCCCGCCGGGGGTTGGGAACGGGAAACTGCCCCTGGAAATTTCGAAAACCGTGACGAGCACTTCCCTCGAGGGTATAGTAACTTGTTGGAACTGAAGGGTCACGAATAGGACTCCCGGTTAGAGAATTACAACTGAAACATGAGATTTTCCAACACTTATGCTCGAAAATAGCCCGTCGGTGGCTTGGAACGGGAAACGGCGGGGGGAGAAATCGGAAACCGGCACGAGCACTTCGTTCGTGGGTAGAGTAACTTATAGGCACTGATGATTCGCAAATAGGACTCCCGGTTAGAGAATTACGAGCGAAACATGTGATTTTCCAAAACTTAAGCTTTAAAACGGCCTGCCGGGGTCTGGAACGGGAATCGGCATAAGGAAAAAACGAAAACCGGTACGAGCACTTCCCTTGAGGGTATAGTAACTTGTAAGAACTAACAGTTCGCAAATAGGACTCCCGATTAGAGAATTACGAGCGAAACATGGGATTTTCCAACACTTAGGCTCCAAAACGGCCCACTGGGGGTCCAGAAACAGGAAATGGCCACTGCAAAAATGGAAAACCGGCATGATCACTTCCCTCGAGGGTGGAGTAGCTTGTAGGAACTGAAGGTTCGCAAATAAGACTCCCGGTTAGAGAATTATGACTGAAACATGGGATTTTCCAACACTTTGGCTCGAAAAAGGCCCGTCGGGGACCTGGAACAGTAAACGGCTGCGGGAAAAATCGGAAACCATCACGAGCACTTCGCTCGAGGGTAGAGTAAGTTATAGAAACTGGCGGTTCGCAAATAGGACTCTCGATTAGAGAATTACGAGTGAAACATTATATTTTCCAACACTTTGGCTAGAAAACGGCTCGCCAGGGGTCCAAAACGGGAAACGGCACCCGGAAAAATAAAAAACCGGCACGAGCACTTCCCTCGAGGGTAGAGTAACTTGTAGGAACTAACGGTTCGCAAATAGAACTCCCGGTTAGAGAATTACGACTGAAACATGGGATTTTCCAACACTTTGGCTCGAACACGGCCCGTCGGGGGCCCGGAACGGCAAACGGCTCAAGTACTTCGCTCGAGGGTTGAGTAATTTGTAGGAACTGGCTTTTCGTAAATAGGACTCCCGATTAGAGAATTACGAGCAAACACAAGGGATTTTCCAACACTTAGGCTCCAAAGCGGCCCGCAGGGGTCCAGAAACGGAAAACGGCACCCGGAAAAAAAAAACTAGCACGAGCAGTTCCCTCGAGGGTAGAGTAACTGTTGGAATTTGAGATGACTTGAGAAGTCTTTTGATGAATTGAAGAATTAGTATCTCAAGTATTATTCTTGAGTTGGAATTATTGTCAACACATTGTCACAAACGAGATGTTAAAAGGCTGGTGTTGATAGAGCTTAAAAGAAGAAATCAGAATTGAAACAGTCAGGAATTCAGAAGTCCTGAAGCAGAGCACGCGGTCGACCGGGCACCCCATGCGGTCGACCGAGCAAGAAGAAACCTGCAGAAACAGATTCAGGTAGCTCCCAGTTATTTTCGTGACACAGTGTGTCTTCGGTCGACCGGGACCCCAGGATGTCGACCGAGCGCGATAATTGACTGATTCCAGACAGTGTATGATGTCGACCGAGCAAGGCAGGATGTCGACCGAGCACGGGATCAGAGTTGCGCAGAAACAGAAGTCTTGCACGAAAATTCAGCACTCTTATCTAATTTGTTTGGGACTCTTTCTAAACGAATTGTAGCCTGTTTTGAATACAATTAAGGGTTACAATAACCTATAAAAAGGCATGTATGGGTCGTTCTAAATACACACCAGAAGAGAAGAGAAAAGAGAGAAGAGAAGAGAGAAGAGTGTGCTGTGTGCTGGTGCTGTTGCTGTTGCTGTTGTGCTGCATCTTTCTACAGCAAGTGTGGACGAGGATGTGCTCTTGAAGATGATGTTTCGTCCATAAGATAAGTGTCTCTCTGTTTATGTTTAATTTTCAATTTGTAAGGGATTGAGAGAGAGAGAATTGTAGAGGGGAAGGGCTGTAGACAGAGTTAATCTTCTATTCTGTTTTTAACATCAAGTTGGTGCTTGGTGTTTGGGGTTTGGTGATCCTATCTGTGGGTGCAGATAAATTGTAAGGGGAGTCGGTGCTTCCTAGATAGTTGGTGCTATCTGAAACTAAGGGTTGGTGCTCTTTGTCGTTGGTGCGACTAAATATATTCAGACCTGTACCGGATCGGTGTTCGGACGGTTTTGATCCGTGGACGTAGCCTTTTGGTGAACCACGTTAAATCTGGTGTCATTGTGTGGTTTGACTTGTTTTGTTGTTGAATTGGACCTGTTTTTAGAAATCACTGATTCACCCCCCCCCTCTCAGTGATCGCGATATCCAACAATTGGTATCAAAGCGAGGCTCCCTTGATCAGTTTAATACGCTAAGGGTGATCTCTTGTCAAATCACATGGCAGTCAATACAGGGAATATGAAAGCACCTCTGTTTGATGGTTCTAATTACTCCTTTTGGAAGATTAGGATGCAAGCCTTCATCAAATCTCTTGGCTATGATGTTTGGGAGGCTGTCAGAGTCGGTTACAATGCTGCCAACGTACCCAATGATACTGCATCGAAGAAGTTGGCAGACAACGACTCCAAGGCGCAGAATGCACTCTTTAGTGGCCTTGTGGACAGCGAGCTTGTCAAAGTAATTGCATGCAAAACAGCCAAGGAAATTTGGGACAAGTTGCAAAGCATACATGAAGGTGATGAGAAGATTAAAGAAGCCAAATTGCAAACCCATCGCTCTCAATTTGAATCTCTTCGCATGGAGGAAAGCGAGAATGTTGACTCATATTTGCAACGAGTGAATGAAGTCACGAATGACATTCGTGGACTAGGGGAGGAGATTAAAGAGCCGGTCATCGTCAAAAAGGTTCTAAGATCTCTTCTTCCCCGGTTTGATTCAAAAGTCTCAGCCATCGAAGAAGCCAAAGATCTGAATGCATTTTCCATGGATGAATTACATGGTTCTCTAACTGCCTATGAGATGCGCATAGGAAAGACGTCTTCATCTGATAAAGAAGCCGCCTTCAAAGTTCAGAAAAAGGCAAAAGAGACTGCTGGTCATGATGTTGATTCTGATGATGATGAGCTTGAGGCTCAATTTGTTAGAAAGTTGAAGAAAGGAAGCATTGGCAAGTACAAAGGGAAGCTACCCTTTAAATGCTTCAATTGTGGAGGTGTTGGTCACTTTGCTGCGAAGTGTCCGCTAAAAGAAGACAATGATAATGACTCTTATGCTGAAAAGAGTAAAGGAAAGAGAAATTTCAGAAAAAGGGGCAAAGCTAAAAACTTTCTATGTCAACAAGATGACAGCACGTCTGAAACTTCAGACGATGATGAATCAACCGAAGCTCTCTTCATGGTCACTGTTGAAGAAGAAGAAGAGCTAGATCCGGAAGAGGAAGAGGAGGCTGAAGTCAATCTTGAAGAGGAACTCATAGCCACACTTGAGGAGCTTAGCATGGAACGCAAATCAAGTAAGAAAAATCTGAAACTTCTCCATGAATCTGAAAGTTCTATTATTGCTTTGAAAACTCAAGTAGAAGAATATAAAAGAATGGTAGAAGTCCTTGAAAACCAAATAAGTATCAAAAAGGAAGAGGCTATGAAACATGAAACTGAGATCGCTAGAGCAAAGGCTGAAAATTTGGAAAATAGCAAAAAACTCAAAGCGCTCCAAGCGATTGAAGGGACTATGAAACTCGATGAACTACTGAAAGTTCAAAGACCTGCCCACTTCAGATTTGGTCTAGGATTTGAGAAAGGTGAATCCTCTAAGATTGCACCTCCTGAAAAGAAAGAGTTTGTGAAGCAAGTCACTGCACCTTCTAACTCCATGAAGCCCACTCAACCTAGAAAGGAGTCCATTCCTGTTAGAAAGGTAATGAAGACTAACCAGCCACAAAGAAGATACAAATTCTATGGTTATTGCTTTCATTGTAATATGTTTGGACATAAAAGAGCTGATTGCAAATTCTATGTAAGAAACAGCCCATTTGTGACTAGGAATCCTTTTTCAATCCTAAACAGCCACAAAACTGAGTGCTATATATGTCATAATTATGGACACTTGGCTAGGGATTGTAGGTTGCCTATAGCTAACCAATTTCAGGTTGAAAAGAAACCCAAGTTAGTCAAGGCTTGGAGAGCAAAGCAAAGTGCAGAAAGTCCCAAAGAATCTCTCATTGTGCAAATGGCATTCAATGCACAAAAGAAGGCAGCACCATGGGTCCTTGATAGTGGTTGTTCAAGCCATATGACTGGTGATAAAGAGAAATTCATCAAATTACAGCTCTATGAAGGCGGTTCAGTGAAGTTTGGCAACAATGATGGTGCCAAAATCTGCGGAAAAGGTGTTATTCAGCTTATGGCAAACAAGATCAGATCGGAAGAAGTCTTATATGTGTCTGGATTGAGACACAACCTGCTTAGTGTGAGCCAGATCTGTGACAAGGGTCACGAAGTTATCTTCACAAAGAATGGGTTTGCCATCAAGAAGAGTAGCAACGGCAAAACAGTGGCAACTGGATCAAGAACTGCTGGAAATCTCTATACATTGTCAGATGGAGCTGAAAAGACCTGCTTGATGAGTCGGACAGAGGAAAGATGGTTGTGGCACAAACGCCTTGGGCATCTAAGCTTTGATAACATGTCAAAGATTTGCAATTCAAAGGCTGTAAGAGGCATGTCTACAGTTGAAAAGCCTTCCAATCCCATTTGCGATTCTTGTCAAAAGGGAAAGCAAACGAGGGTTATGTTCAAGTCAAAGGAGCATCATTCCAAGAAACCTCTTGAGCTAGTGCACACTGATCTCTGTGGACCGATGCGAACTCAAAGCACCAATGGAGATAAGTATTTCATGTTATGCATTGATGATTATACTCGTATGACATGGGTATTGTTTCTTAAGCATAAGCATCAAGCACTTGATCGTTTTAAAGTGTTTAAAGCACAGGTTGAAAAAGGCTCTTTATGGACTGAAACAAGCGCCAAGGGCATGGTATGCAAGGCTGGATCTCTATCTCCGCAAGATCGGTTTTGGAAAAGGAATGGTTGATAGCAATCTGTATGTCAAAACTGAGTTAAGCAAACAGTTGGTTGTCATTGTTTATGTTGATGACATAATCTTTGGTGGCAATGATGAGGACATGTGCAGGAATTTCGCTGAAGAGATGAAGAAAGAATTTGAGATGTCAATGCTTGGAGAACTAAAGTTCTTTCTTGGTTTACAAGTTCAGCAGCTGAAACATGGCATCTTCATATCACAAATGAAGTACATTAAGGAAATGCTGAAACGGTTCAATATGGAAGACAGCAAGCCAGTGAGCACACCAATGTCAACGAACACGAAGCTTAGCAAAGATGATAAGGCCTCGTCCGTTGATCATACCACCTATCGCTCTATGATAGGAAGCTTGCTCTACTTGACGGCTACAAGACCAGATCTTCTACAAGCAGTATGTATGGTTGCACGTTTTCAAGCAGCACCCACTGAAACGCACCTTACAGCAGTGAAAAGAATCTTTCGATATCTGAAAGGTACTATGGAGCTTGGTATCTGGTATCCCAAAGGAAAATCCTTCACTCTAGTTGCATATTCTGATGCCGATTGGGCTGGATGCGTAGATGATCGCAAGAGTACTAGCGGCGGCGCATTTTATCTTGGAGAAAGATTAGTTGCTTGGCATAGTAAGAAGCAAGACTCAGTATCCCTTTCGACAGCGGAAGCGGAATATATTGCAGCAGCAACTTGTTGTACGCAAGTGTTATGGATGCGGCAAATGCTCTCTGATCTAAGAGTTCCTACAACGGATCCTACGCCGATCCTATGTGACAACACGAGTGCAATTCATATCTCCAAGAATCTGTTCAACATTCTAGAACAAAGCATGTAGCAATTCGTTATCATTTTCTTAAAGATAAAGTTGCTGATGGAGAGGTCAAGTTGGAATATGTTCCAACAACTGAGCAAGTGGCTGATATTTTCACGAAACCTCTGCCAAAGGAAGTCTTCGAGTATCTTCGGAAAAAGTTAGGAGTTACTCACTCTCCTAAACCATAGGAGTTGTGCTTGAAAGGGGGAGCAATGCATTCATTGAATATCCTATTCGCTCCTCGGTTTGGTCCCTTTGGACTTGTTGTCAAAGGGGGAGAGATGTTATGCTATGATAGCAAGGAGAGATGTTATGCTATGAAAGCTAGGGGGAGATTGTTGACAGTGCATGGTTGTTATTTCAGAATTTAAGAATTGGTTCCAAGTGAGTGTTGAAGTTCCAATAGTGTTGCCAACAATTCCAAAGGGGGAGATTGTTGGAATTTGAGATGACTTGAGAAGTCTTTTGATGAATTGAAGAATTAGTATCTCAAGTATTGTTCTTGAGTTGGAATTATTGTCAACACATTGTCACAAACGAGATGTTAAAAGGCTGGTGTTGATAGAGCTTAAAAGAAGAAATCAGAATTGAAACAGTCAGGAATTCAGAAGTCCTGAAGCAGAGCACGCGGTCGACGGTCGACCGGGCACCCCATGCGGTCGACCGAGCAAGAAGAAACCTGCAGAAACAAATTCAGGTAGCTCCCAGTTATTTTCATGACACAGTGTATCTTCGGTCGACCGGGACCCCAGGATGTCGACCGAGCGCGATAATTGACTGATTCCAGACAGTGTATGATGTCGACCGAGCAAGGCAGGATGTCGACCGAGCACAGGGATCAGAGTTGCGCAGAAACAGAAGTCTTGCACGAAAATTCAGCACTCTTATCTAATTTGTTTGGGACTCTTTCTAAACGAATTGTAGCCTGTTTTGAATACAATTAAGGGTTACAATAACCTATAAAAAGGCATGTATGGGTCGTTCTAAATACACACCAGAAGAGAAGAGAAAAGAGAGAAGAGAAGAGAGAAGAGTGTGCTGTGTGCTGGTGCTGTTGCTGTTGCTGTTGTGCTGCATCTTTCTACAGCAAGTGTGGACGAGGATGTGCTCTTGAAGATGATGTTTCGTCCATAAGATAAGTGTCTCTCTGTTTATGTTTAATTTTCAATTTGTAAGGGATTGAGAGAGAGAGAATTGTAGAGGGGAAGGGCTGTAGACAGAGTTAATCTTCTATTCTGTTTTTAACATCAAGTTGGTGCTTGGTGTTTGGGGTTTGGTGATCCTATCTGTGGGTGCAGATAAATTGTAAGGGGAGTCGGTGCTTCCTAGATAGTTGGTGCTATCTGAAACTAAGGGTTGGTGCTCTTTGTCGTTGGTGCGACTAAATATATTCAGACCTGTACCGGATCGGTGTTCGGACGGTTTTGATCCGTGGACGTAGCCTTTTGGTGAACCACGTTAAATCTGGTGTCATTGTGTGGTTTGACTTGTTTTGTTGTTGAATTGGACCTGTTTTTAGAAATCACTGATTCACCCCCCCTCTCAGTGATCGCGATATCCAACAGTAACTTGTAGGAACTGACTGTTCGCAAATAGGACTCCCGGTTAGATAATTACGACTGAAGCAAGAGATTTTCCAACACTTTGGCTCTTAAACGGCCCGCCGGGGGCCTGGAATGGGAAACGGCCCAAGGTAAAATCGGAAACCGGCACGAGCACTTCCCTCGAGGATAGAGTAACTTGTAGGAACAGATGGTTCTCAAGTAGGACTCTCGGTTAGAGAATTACGAGCGAAACATTGGATTCTCCAACACTTAGGCTTCGAAAACGGCCCGCCGGGGGTCCGGAACGGGAAACTGCCCCTGGGTAATTCGAAAACCATCACGGGCACTTCCCTCGAGGGTATAGTAACTTGTTGGAACTGACAGGTCACGAATAGGACTCCCGGTTAGAGAATTATGACTGAAACATGGGATTTTCCAACACTTATGCTCGAAAACAGCCCGTCGGTGGCCTGGAACGGGAAACGGCCGTGGGAGAAATCGGAGACCGGCACGAGCACTTCGTTCGTGGGTAGAGTAACTTGTAGGCACTGGTTGTTCGCAAATAGGACTCCTTGTTATAGAATTACGAGCGAAACATGTGATTTTCCAAAACATAGGCTCAAAAACGGCCTGTCGGGGTCTAGAACGGGAATTGGCACAAGGGCAATACGAAAACCGACACAAGCACTTCCCTTGAGGGTAGAGTAACATGTAGGAACTGACTGTTCGCAAATATGACTCCCGATTAGAGAATTACGAGCGAAACATGGGATTTTCCAACACTTAGGCTCTAAAACAGCCCACCGGGTGTCCAGAAATAGGAAATGCCCCCCTGAAAAATCGAAAACCGCCACGATCAGTTCCCTCAAGGGTAGAGTAACTTATAGGGTTCGCAAATAGGACTCCCGGTTAGAGAATTACAACTGAAACATGGGATTTTCCAACACTTTGGCTCGAAAAAGGCCCGTCGGGGGCCTGGAACAGTAAACGGCTGTGGGAAAAATCGGAAACCAGCACGAGCACTTCGCTCGAGGGTAGAGTAAGTTATAGAAACTGGCGGTTCACAAATAGGACTCTTGATTAGAGAATTACGAGTGAAACATTGGATTTTCCAACACTTAGGCTTGAAAACGGCTCGCCAGGGGTCCGAAACGGGAAACGGTACCCGGAAATATAAAAAACCGGCACGAGCACTTCCCTCGAGGGTAGAGTAACTTATAGGAACTGACGGTTCGCAAATAGAACTCCCGGTTAGAGAATTACGACTGAAACATGGGATTTTCCAACACTTTGGCTTGAAAACGGCCCGTCGGGCGCCCGGAACGGCAAGCGGCTGTGGGAAAAATCAGAAACCGCACAAGTACTTCGCTCGAGAGTTGAGTAATTTATAGGAACTGGCTTTCCGTAAATAGGACTCCCGATTAGAGAATTACGAGCAAACACATGGGATTTTCCAGCACTTAGGCTCCAAAACGGCCCGAAGGGAGTCCAGAAACGAAAAACGGCACCCGAAAAAATAAAAAACCAGCACAAGCACTTCCCTCGAGGGTAGAGTAACTTGTAGGAACTGACTGTTCGCAAATAGGACTCCCGGTTAAAGAATTACGACTGAAACATGAGATTTTCCAACACTTTGGCTCGAAAACGGCCCGCCGGGGGCCTGGAACGGGAAACGGCCCAAGGTAAAATCGGAAACCGGCACGAGCACTTCCCTCGAGGGTAGAGTAACTTGTAGGAACAAATGGTTCGCAAGTAAGACTCGGTTAGAGAATTACGAGCGAAACATTGGATTTTCCAACACTTAGGCTCGAAAATGGCCCGCCGGGGGTCCGGAATGGGAAACTACCCCTGGAAAGTTCGAAAACTGTGACGAGCACTTCCCTCGAGGGTAGAGTAACTTGTTGGAACTAACGGGTCACAAATAGGACTCCCGGTTAGAGAATTATGACTGAAACATGGGATTTTCTAACACTTAGGCTCGAAAACAGCCCGTCGGTGGCCTGGAACGGGAAACTGCCGCGGGAGAAATCGGAGACCGGCACGAGCACTTCGTTCGTGGGTAGAGTAACCTGTAGGCACTGATTGTTCGCAAATAGGAGTCCTGGTTAGAGAATTACAAGCAAAATATGTGATTTTCCAAAACTTAGGCTCGAAAACGGCCAGTCGGGGTCTGGAACGGGAATCGGCACAAGGATAATACGAAAACCGGCACGAGCACTTCCCTTGAGGGTAGAGTAAATTCTAGGAACTGGCAGTTCGCAAATAGGACTCCCGATTAGAGAATCACGAGCGAAACATGGGATTTTCCAACACTTAGGCTCTAAAACGGCCCACTGGGTGTCCAGAAATAGGAAATGGCCCCCGAAAAAATTGAAAACCACCACGATCACTTCCTCGAGGGTAGAGTAACTTGTAGGAACTGAAGGTTCGCAAAAAGGACTCCCAGTTAGAGAATTACGACTGAATAATGGGTTTTCTAACACTTTGGCTTGAAAAAGGCCCGTCGGGGGCCCTGGAACGGTAAACGGCTGCAGAAAAAATCAGAAAAAAGCACGAGCACTTCACTCGTTTATAGGAAGTGACGGTTCGCAAATAGGACTTTCGATTTGAGAATTACGAGCGAAACATGAGATTTTCCAACACTTTGGCACGAAAACGGCCCGCCGGAGGTCCGGAACGGGAAGCGGTCCCCGGAAATACTGAAAACCGGCACGAGCACTACCCTCGAGGGCAGAGTAGCTTGTTGGAACTGACGGGTCGCGAATAGGACACCCGGTTAGAGAATTAAGACTGAAAGATGGGTTTCTCCAACACTTAAAGCTCGAAAACTGCCCGCCGGGGCTCCGGAACAGGAAACGGCTGCCGGACAAAATTCAAAACCGTCACGAGCTCTTCACTCGTGGGTAGAGTAACTTATAGGCACTGACGGCTCGCAAATAGGACTCCCGATTAGAGAATTACGAGTGAAACATTGGGTTTTCCAACACTTGGGCTCCAAAACGGCCCACCGGGGGTCCGGAACGGGAAACGACATCCGAAAAAATAAAAAACCGGCACGAGCACTTCCCTCGAAGGTAGAGTCACTTGTAGGAACTGACGGTACGGAAATAGGACTCCCGGTTAGAGAATTACGACTGAAACATGGGATTTTCCAACACTTAGGCTAAAAATCGGCCCGTCGGGGGCCCATAATGGTAAACGGCTGCGGGAAAAATCGGAAACCAGCACAAGCACTTTGCTCGAGGGTAGAGTAACTTGTAGGAACTGGCTTTTCGTAAATAGGACTCTCGATTGAAGAATTACGAGCAAAACATGGGATTTTCCAACACTTATACTCCAAAACGGCCTGCCGGGGGTCCAGCAATGAAAAACGGTCCCCGGAAAAGTCGAAAACCAGTACAAGCACTTCCCCCGAGGGTAGAATAACTTGTAGGAACTGACGGTTCGCAAATAGGACTCCCGGTTAGAGAATTACAACTGAAACATGAGATTTTCCAACACTTTGGCTCAAAAATGGCCCGCCGGGGGCTGGAACGGGAAACGGCAAAGGTAAAATCGGAAACCGGCACGAGCACTTCCCTCGAGGGTAAAGTAACTAGTAGGAACAGATGGTTCACAAGTAGAACTCTCGGTTTTAGAATTACAAGCGAAACATGGGATTTTCCAACACTTAGGCTCGAAAACGGCCCGCCGGGGTCCGGAACGGGAAACTGCCACTAGAAACTTCGAAAACCGCCACGAGCACCTCCCTCGAGGGTAGAGTAACTTGTTGTAACTGACGGGTCACGAATAGGACTCCCGATTAGAGAATTACGACTGAAACATGAGATTTTCCAACATTTATGCTCGTAAACAGCCCGTCGGTGGCCTGGAACGGAAAACGGCGAGGGGAGAAATCGGAAATCGGCACGAGCACTTCGTTCGTGGATAGAGTAACTTGTAGGCCCTGATGGTTCGCAAATAGGACTCCCGGTTAGAGAATTACGAGCGAAACGTGTGATTTTCTAAAACTTAGGCTTGAAAACGGCCTGCCGGGGTCTGGAACGGGAATCGGCCCAAGGAAAAAATGAAAACCGGCACGAGCACTTCCCTTGAGTGAAGAGTAACTTGTAGGAACTAACAGTTCGCAAATAGGACTCTCGATTAGATAATTATGAGCGAAACATGAGATTTTCCAACACTTAGGCTCCAAAACGGCCCACCGGAGGTCCAGAAACAGGAAATGGCCACTGGAAAAAATGAAAACTGGCACGATCACTTCCCTTGAGGGTGGAGTAACTTGTAGGAACTGAAGGTTCGCAAATAGGACTCCCAGTTAGAGAATTACGACTGAAACATGGGATTTTCCAACACCTTGGCTCGAAAAAGGCTCGTCGGGGGCCCGGAACAGTAAACGGCTGCGGGAAAAATCGGAAACCAGCACAAGCACTTTGCTCGAGGGTAGAGTAAGTTATAGAAACTGGCGGTTCGCAAATAGGACTCTCGATTAGAGAATTATGAGTGAAACATTGCATTTTCCAACACTTAGGCTCGAAAACGGCTCGCAAGGGGTCCGGAACAAGAAACGGCACCCAAAAAAATAAAAAACCGGCACGAGCACTTCCCTTGAGGGTAGAGTAACTTGTAGGAACTGACAGTTCGCAAATAGTACTCCCGGTTAGAGAATTACGACTAAAACATGGGATTTTCCTGAAAAGTCCTGGGGATCCTAACCCTAGAGGGGGGGTGAATAGGGTGAGCTACACTTGATGACTTATGATGACCAATTTTAATTTCTTTATAATTAACCTAGTCACATGTGATGATTAACATACAATATGCGGAAGCTTAAATAAACAATCACCACAATGCAATCACCACAACACAAGATTTATAGTGGTTCGGCCTCAATGCCTACATCCACTACCGGCTTGTGTTCCTCACACCCCACCGGATTTCCACTATTTATGCTTTTCCAAAAGGCTAAGCAATAACCTCAACACTATGCTTTTCTAGGCTAAGCAATAACCTTACAATGTGCTTTTATAGGCTAAGCAATAACCTTTACACAATGCTTTTCTTAGGCTAAGCAATAACCTTACAATCAAAAGATTTTCTTTCTCAAAGAAGTGTCTTAACAAACACTAGAAGAGAAATATGTTAAGCTCAATTACAATGCCTCTAAAATAGGCGGATATGAAATTGATAATACAAACTCACACAACACACTAAGTAATGCAAAGATGAATGCTCATGATGTGTGTGTGTGAAGACTTCAATCAAGTTTAAAATTAAGCTCACTCAATTTATGCTAAAAGCATTTAAAAGCTTAATGCACATAAAAAGATATGATTGAAGTAATATGCAAATCACATGTACCAAATACAAACTTGTTAATGATTTGAAAATCAAAAGCTCACAAGTTGTATGAAATTAATTATGTCTAAACATGTGATGCATACATATTGTTGTTTTCAAAAACAAACTATTTTAACTAAAGCTTTAAATGAATGAAAACAACAAAGATGATTCAAACAAGTTAATGAAACATGTTTATAAAACAAATCAAAGGTTTTGACAAAACATGATTAACAAAGTTTATAAAACAAACTTGGTTTGAATCAAGAAGTAGAATCCAATACAAATAGATCAAAGATTAAATATGATAAGGATTCAAAACATCATTGTTATCATGCTAAAAATCATTTACCAAAGATTTAAAACAAAGCATATAACAAATGATAAAGAGAGGTAAAGCTTACTTAGTGATTTAACTTCATTAATCCAAGCTTGAGCTTTACTAATGACCCCCTTGATCTCTCTTAGTTCATCCCCTTTTCCTTGTCTCCAAACACCTCAAAGAAGGCTTAAGAGTTCTAAAATATTCAACACTTTTCTCATGGGAATGAACTCATATTTATACTCAAAAAGTGAGTATCAGCGTGTCTTCGGTCGACCCCATAGCATCCCCGGTCGACCGAATACAAACGGTCACAAATATGACCGTTGGAGAGCCAACGGCCCTCTGCCCGGTCGACCTGCAGTGTGCCAGGTCGACCTGGTCCATGGGCAGGTCGACCTAGTACACTGCAGGTCGACCCTGGGACCAGAATTCCCATTTTTTTCATTCTTTAAAGTGGTTCTTGAGGGGATTCTTTTGGGCCATTAAATCAAGCATGGAAACATGATTTTAAATCATTCTAAGAGGTTTAAAATCATGAAATATAAAAAGCCTAAAATGATTAGAAAGTTTTAAAACCATAGGCTTGCTTGATTTATAAAACTCTTTTTCAAATTGAATGCATCCAAGATTAAAACCAAAACATGCATGTAACAAGAGATTTACAAAATTTAAAACAATGCATGAGTAAATCAAGATTTCAAGATTTTCTAAATCAATGCATGTGTGAAAATTCATGAGATGAATAAAATGCTAATGCATCCATCAAATTGCAATAAATAAAATCCTAACATTTCCAACACTTTGGCGCGAAAACAGCCCGTCGGGGGCCCGGAACGGCAAACGGCTGTGGGAATAGTCGGAAACCAACACAAGTACTTCGCTCGAGGGTAGAGTAATTTGTAGGAACTGCCTTTCCGTAAATAGGACTCCCGATTAGAGGATTACGAGCAAACCCATGGCATTTTCCAACACTTAGGATCCAAAACAGCCCGCAGGGGGTCTAGAAATGGAAAACGGCCCACGGAAAATTCAAAAACCAGCACGAGCACTTCCCTCGAGGGTTGAGTAACTTGTAGGAATTGACTGTTCGCAAATAGAACTCCCGGTTAGAGAATTACGACTAAAACATGAGATTTTCCAACATTTTGGCTCGAAAACGGCCCGCCGGGGGACTGGAACGGGAAACGGCCTAAGGTAAAATGGGAAACTGGCACGAGCACTTCCCTCGAGGGTAGAGTAACTTGTAGAAACAGATGGTTCGCATGTAGGACTCTCGGTTAGAGAATTACGAGCGAAACATTGGATTTTCCAACACTTAGGCTCGAAAACGGCCCGCCGGGGGTCCGGAATGGGAAACTTCCCATGGAAATTTCGAAAACCATCACGAGCACTTCCCTCGAGGGTAGAGTAACTTGTTGGAACTGACGGGTCACGAATAGGACTCCCGGTTAGAGAATTACGACTCAAACATGAGATTTTCTAACACTTAGGCTCAAAAACGGCCCGTCGAGGGCCTGGAACAGTAAACGGCTGCGGGAAAAATTGGAAACCAGAACGAGTACTTCAATCGAGGGTAGAGTAAGTTATAGAAACTAGCGGTTCGCAAATAGGCCTCTCGATTAGAGAATTACGAGAGAAACATTGCATTTCCAAACACTTAGGCTCGAAAACGGCTCGCCAGGGGTCCGAAACAGGAAACGGCACCTGGAAAAATCAAAAACCGGCTCGAGCACTTCCCTCGAGGGTAGAGTAACTTATAGGAACTGACGGTTCGCAAATAGAACTCCCGGTTAGAGAATTACGACTGAAACATGGGATTTTCCAACACTTTGGCTTGAAAACGGCCCGTCAGGGGCCCGGAACGGCAAACGGCTACGGGAAAAATCGGAAACCAGCATAAGTACTTCGCTCGAGGGTAGAGTAATTTGTAGGAACTGCGTTTTCGTAGATAGGAATCCCGATTAGAGAATTACGAGCAAACACATGGGATTTTCCAACACTTACGCTCCAAAACGGCCCGCCGGGGGTCTAGAAATGGAAAATGGCCCCCGGAAAAATCGTAAAACCAGCACGAGCACTTCCCTCGTGGGTAGAGTAACTTGTAGCAACTGACTGTTCGCAAATAGGACTCCTGGTTAGAGAATTACGACTGAAACATGAGATTTTCCAACACTTTGGCTCGAAAACGGCCCGCCGGGGGCCTGGAACGGGAAACGGCCCAAGGTAAAATCGAAAACTGGCACGAGCACTTCCCTCGAGGGTAGAGTAACTTGTAGGAACAGATGATTCGAATGTAGGACTCTCGGTTAGAGAATTACGAGCGAAACATTGGATTTTCCAACACTTAGGCTCGAAAACGGCCCGCCGGGGGTCCGAAATGGGAAACTGCCCCTGGAGAGTTTGAAAACCGTCACGAGCACTTCCCTCAAGGGTAGAGTAACTTCTTGGAGCTGACGGGTCACAAATAGGACTCCTGGTTAGAGAATAACAAGTGAAACATGGGATTTTCCAACACTTTGGCTCGAAAACAGCCCGTCGGGGGCCTGGAACGGGACACGGCCACGGGAGAAATCAGAGACCGGCACAAGCACTTCGTTCGTGGGTAGAGTAACTTGTAGGCACTGATTGTTCGCAAATAGGACTCCCGGTTAGAGAATTACGAGCGAAACATGTGATTTTCCAAACCTTAGGCTCGAAAAAGGCCTGCCGGGGTCTGGAACGGGAATCGGCACAAGGACAATACGAAAACCGGCACGAGCACTTCCCTTGAGGGTAGAGTAACTTGTAGGAATTGACAGTTCGCAAATAGGACTCCAAATTAGAGAATTACGAGCGAAACAAGGGATTTTCCAAAACTTAAGCTCCAAAATGGCCCACCGGGGTCCAGAAACAGGAAATGGCCCCCGAGAAAATTGAAAACCGGCACGATCACTTCCCTCGAGGGTGGAGTAACTTGCAGGAACTGAAGGTTCGCAAATAGGACTCCCGGTTAGAGAATTACGACTGAAACATGGGATTTTCCAACACTTTGGCTCGAAAAAGGCCCATCGGGGGCCTGGAACGGTATACGGTTGCGGGAAAAATTAGAAACCAGCACGAGCACTTCGTTCAAGGGTAGAGTAAGTTATAGAAACTGGCGGTTCGCAAATAGGAATCTCGATTAGAGAATTACAAGTGAAACATTGCATTTTCCAAGACTTAGGCTTGAAAACGGCTCACCAGGGGTCCGGAATGGGAAACGGCACCCGGAAAAATCGAAAACGGGCACGAGCACTTCCCTCGAGGGTAGAGTAACTTGTAGGAACTGACGGTTAGCAAATGGAGCTCCCGGTTAGAGAATTACGACTGAAACATGGGATTTTCCAACACTTTGGCTCAAAAATGGCCCGTCGGGGGCCCAGAACGGCAAACGGTTGCGAGAAAAATCTGAAACCAGCACAAGTACTTCGCTCGAGGGTAGAGTAATTTGTAGGAACTGACTTTTCATAAATAAGACTCCCGATTAGAGAATTACGAGCAAAACATGGGATTTTCCAACACTTAGGCTCCAAAACGGCCCGCCGGGGGTCCAGAAATATAAAACGGCACACGAAAAAATTGAAAACCGGCACGAGCACTTCCCTCAAGGGTAGAGTAACTTGTAGGAACTGACTGTTCGCAAATAGAACTCCGGGTTAGAGAATTACGACTGAAACATGATAATTTCCAACACTTTGGCTCGAAAATGGCCCGTTGGGGGCCCACAATGGTAAACGGCTACGGGAAAAATCGGAAACCAACACAAGCACTTCGTTCGAGGGTAGAGTAACTTGTAGGAACTGGCTTTTCGTAAATAGGACTCCCGATTAGTTAATTGTTAGGATTTTGTTTATTGCAATTTGATGGATGCATTAGCATTTTATTAATCTCATGAATTTTCACACATGCATTGATTTAGAAATTCTTGAAATCTTGATTTACACATGCATTGTTTTAAATCTTGTAAATCATATGTTTCATGCATGTTTTGGTTTTCATCTTGGATGCATTTTATTTGAAAAAGAATTTTTACAAATCAAGCTAGCCAATGATTTAAAGTTTCAAATGATTTTTGGCTTTTTATGTTTCATGATTTTAAAATACTTAGAATGATTTAAAATCATGTTTCCAAGCTTGATTTAGTGGCCCAAAGATCCCACAAAGAAATCTCTTTAAATATGCAAAAAATAGGATTTTTGTTCCTTGGGCTCGGGTCGACCCGCAGTGTGGTCGGTCGACCGAACCCATGCCTTCGGTCGACCGAAGACACTGTGGGTCGACCGAGAAAGTGTCCGTTGAGCATTTTTCAAACGGTCTGATTTTTTACCGTTAAGGGTCGGTCGACCGAGCCAAGCTGGGGGTCGACCGAGGACACGCAGGAACTCAACTTTTGAGTATAAAAAGGGGTTCATTCCCATTGAAAAAGTGTTGAACATTTTAGAACTCTTAAGCCTTCTTTGAGGTGTTTGGAGACAAGGAAAAGGGGATGAACTAAGAGAGATCAAGGGGGTCATTAGTAAAGCTCAAGCTTGGATCATTAAGTTAAATCATCAAGTAAGCTTTACTTTTATTAATCATATGTTTATGCTTTGACTAAATTATTGGTAAATGATTTGTAGCATATAAACTATGATGTGTTAAATCCATTACCTTCATTCAATCTTTGTTTTAGATTGTGATGGATTTCTCACTTTGATTCAAACCAAGTTTTGTGTTAAAACTTTATAAATCATGTTTTGTTAAAACCTTTGATTTGTTTTATAAACATGTTTTATTAACTTGTTTGAATCATCTTTGTTGTTTTCATTCATTTGAATCTTAAGTTAAACCTTTGTTTTTGAAAACAACATAGCATAGCACATGCATCACTTGATTAGGCTTAAACATTTACATTCAACTTGTGATCTTTTGATTTTCATATCATTAACAAGTTTGTAGTAGTTCAAGTGATTTGCATAACACTTCAATCAAATCTTTTTATGAGCATTAAACTTTTGAATTGCTTTACGCATAAAATAGATTGAGCTTAATTTTAATCTTGATTGAAGTTTTCACACACACACACCTCATAAGCATTCATCTTTGTAATCCTTAGTGTTTGTGTGAGTTTGTTATTCACTTTCATATCCGCCTAATTTAGAGGCAATTATATTGAGCTTAAATTGTAATCTCTTAGAGTGTTTTGTGAAGACACTTTCTTTGAGAGAAATCCTTTATTGTAAAGGTTATTGCTTAGCCTAATAAAAGCATTGTGTAAAGGTTATTGCTTAGCCTATAAAAGCACATTTATGAGCATTAAACTTTTGAATTGCTTTAAGCATAAAATAGATTGAGCTTTAATTTTAATCTTGATTGAAGTTTTCACACACACACCTCATAAGCATTCATCTTTGTAATTCTTAGTGTGTTTGTGTGAGTTGTTATTCACTTTCATATCCGCCTATCTTAGAGGCAAAGTTATTGAGCTTAAATTGTAATCTCATAAGAGTGTTTTGTGAAGACACTTTCTTTGAGAGAAATCTTTTATGTATTAAGGTTATTGCTTAGCCTAAGAAAAGCATTGTGTAAAGGTTATTGCTTAGCCTATAAAAGCACATTGTAAGGTTATTGCTTAGCCTAGAAAAGCATAGTTGTAGAGGTTATTGCTTAGCCTTTTGAAAAGCATAATAGTGGAAATCCGGTGGGGTGTGAGGAACACAAGCCGGTAGTGGATGTAGGCATTGAGGCCGAACCACTATAAATCATTGTGTTATGGTGTGTGCTATGTGGTGATTTTATTAGCTTCCGCATTTTGTTTGTTAATCATCACAAGTGACTAGTTAATTTAAAGAAGTTAAAATTGGTCATAATTGGTCACTAATTAGTAGCTCACCCTATTCACCCCCCCTCTAGGGTTAGGATCCCCAGGACTTTCATTAATTACGAGCAAAACATGGGATTTTCCAACACTTACACTCCAAAATGGCCCACCGGGGGTCCAGAAATGGAAAACGGTCCCCGGAAAAATCAAAAACCAGTACGGGCACTTCCCTCGAGGGTAGAGTAACTTGTAGGAACTGACGGTTCGCAAATATGACTCCCAGTTAGAAAATTACAACTGAAACAAGAGATTTTCCAACACTTTGGCACAAAAATAGCCCGCCGGGGGCCTGGAACGGGAAACGGCCGCAGGAGAAATTGGAGTCCGGCAGGAGCACTTCGTTCGTGGGTAGAGTAACTTGTAGGCACTGATTGTTCGCAAATAGGACTCCTAGTTAGAGAATTACGAGCGAAACATTTGATTTTCCAAAACTTAGGCTCGAAAATGGCCTGCCGTGGCCTGGAACGGGAATCGGCACAAGGACAATATGAAAACCGGCACGAGCACTTCCCTTGTGGGTAGAGTAACTTGTAGGAACTGACAGTTCGCAAATAGGACTCCTGATTAGAGAATTACGAGCGAAACATGGGATTTTCCAACACTTAGACTCTAAAATGGCACACCAGGTGTCCAGAAACAAGAAATGGCCCCCGGAAAAATTGAAAACCGGCTCGATCACTTCCCTCGAGGGTAGAGTAACTTTTAGGAACTGAACGTTCGCAAATAGCACAACCGGTTAGAGAAATACGACTGAAACATGGGATTTTCCAACACTTTGGCTTGAAAAAGGCCCGTCGGGGGCCCTGGAACGGTAAACTGCTGCGGGAAAAATTGGAAAAAAGCACTAGCACTTCACTCGTTTATAGGAACTGACGGTTGGCAATTAGGACTTTCGATTTGAGAATTATGAGCGAAACATGAGATTTTCCAACACTTTGGCTCGAAAAAGGCCCGCCGGAGGTCCGAAATGGGAAACGGTGCCCGAAAATACTGAAAACCAGTATCCCTCGAGGTAGAGTAACTTATTGGAACCGACGGGTCGCGAATAGGACGCCCGGTTAGAGAATTAAGACTGAAAGATGGGATTTTCCAACACTTAAGGCTCGAAAACTGCCTACCGGGGGTCCGGAACGGGAAACGGCCACCGGACGAAATCCAAAACCGGCACGAGCACTTCACTCGTGGGTAGAGTAACTTGTAGGCACTGACGGTTCGCAAATAGGACTCCGGATTACAGAATTACGAGTGAAACATTGGGTTTTCCAACACTTAGGCTCAAAAACAGCCCAATGGGGGTCCGGAACGGGAAACGACATCCGAAAAAGTCAAAAACCGGCACCAGCATTCCCTCGAAGGTAGAGTAACTTGTAAGAACTGACGGTACGGAAATAGGACTCCCGGTTAGAGAATTACGACTGAAACATGGGAAATTCCAACACTTTGGCTCGAAAACAGCCCGTCGGGGGCCCAGAATGGTAAACGGCTGCGGGAAAAATCAGAAACCAGCACAAGCACTTCGTTCGGGGGTAGACTAACTTGTAGGAACTGGCTTTTCGTAAATAGGACTCCCGATTAGAAAATTACGAGCAAAACATAGGATTTTCCAACACTTACACTCCAAAACGGCCCGCCGGGGGCCCAGAAATGGAAAACGGTCCCCGAAAAAATCGAAAACCAGTACGAGCACTTCCCTCGAGGGTAGAGTAACTTGTAGGAACTGACGGTTCGCAAATATGACTCCCGGTTAGAAAATTACAACTGAAAGAAGAGATTTTCCAACACTTTGGCTCAAAAATAGCCCGCTGGGGGCCTGGAATGGGAAACGGCCAAAGTAAAAACTGAAATTAGCACGAGCACTTCCCTCAAGGGTAAAGTAACTTGTAGGAACAGATGGTTCGCAAGTAGGACTCTCGGTTTTAGAATTACGAGCAAAACATGGGATTTTCCAACACTTAGGCTCGAAAATGGCCCGCCGGGGGTCCGGAACCGGAAACTGCCCCTGGAAAGTTTGAAAACCGTCATGAGCACTTCCCTCGAGGGTAGAGTAACTTGTTGGAACTGACGGGTCACGAATAGGTCTCCCGGTTAGAGAATTACGACTGAAACATGAGCTTTTCCAACACTTATGTTCGAAAACAGCCCGTCAGTGGCCTGGGACGGGAAACGGCGGGGGGAGAAATCGGAAACCGGCACAAGCACTTCGTTCGTGGGTAGAGTAACTTGTAGGCACTTATGGTTTGCAAATAGGACTCCCGCTTAGAGAATCACGAGCGAAACATGTGATTTTCCAAAACTTAAGATTGAAAATGGCCTGCCAGGGTCTGGAACGGGAATCGGCCCAAGGAAAAAATGAAAACTGGCACGAGCACTTCCCTTGAGGGTAGAGTAACTTGTAGGAACTGACAGTTCGCAAATAGGACTCCCAATTAGAGAACTACGAGCGAAACATGGGATTTTCTAACACTTAGGCTCCAAAACGGCCCACCGGGGGTCCAAAAGTAGGAAATGGCCCCTGGAAAAATTGAAAACTGGCACGATCACTTCCCTCGAGGGTGGAGTAACTTGTAGGAACTGAAGGTTTGCAAATAGGACTCCCGGTTAAAGAATTACGACTGAAACATGGGATTTTCCAACACTTTGGCTCGAAAAAGGCCCGTCGGGGGCCTAGAACGGTAAATGGCTGCATCAAAAATCGAAAACCATCACGAGCACTTCGCTCGAGGGTAGAGTAAGTTATAAAAACTAGCGCTTCGCAAATAACACTCTCAATTAGAGAATTACGAGTGAAACATTGCATTTTCTAACACTTAGGCTTGAAAACGGCTTGCCAGGGGTCCGTAACAGGAAACGGCACCCGGAAAAATTGAAAACCGGCATGAGCACTTCCCTCGAGGGTAGAGTAACTTGTAGGAATTGACGGTTCGCAAATAGAACACCCGGTTAGAGAATTACGACTAAAACATGGGATTTCCCAACACTTTGGCTCGAAAACGGCCCGTCGGGGGCCCAGAACGGCAAACGGCTGTGGGAAAAATTGGAAACCAGCACAAGCACATCGCTCGAGGGTAGAGTAATTTGTAGGAACTGGCTTTTCGTAAAAAGGACTCACGATTAGAGAATTACGAGCAAAACATGGGATTTTTCAACACTTAGGCTCCAAAACGGCTCGCCAGGGGTCTAGAAACGAAAAAAGGCCACCGGAAAAAATGAAAATCAGTACGAGCACTTCCCACAAGGGTAGAGTAACTTGTAGGAACTGACTGTTCGTAAATAGGACTCCCGATTATAGAATTATGTCTAAAACATGAGATTTTCTAACACTTTGGCTCGAAAACGGCCCATGGTAAATTCGAAAACCGGCACGAGCACTTCCCTCGAGGGTAGAGTAACTTGTAGGAACAGATGCTTCGCAAGTAGGACTCTCGGTTAGAGAATTACGAGCGAAACATTGGATTTTCCAACACTTAGGCTCGAAAACGGCCCGTCGGGGGTCCGGAATGGGAAACTGCCCCTGGACAGTTCGAAAACTGTCACGAGCACTTCCCTCAAGGGTAGAGTAACTTGTTGGAACTGACGGGTCACGAATAGGACTCCCGGTTAGAGAATTACGACTACAACATGGGATTTTCCAACACTTAGGCTCGAAAACAGCCCGTCGGTGGCCTGGAACGGGAAACGGCTGCGGGAGAAATCAAAGACCGGCACGAGCACTTCGTTCGTGGGTAGAGTAACTTCTAGGCACTGATTGTTCGCAAATAGGACTCCTGGTTAGAGAATTACGAGCGAAACATGTGATTTTCCAAAACTTAGGCTCGAAAAGGGCCGGCCGGGGCTGGAACGGGAATCAGCAAAAGGGCAATACGAAAACCGGCACGAGCACTTCCCCTGAGGGTAGAGTAACTTGTAGGAACTTACAGTTCGCAAATAGGACTCCCGATTAGAGAATTACGAGCGAAACATGGGATTTTCCAACACTTAGGCTATAAATCGGCCCACCTGGTGTCCAGAAACAGGAAATGGCACCCGAAAAAATCGAAAACCGGCACGATCACTTCCCTCGAGGGTAGAGTAACTTATAGGAACTAAAGGTTCGCAAATAGGACTCTCAGTTAGAGAATTACGACTGAAACATGGGATTTTCCAACACTTTGGCTTGAAAAAGGCCCGTCGGGGGCCCTGGAACAGTAAACGGCTGCGGGAAAAATCAGAAAAAAGTACGAGCACTTCACTCGTTTATAGGAACTGACGGTTCGCAAATAGGAATTTCGATTTGAGAATTACCAGCAAAACATGAGATTTTCCAACACTTTGGCTCGAAAACGGCCCGCCGGAGGTCCGGAATGGGAAACGGTCCTCGGAAATACTGAAAACCGGCACGAGCACTTCCCTTGGGGTAGAGTAACTTGTTGGAACTGACGGGTCGCGAATAGGACACCCGATAAGAGAATTAAGACTGCAAGATGGGATTTTCCAACAGTTAGGCTCGAAAACTGCCCGCCGGGGGTCCGGAACGAGAAACGGCCGCCGGACAAATTCGGAAACCGGCACGAACACTTTACTTGTGGGTAGAGTAACTTGTAGGCACTGACGGTTCGCAAATAGGACTCCCGATTAGAGAATTACGAGTGAAACAGTGGGTTTTCCAACACTTGGGCTCCAAAACGGCCCACCGGGGGTCAGAAATGGGAAACGCCATTCGAAAAACTCAAAAACCGGCACGAGCACTTCCCTCGAAGGTAGAGTAACTTGTAGCAACTGACGGTACGGAAATAGGACTCTCGGTTAGAGAATTACGACTGAAACATGGGATTTTCCAACACTTTGGCTCGAAAACGGCCCGTCGGCGGCCCTGAACGGTAAATGGCTACGGGAAACATCGGAAACCAACACAAGCACTTCGCTCGTGGGTAGAGTAACTTGTAGGAACTGACATTTCGTAAATAGGACTCCCGATTAGAGAATTACGAGCAACACATGGGATTTTCCAACACTTAGGCTCTAAAACGGCCCGCCGGGGGTCCAAAAATGGAAAACGGCTCCAAGAAAAATCGACAACCAGCACGAGCACTTCCCTCGAGGGTAGAGTAACTTGTAGGAACTGACGGTTCGCAAATAGGACTCCCGGTTAGAGAATTACGACTGAAACATGAGATTTTCCAACACTTTGGCTCGCAAATGGCCCGTCGGGGGCCTGGAACGGGAAACGGCCCAAGGTAAAATCAAAAACCGGCACGAGCAATTTAATCGAGGGTAGATTAACTTGTAGGAACAGATGGTTCGCAAGTAGGACTCTCGGTTTAAGAATTACGAGCGAAACATAAGATTTTCCAACACTTAGACTCGAAAACTGCCCGTCGGGGGTCCGGAACGGGAAACCATCACAAGCACTTCCCTCGAGGGTAAAGTAACTTGTTGGAACTAACAGGTCACGAATAGGACTCCTGGTTAGAGAATTGCGACTGAAACATGGGATTTTCCAACACTGAGGCTCGAAAACAGCCCGTCGGTGGCCTGGAACGGGAAACGGCAGGAGGAGAAATCGGAAACCGGCACGAGCACTTCGTTCGTGGGTAGAGTAACTTGTAGGCACTGATGGTTCGCAAATTGGACTCTCGATTAGAGACTTACGAGCGAAACATGTGATTTTCCAAAGCTTAGGCTCGAAAATGGCCTGCCGGGTTCTTGAACGGGAATCAGCATAAGGAAAAAATGAAAATGGGCACGAGCACTTCCCATGAGGGTAGAATGACTTATTGGAACTGACAGTTCGCAAATAGGACTCCCGATTAGAGAATTACGAGCGAAACATGGGATTTTCCAACACTTAGGCTCCAAAACGGCCCACCGGTGGTCCAGAAATAGGAAATGGCCCCTGGAAAAATCGAAAACCGGCATGACCACTTCCCTCAAGGGTATAGTAACTTGTAGGAACTGAAGGTTCGTAAATAGGACTCCCGGTTAGAGAATTATGACTGAAACATGGGATTTTCCAACACTTTGGCTCGAAAAAGGCCCGTCGGGGGCCTTGGAACGGTAAACGGCAGCGGGAAAAATCGAAAACAAGCACAAGCACTTCGCTAAAGGGTAGAGTAAGTTATAAGAACTGACGGTTCGCAAATAAGACTATCGATTAGAGAATTACGAGCAAAACATGAGATTTTCCAACACTTTGGCTTGAAAACGGCCCGCCGGGGGTCCGAAACGGGAAACGGCCCCCGGAAATACTGAAAACTGGCACGTGCACTTCCCTTGAGGCTAGAGTAACTTGTTGGAACTGACGGGTCGCGAATAAGACACCCGGTTAGAGAATTAAGACTGAAAGATGGGATTTTCCAACACTTAAGGCTCGAAAACTGCCCGCCGGGGGTCTGGAAAGGGAAACGGCCGCCGGGCAAAATAAAAAACTGGCACGAGCACTTCACTCGTGGGTAGAGCAACTTGTAGGCACTAACGGTTCGCATATAGGACTCCCTATTAGAGAACTATGAGTGAAACATTGGGTTTTCCAACACTTGGGCTCCAAAACGGCCCACCGGGGGTCCGGAACGGGAAACAACATCCGGAAAAATCAAAAACCGACACGTGCGCTTCCCTGGAAGGTAGAGTAACTTGTAGGAACTGACGGTACGGAAATAGGACTCCCAGTAAAAGAATTACGACTGAAACATGGGATTTTCCAATAGTTTGGTTCAAAAACGGCCCGTCGGGGGCCCAGAACGGTAAACGGCTGCGGGAAAAATCAGAAACCAGCACAGGCACTTCGCTGGAGGGTAGAGTAACTTGTAGGAACTGGCTTTTCGTAAATAGGACTCCCGATTAGAGAACTACGAGCAAAACATGGGATTTTCCAACACTTGGGCTCCAAAACGGCACGCCGTGGGTCCAGAAACGGAAAACGGCTCCAAGAAAAATCGAAAACCAGCACGAGCACTTCCCTCGAGGGTAGAGTAACTTGTAGGAACTGACGGTTCGCAAATAGGACTCCCGGTTAGAGAATTACGACTGAAACATGAGATTTTCCAACACTATGCCTCGAAAGATGGCCTGCCGGGGGCGTGGAACGGGAAACGGCCCGAGGTAAAATTGAAAACCGGCACGAGCACTTCCCTCGAGGGTAGAGTAACTTGTAGGAACAGATGGTTCGCAAGTAGGACTCTCGGTTTGAGAATTACGAGAGAAACATGGGAATTTTCAACACTTGGGCTCGAAAACGGCCGGCCGGGAGTCCGAAACGGGGAACTACCCCTGGAGAGTTTGAAAACCATCACGAGCACTTCCCTCGAGGGTAGAGTAACTTGTTGGAACTGACGGGTCACGAATAGGACTGCCGGTTAGAAAATTACCACTGAAACATGGGATTTTCCAACACTTAGGCGCGAAAACAGCCCGTCGGTGGCCTGGAATGGGAAACAGCCGCGGTAGAAATCGAAAACCGGCACAAGCACTTCGTTCGTGGGTAGAGTAACTTGTAGGCACTGATTGTTCACAAATAGGACTCCTGGTTAGAGAATTACGAGCGAAACATGTGATTTTCCAAAACTTAGGCTCGAAAACGGCCTGCCGGGGTCTGGAACGGGAATCGGCACAAGGACAATACGAAAACCGGCACGAGCACTTCCCTTGAGGGTAGAGTAACTTCTAGGAACTGACAGTTCACAAATAGGACTCCCGATTAGAGAATTACGAGCGAAACATGGGATTTTCCAACACTTAGGCTCTAAAACGGCCCACCGGGTGTCCAGAAACAGGAAATGGCCCCCGGAAAAATCGAAAACCCGCACAATCACTTCCCTCGAGAGTAGAGTAACATGTAGGAACTGATGGTTCGCAAATAGGACTCCTGATTAGAGAATACGATTGAAACATGAGATTTTCCAACACTTTGGCTTTAAAAAGGCCCATCGGGGGCCCTAGAACGGTAAACGGCTGCGGGAAAAATCGAAAAAAGGTACGAGCTCTTCACTCGTTTATAGGAACTGACGGTTCACAAATAGGACTTTCGATTTGAGAATTACGAGCGAAACATGAGATTTTCCAACACTTTGGCTCGAAAACGGCCTTTTGGAGGTCCGAAACGGGAAATGGTCCCCGGAAAAACTGAAAACGGGCACGAGCACTTCACTCGTGGGTAGAGTAACTTGTAGGCACTGACAGTTCGCAAATAGGACTCCCGATTAGAGAATTACGAGTGAAACATTGGGTTTGGCAACACTTGGGCTCCAAAATGGCCCACCGGGGGTCCGGAATGGGAAACGACATCCTTAAAAATCAAAAACCGGCACGAGCACTTCCCTCGAAGGGAGAGTAACTTATAGGAACTGACGGTATGGAAATAGGACTCCCGGTTATAGAATTACAACTGAAACATGGGATTTTCCAACACTTTGGCTCGAAAACGGCCCGTCGGGGGCCCAGAACAGTAAACGGCTGCGGGAAAAATCGAAAACCAGCACAAACACTTCGCTCGAGGGTAGAGTAACTTGTAGGAACTGGCTTTTCATAAATAGGACTCCCGATTAGAGAATTACGAGCAAAACAAGGGAGTTTCCAACATTTAGGCTCCAAAACGGCCCGCCGGGGGTCCAGAAATGGAAAACGGCCCCTGGAAAAATCGAAAACCAATACGAGCACTTCCCTCGAGGGTAGAGTAACTGGTTGGAACGACGGGTCACGAATAGGACTCCCGGTTACAGAATTACGACTGAAACATGAGATTTTATAACACTTATGCTCGAAAATAGCCCATCGGTGGCCTGGAATGGGAAACTGCGGGGGGAGAAATCGGAAACCGGCATGAGCACTTCGTTCGTGGGTAGAGTGACTTGTAGGTACTGATGGTTCACAAATAGGACTCCCGGTTAGAGAATCACGAGCGAAACATGTGATTTTCCAAAACTTAGGCTTGAAAACGGCATGCCGGGGTCTGGAACGGGAATCAGCACAAGGAAAAAATGAAAACCGGCATGAGCACTTCCCTTGAGGGTAGAGTAACTTGTAGGAACTGACACTTCGCAAATAGGACTCTCAATAAGAGAATTACGAGCGAAACATGGGATTTTCCAACACTTAGGCTCCAAAATGGCCCACCGGAGGTCCAGAAATAGGAAATGGCCCCTGGAAATGTTGGAATTTGAGATGCCTTGAGAAGTCTTATGAAGCATTGAAGTGTTTAGTATCTCAAGTATCATTTTGTGTTGGAATTATTGTCAACACAATGTCACAAGTGTGGTGTTGATAGTGTGGTGTTGATAGAGCTTCAAAGAGAAAACAGAGCTGAAACAGTACAGGAAATCAGAATTCTTGAAGCAGTGTGGCCGGTCGACCGGGGACCCCACGCGGTCGACCGGGCAAGAGAAGTCTGCAGAAGACAGTCTCAGTTAGCTCCCAGTTATTTGTTGCCACAGTGTGTCGCCGGTCGACCGAGGACCCCACGCGGTCGACCGAGCACGGGAAACCAGATTGCGCAGAAATAGAAGTTTTGCACGAAAATTCAAGAAACTTACGTATTTCGTTTGGGACTCTTTCTAAACGAATTCTAACCTAATTTGAACACTCTTTAGGGTAACCATAACCTATATAAAGGCTTGCTAAGTTCGTTTTCATTAGGAGAGAAGAGAAGAGATAACAAAAGAGAGGGTTTTGGAGAGAAGAGTGATTGGAGAAGAAGGTGCTACTGTGTGCTGTTGTGCTGCAAGTTTCTACAGCAAGTTGGACGAAAATATGCTCATGAAGATGGTGATTCGTCCATAGATAAGTGTCTCTCTTTTTATGCTTTAAATTTCAATTTGTAAGGGATTGAGAGAGAGAGATTGTAGAGGGGAAGGGCTGTAGAAAAGTTCTCTACTTTAATTCTGTAGAACATCAAGTTGGTGCTTGGTGTTAGGGGTTTGGTGATCCTATCTGTTGGTGCAGATAAATTGTAAAGGGGGTAGGTGCTTCCTATAGTTAGTGCTATCTGAGACTTAAGGGTTGATGCTCTTTGTCGTTGGTGCGACTAAATAGATTCAGACCTGTTCCGGATCGGTGTTCGGACAGTCTTTGAACCGTGGACGTAGCCTTTTGGTGAACCACATTAAATCTGGTGTCCTTGTGTGATTTGATTTGCTTTTGTTGTTAAATTGGACCTATTTTTAAGGGATCACTGATTCACCCCCCCCCCCCCCCTCTTAGTGATCGCGATATCTAACAATTGGTATCAGAGCGCCAAGGCTCCCTTGATAAGCTTAACACGCTAAGGGTGATCTCTTGTCAAATCACATGTCATCCAATACAGGGAATATGAAAGCACCTTTGTTTGATGGTTCTAATTACTCCTTCTGGAAGATCAGAATGCAGGCTTTCATCAAATCACTTGGCTATGATGTCTGGGAGACCGTCAGAGTCGGTTACAATACTGCCATCGTACCCACTGATGCTACAACGAAGAAGTTAGCAGACAATGACTCCAAGGCGCAGAATGCACTCTTTAGTGGCCTTGTGGACAGCGAGCTGGTCAAAGTAATTGCATGCAAAACAGCCAAGGAAATATGGGACAAGTTGAAAAGCATTCATGAATGAGATGAGAAGATCAAAGAAGCGAAATTGCAAACTCATCGCTCTCAATTCGAGTCTCTTCGCATGGAGGAAAGCGAGAACGTTGACTTGTATATGCAACGAGTGAATGAAGTCACGAATGACATTCGTGGACTAGGGGAGGAGATTAAAGAACCAGTCATCGTCAAAAAGGTTTTAAGATCTCTTCTTCCCCGGTTTGATTCAAAAGTCTCAGCCATAGAAGAAGCCAAGGATCTGAATGAATTTACCAAGGATGAGTTGCATGGTTCACTCACTGCCTATGAGATGCGCATAGGTAAGACGTCTTCATCTGATAGGGAAGCGGCCTTCAAAGTTCAGAAAAAGGGAAAAGAGACTGCTGGTCATGATGCTGATACTGATGATGATGAGCTTGAGGCTCAGTTAGTTAGAAAGCTGAAGAAAGGAAGCAATGGAAAGTACAAAGGGAAGCTACCCTTTAAATGCTTCAATTGTGGCGGTGTTGGTCACTTTGCTGCGAAGTGTCCGCTGAAAGAAAACAATGATGATGACTCTTATGTTGATAAGAGTAAATGGAAGAAAAATTTCAGAAAGAGGGGCAAAGCAAAAAGCTTCATCAGTCAATATAATGACAGCACGTCTGAAACTTCAGACGATGATGAATCAGCCGAGGCAACTGAAGCTCTCTTCATGGTTACTGTTGAAGAAGAAGAGGAGCAAGAGCCGGAAGAGGAAGAGGAGGCTGAGGTCAATCTTGAAGAAGAACTCATTGCCGCACTTGAGGAGCTTAGCATGGAACGAAAAACAAGTAAGAAAAATCTGAAACTTCTTCATGAATCTTAAAGTTCAGTTATTTCTTTGAAAACTCAAGTTGAAGAATATAAAAGAATGGTAGAAGTCCTAGAAATACAAATCAGTACCAAAACTGAGGAAGTGGTGAAACTTGAGAATGAAATCCTTGGAGCAAGGACTGAAAATATACAAATGAATCAAAAGCTCAAGGAATTCCAAGCAATCAATGGAACATTGAAGCTAAATGAAATACTGAAAGTTCAAAGGCCTCCTCACTTCAAATTTGGTCTAGGATTTGAGAATGGAGAATCCTCTAAGATTACACCTCCTGAAAAGACAAAACCTGTGAAGCCCACCCAGCCTAGAAAAGAGTCCATTCATGTGAGAATTCAAATTTTATGGTTACTGTTATCATTGCAATAGATATGGACATAAAAGGGCTGAATGCAAATTCTATGTTAGAAACAGCCCATTTGTGACTAGGAACCCTTTTTCAATCCTAAACAGCCACAAAATTGAGTGCTATAAGTGTCATAATTATGGACACTTGACTAGGGATTGTAGGTTGCCTATTGCTAACCAATTTCAGGTTGAAAAGAAACCCAAGTTAGTTAAGGCATGGAGGGCAGAGAAAAGGGAAGATAATTCCAAGGAATCTCTCATTGTGCAAATGGCATTCAATGCACAAAAGAAGGCAGCACCATGGGTCCTTGATAGTGGCTGTTCAAGCCATACGACAGGTGATAAGGAAAAATTCGTCAAATTACAGCACTATGAAGGCGGATCAGTGAAGTTTGGTAACAATGATGGTGCCAAAATCTGCGGAAAAGGTGTTGTTCAGCTAAAGGCAAACAAGATCAGATCAGAAGAGGTCTTATATGTGTCTGGACTGAGACACAACTTGCTTAGTGTGAGCCAGATCTGTGACAAAGGCCACGAAGTTGTCTTCACTAAGAATGGGTTTGCTATCAAGAAGTGTAGCAACGGCAAAACAGTGGCTACTGGATCTAGGACTGCTGGAAATCTCTATACATTGTCAGATGGAGCTGAAAAGACTTGCTTGATGAGTCGGACAGAGGAAAGTTGGTTGTGGCACAAACGCCTTAGGCATCTAAACTTTGATAACATGTCAAAGATTTGCAATTCAAAGGCTGTCAGAGGTATGTCTACAGTTGAAAAGCCTTCCAACCCCATTTGCGATTCTTGCCAAAAGGGAAAGCAAACGAGGGTAATGTTCAAGTCAAAGGAGCATCATTCAAAGAAACCTCTTGAGCTAGTGCACACTGATCTCTGTGGACCGATGCGAACTCAAAGCACCAATGGAGATAAGTATTTTATGTTATGCATTGATGATTATACTCGTATGACATGGGTATTGTTTCTTAAGCATAAACATCAAGCACTTGATCGTTTTAAAGTGTTTAAAGCACAGGTTGAAAATATGCTTGGAAAACATATCAAGATTTTAAGGTCTGATCAAGGAGGTGAATTCACATCTGAAGAGTTCACTAACTATTGTGAGCACCATGGCATTCAAAGACAATATTCAGCCCCTAGAACTCCACAGCAAAATGGAGTTGTGGAACGGAAAAATCGCACCGTGCAAGAGATGGCTCGCACAATGCTAACTGAGAGCAAGCTAGCTGACAAATACTGGAAGGAGGCAATCCATACGGCTGTATACATTCAGAATCGATGCTTGATCAGGCCACATGAAGACAAAACTCCTTATGAGCTATGGTTTGGGAGAAAAGCAACAGTCAAGCACTTCAGAGTCTTCGGTAGCAAGTGTTACATCAAGCGTCTTGAACAAAATCCGGGTAAATTTGAAGAAAGAGCTGATGAAGGTATATTTCTGGGTTACTCCTCCTCTAGTAAGGCTTACAGATGTCTTAACAAAAGGACCAGAAAAATCATAGAAAGTGCCGATGTTAGAATTGATGAAAACCGTGAATCAAAGAATGTAACTCATAATGACAGTCCAGTTTATGAATGTAACTCATAATGACAGTCCAGTTTATGAGGACTCGAGTGAGATTGATGATGAAGTGGCTGAACCTAATGATTCTGAGAAATCAAAGGATGACTCAGAGGATGCTACACCTAGAAAGAAAAGCACTTGGGTAGAGCAACACCCTAAGGATCAAATCATTGGAGATCCTGAGGCCGGTGTTAAAGCAAGACAAAGTGTAGTTAGCAATTACTCACTTGTGTCCACCATTGAACCCAAGACTGTGGCTGAAGCCAGTCTCGATGAAAGTTGGTTGAAAGCTATGCATGAGGAGTTGGAGCAAATTGAGAAGAACTCCACATGGGAACTAGTTTCTAGACCTACCGATAAGAATGTTATTGGTACTAAATGGGTCTTTCGGAATAAGCTGAATGAAGATGGTCAGGTCATATGAAACAAAGCAAGGTTGGTTTGTAAAGGCTATGCTCAAGTTGAATGCATAGATTTTGAAGGGACATTTGCACCGGTGGCTCGTCTGGAAGCCATTCGTATGTTTCTTGCATTGGCTGCATACAAAACCTTCAAGGTATTTCAGATGGATGTAAAGTCAGCCTTCTTGAATGGATTACTTGAAGAAGAGGTCTACATTGAGCAACCTGATGGTTTTCTCATTAGCAAAAATTCAGACCTAGTGTGCAAGTTGAAAAAGGCTCTTTATGGGCTGAAACAAGCGCCAAGGGCGTGGTATGCAAGGCTGGACCTCTATCTCCGCAAGATCGGCTTTGGAAAAGGACTGGTTGATAGCAATCTTTATGTCAAAACAGAGTTGAGCAAACAGCTGGTTGTCATTATTTATGTCGATGACATAATCTTTGGTGGCAATGATTAGGAAATGTGCAGGAATTTTGCTGAAGAGATGAAGAAAGAATTTGAGATGTCAATGCTTGGAGAACTAAAGTTCTTCCCTGGTTTACAAGTTCAGCAGCTGAAACATGGTATCTTCATATCACAGATGAAATACATCAAGGAAATGCTGAAGCGTTTTAACATGGAAGACAGCAAGCCAGTGAGCACACCAATGACAACGAACACAAAGCTAAGCAAAGATGATAAGGGTTCGTCCGTTGATCACACCACTTATCGTTCTATGATATGAAGCTTGCTTTATTTGACTGCTACAAGATCGGATCTTCTGCAAGCAGTATGTATGGTGGCTCGATTTCAAGCATCACCAACTGAGACGCACCTTACAGCAGTAAAAAGGATATTTCGATATCTGAAAGGTACCATGGAGCTTGGCATTTGGTATCCTAAAGGCAAATCCTTCACTCTTGTTGCATACTCTGACGCCGATTGGGCTGGATGTATAGATGATCGCAAGAGTACAAGCGGTGGTGCATTCTATCTCGGTGAAAGGTTGGTGGCATGGCACAGTAAGAAACAAGATTCAGTATCCCTTTCTATAGTGGAAGCGGAATATATTGCAGCGGCAACTTGTTGTACGCAAGTGTTATGGATGCGGCAAATGCTCTCTGATCTAGGAGTTCCGACAACGGATCCTACGCCGATCCTCTGTGACAACACAAGTGCAATTCACATCTCTAAGAATCCTGTTCAGCATTCTAGAACGAAGCATGTTGCAATCCGCTATCACTTTCTCAAGGAAAAGGTTGCAGACGGTGAGGTAAAGTTGGAATATGTTCCAACTACTGAGCAAGTTGCTGATATCTTCACAAAACCTCTGCCAAAGGAAGTCTTCGAGTATCTCCAGAAAAAATTAGGAGTTACTCACTCTCCTAATCCTTAGGAGTTGTGCTTGAAAGGGGGAGCAATGTATTCCTTGAATATCCTATTCGCTCCTTGGTTGGTCCCTTTGGACTTGTTGTCAAAGGGGGAGAAAGCTATGCTAAGAGAAGTTATGCGAAGAAGTTATGCTATGATAGCTTGGGGGAGATTGGTATCAAGAATGTGAATGTGAAGATCTTGATTCTGTTGGTTTTTTAAGACAGGGGGAGTCTATGGTTCTGAAGAAGCTTCATGAAGGTCAACTGGTTCAAAGTGTTCCAAGTGTTGAAGTTCCAAGTGTTGCCAACAATTCCAAAGGGGGAGATTGTGGAATTTGAGATGCCTTAAGAAGTCTTATGAAGCATTAAAGTGTTTAGTATCTCAAGTATCATTTTGTGTTGGAATTATTGTCAACACAATGTCACAAGTGTGGTGTTGATAGTGTGGTGTTGATAGAGCTTCAAAGAGAAAACAGAGCTGAAACAGTACAGGAAATCAGAATTCTTGAAGCAGTGTGGCCGGTCGACCGGGGACCCCACACGGTCGACCGGGCAAGAGAAGTCTGCAAAAGACAGTCTCAGTTAGCTCCCAGTTATTTGTTGCCACAGTGTGTCGCCGTCGACCGAGGACCCCACGCGGTCGACCGAGCACGGGAAACCAGAATTGCGCATAAATAGAAGTTTTGCACGAGAATTCAGGAAACTTATGTATTTCGTTTGGGACTCTTTCTAAACGAATTCTAGCCTAATTTGAATACTCTTTAGGGTTACCATAACCTATATAAAGGCTTGCTAAGTTCGTTTTCATTAGGAGAGAAGAGAAGAGATAACAAAAGAGAGGGTTTTGGAGAGAAGAGTGATTGGAGAAGAAGGTGCTGCTGTGTGCTGTTGTGCTGCAAGTTTCTACAGCAAGTTGGACGAAAATATGCTCATGAAGATGGTGATTCGTCCATAGATAAGTGTCTCTCTTTTTATGCTTTAAATTTAAATTTGTAAGGGATTGAAAGAGAGAGATTGTAGAGGGGAAGGGCTGTAGAAAAGTTCTCTACTTTAATTCTGTAGAACATCAAGTTGGTGCTTGGTGTTAGGGGTTTGGTGATCCTATCTGTTGGTGCAGATAAATTATAAAGGGGGTAGGTGCTTCCTAGATAGTTGGTGCTATCTGAAACTTAAGGGTTAATGCTCTTTGTCATTGGTGCGACTAAATAGATTCAGACCTATTTCGGATCGGTGTTCGGATAGTCTTTGAACCGTGGACGTAGCCTTTTGGTGAACCACGTTAAATCTGGTGTCCTTGTGTGATTTGATTTGCTTTTGTTGTTAAATTGGACCTATTTTTAAGGGATCACTGATTCACCCCCCCTCTCAGTGATCGCGATATCTAACAGGAAAAATTGAAAACCGACACGATCACTTCGCCCGAGGGTGGAGTAACTTGTAGGAACTGAAGGTTCGCAAAATAGGACTCCCGGTTAGAGAATTACGACTGAAACATGGGATTTTCTAACACTTTGGCACGAAAAAGCTCGTCGGGGGCCTGGAACGGTAAACGGCTACGGGAAAAATCGGAAACCAGCATGAGCACTTCGCTCGAGGGTAGTGTAAGTTATAGAAACTGGCGGTTCGCAAATAGGACTCTCGATTAGAGAATTACGAGTGAAACATTGCATTTTCCAGCACTTAGGCTTGAAAACGGCTCGCCAGGGGTCCGGAATGGGAAACGGCACCCGGAAAAATCGAAAACCAGCACGAGCACTTCCCTCGAGGGTAGAGTAACTTGTAGGAACTGACGGTTGGCAAATAGGACTCCCGGTTAGAGAATTACGACTGAAACATGGGATTTTCTAACACTATATCTCGAAAACGACCCGCCGGGGGTCCGGAATGGGAAACTGCTCATGGAAAGTTCGAAAACCGTCACGAGCACTTCCCTCGAGGTTAGAGTAACTTGTTGGAACTGATGGGTCACGAATAGGACTCCCGGTTAGAGAATTACGTCTGAAACATGGGATTTTCCAACACATAGGCTCGAAAACAGCCCGTCGGTGGCCTGGAACGGGAAGCGGTCGCGGGAGAAATCGGAGACCGGCACAAGCACTTCGTTCGTGGGTAGAGTAACTTGTAGGCACTGATTGTTCGCAAATAGGACTCCTGGTTAGAGAATTACGAGCGAAACATGTGATTTTCCAAAACTTAGGCTCGAAAATGGCCTGCCGGGGTCTGGAACAGGAATCGGCACAAGGACAATAAGAAAACCGGCACGAGCACTTCCCTTGAGGGTAGAGTAACTTGTAGAAACTGACAGTTCGCAAATAGGACTCCCGATTAGAGAATTACGAGCGAAACATGGGATTTTCCAACACTTCTGCTCTAAAACGGCCCACCGGGTGTCCAAAAATAGGAAATGGCCCCCGGAAAAATCGAAAACCGGCACGATCACTTCCCTCGAGGGTAGTGTAACATGTAGGAACTGAAGGTCCGCAAATAGGACTCCCGGTTAGAGAATTACGACTGAAACATGGGGTTTTCCAACAATTTGGCTTTAAAAAGGCTCGTCGGGGGCCCTGGAATGGTAAACGGCTCCGGGAAAAATCGGAAAAAAGCACGATCACTTCACTCGTTTATGGGAACTGACGGTTCGCAAATAGGACTTTCGATTTGAGAATTACGAGCGAAACATGAGATTTTCCAACACTTTGGCTCGAAAACGGCCCGCCGGAGGTCTGGAACGAGAAACGGTCTCCGAAATTTCTGAAAACCGGCACGAGCACTTCCCACGAGGGTAGAGTAACTTGTAGGAACTGACGGTACGGAAATAGGACTCCCGGTTAGAGAATTATGACCGAAAAATGGTATTTTCCAACATTTTGGCACGAAAACGGCCCGTCGGAGGGCCAGAACGGTAAACGGCTGCGGGAAAAATCGAAAACCAGCACAAGCACTTCGCTCGAGGGTAGAGTGACTTGTAGGAACTGGCTTTTCGTAAATAAGACTCCCGATTAGAGAATCCCGAGCAAAACAAGGGATTTTCCAACACTTAGGCTCCGAAACGGCCAGCCGGGGGTCCAGAAATGGAAAACGGAGCCTAGAAAAATCGAAAACCAATACGAGCACTTCCCTCGAGGGTAGAGTAACTTATACGAACTAACGGTTCACAAATAGGACTCCCGGTTAGATAATTACGACTGAAACATGCGATTTTCCAACACTTTGGCTCGAAAATGGCCCCTAAAAAGTTCAAAAACCGTCACGAGCACTTCCCTCAAGGGTAGAGTAATTTGTTGGAACTGACGGGTCACGAATAGGACTCCCGGTTAGAGAATTACTACTAAAACATGAGATTTTCCAACAGTTATGCTCGAAAACAACCCGTCGGTGGCCTGGAATGGGAAACGGCGGGGGGAAAATCGGAAATTGGCACAAGCAATTCGTTCGTGGGTAGAGTAACTTGTAGGCACTGATGGTTCGCAAATAGGACTCCCGGTTAGAGAATTACGAGCGAAACATGTGATTTTCCAAAACTTAGGCTTGAAAACGGCCTGTCGGGGTCTGGAACGGGAATCGGCCCAAGGAAAAAACGAAAACCGGCACAAGCACTTCCCTTGAGGGTAGAGTAACTTGAAGGAACTGACACTTCGTAAATAGGAATCCCATTTAGAGAATTACGAGTGAAACATGGGATTTTCCAACACTTAGGCTCCAAAACGGCCCACCGGGGGTCTAGAAATTGCAAATGGCCCCTGGAAAAACTGAAAACCGGCATGATCACTTCCCTCGAGGGTGCAGTAACTTGTAGGAACTGAAGGTTCGCAAATAGGACTCCCGGTTAGAGAATTACGACTGAAACATGGGATTTTCCAACACTTTGGCCCGGAAAATGCCAGTCGGGGGCCTGGAACAGTAAACGGCTGCGGGAAAAATCGGAAACCAGCACGAGCACTTCGCTCGAGGGTAGAGTAAGTTATAGAAACTGGTGGTTCGCAAATAGGACTCTCGATTAGAGAATTACGAGTGAAACATTGCATTTTCCAACACTTAGGCTTAAAAATGGCTCGGCAGGGGTTCGGAATGGGAAACGGCACTCGGAAAAATCAAAAACCGGCACGAGCACTTCCTTAGAGGGTAGAGTAACTTGTAGGAACTGACGGTTCGCAAATAGAACTCCCGGTTAGAGAATTACGACAGAAACATGGGATTTTCCAACACTTCGGCTCGAAAACGGCCCGTCGGAGGCCAGAAACGGCAAACGGCTGCGTGAAAAAAAGCGAAACCAGCACAAGTACTTCGCTCGAGGGTAGAGTAATTTGTAGGAACTGGCTTTTCCTAAATAGGACTCCCGATTAGAGAATTACGAGCAAACACATGGGATTTTCCAACACTTAGGCTCCAAAGCGACCCGCCGCGGGTCCAGAAACGGAAAACGGCCCCCGAAAAAATCGAAAAACCGGCACAAGCATTTCCCTCAAGGGTAGAGTAACTTGTAGGAACTGACTGTTCGCAAATAGGACTCCCGGTTAGAGAATTACGACTGAAACATGAGATTTTCCAACACTTTGGCTCGACAACGGCCCGTCGGGGGCCGGAATGGGAAACGGCTGCGGGAGAAATCGGAGACCGGCACGAGCACTTCGTCCGTGGGTAGAGTAGCTTATAGGCACTGATTGTTCGCAAATAGGACTCCTGGTTAGAGAATTACGAGCGAAACATGTGATTTTCCAAAACTTAGGCTCGAAAATGGCCTGTCGGGGTCTAGAACGGGAATCGGCACAAGGACAATACGAAAACCGGCACGAGCACTTCCCTTGAGGGTAGAGTAACTTGTAGGAACTGATAGTTCGCAAATAGGACTCCCGATTAGAGAATTACGAGCGAAACATGGGATTTACCAACACTTAGGCTCTAAAATGGCCCACCGGGTGTCCAGAAACAGGAAATGGCCCTCGGAAAAATTGAAAACCGGTACGATCACTTCCCTCGAGGGTAGAGTAACTTGTAGGTACTGAAGGTTCGTAAACAGGACTCCAAGTTAGAGAATTACGACTGAAACATGGGATTTTCCAACACTTTGGCTTGAAAAAGGCCCGTCGGGGGCCCTGGAACGATAAACGGTTGCGGGAAAAATCCTAAAAAAGCACGAGCACCTCACTCGTTTATAGGAACTGACGGTTTGCAAATAGGACTTTTGATTTGAGAATTACGAGCGAAACATGAGATTTTCCAACACTTTGGCTTGAAAACGGCCCGCCGGAGGTCCGAATTGGGAAACGGTCCCCGGAAATTCTGAAAACCGGCACGAGCACTTCCCTGGAGGGTAGAGTAACTTGTTGGAACTGACAGGTCCCGAATAGGACACCCGATTAGAGAATTAAGACTGAAAGATGGGATTTCCAACACTTAAGGCTCGAAAATTGCCCGCCGGGGGTCCGGAACGGGAAACGGCCGCCGGACAAAATCAAAAACCGGCACGAGCACTTCACTCGTGAGTAGAGTAACTTGTAGGCACTGACGGTTTGCAAATAGCAGTCCCGATTAGAGAATTACAAGTGAAACATTGGATTTTCCAACACTTGGGCTTGAAAACGGCCCGTTAGGGGTCCGGAACGGAAAACAGCATTCGGAAAAATCAAAAACCGGCACGAGCACTTCCCTCGAAGGTAGAATAACTTGTAGGAATTGACGGTTCGCAAATAGGACTCCTGGACAGAGAATTACGACTGAAACATGTGATTTTCCAACACTTTGGCTTGAAAACGGCCCGTCGGGGGCCCAGAACGGTAAACGGCTGCCGGAAAAATTGGAAACCAGCAAAAGCACTTCGCTCGAGGGAAGAGTAACTTGTAGGAACTGGCTTTTCGTAAATAGGACTCCCGATTAGAGAATTACGAGCAAAACATGGGATTTTCCAACACTTAGGCTCCAAAACGGCCCGCCGGGGGTCCAGAAACAGAAAACGGCCCCCGGAAAAATCAAAAACCAGTACGAGCACTTCCCTCGAGGGTAGAGTAACTTGTAGGAACTGACGGTTCGTAAATAAGACTCCCAGTTCGAGAATTACAACTGAAATAAGAGATTTTCCAACACTTTGGCACAAAAATGGCCCACCTGGGGCCTGGAACGGGAAACGGCCAAGGTAAAATCCGAAATCGGCACGAGCACTTCCCTCGAGGGTACAGTAACTTATAGGAACAGATTGCAAGTAGGACTCTTGGTTTTAGAATTACAAGCGAAACATGGGATTTTCCAACACTTAGGCTCGAAAACGGCCCGCCGGGGGTCTGGAACAGGAAACTGCCCGTGGGAAGTTCAAAAACTGTCACGAGCACTTCCCTTGAGGGTAGAGTAACTTGTTGGAACTGAAGGGTCACGAATAGGACTCCCGGTTAGAGAATTACAACTGAAACATGAGATTTTCCAACACTTATGCTCGAAAACAGCCCGTCGGTGGCCTGGAACGGGAAATGGCGGGGGGAGAAATTGGAAACCGGCACGAGCACTTCGTTCGTGGGTAGAGTAACTTGTAGGCACTGATGGTTCGCAAATAGGACTCCCGGTTAGAGAATCACGAGCGAAACATGTGATTTTCCAAAATTTAGGCTTGAAAACGGCCTGCCGGGGTCTGGAACGGGAATCGGCCCAAGGAAAAAATGAAAACCGGCAGGAGCACTTCCCTTGAGGGAAGAATAACTTATAGGAACAGACAGTTCGCAAATAGGACTCCCGATTAGAGAAGTACGAGCGAAACACGGGATTTTCCAACACTTTGGCTCCAAAACGGCCCACCGGTGGTCCAGAAACAGGAAATGGCCCCTGGAAAAATCAAAAACCGGCACGATCACTTCCCTCGAGGGTAGAGTAACTTGTAGGAACTGAAGGTTCGCAAATAGGACTCCTAGTTAGAGAATTACGACTGAAACATTGGATTTTCCAACACTTTCGCTTGAAAAAGGCCCGTCTGAGGCTTGGAACGCTAAACGGCTGCGGGAAAAATCAGAAAAAAGTACGAGCACTTCGCTCGAGGGTAGAGTAAGTTATAGGAACTGACGGTTCGCAAATAGGACTCTCGATTAGAGAATTACGAGCGAAACATGAGATTTTCCAACACTTTGGCTCGAAAACGGCCCGCCGAGGATCCGGAACGGGAAACGGCCCATGGAAATACTGAAAACTGGCACGAGCACTTCCCTCGAGGCTAGAGTAACTTGTTGGAACTGACGGGTCGCGAATAGGACTCCCGGTTAGAGAATCACGACTGAAAGATGGGATTTTCCGACACTTAAGGCTCGAAAACTGCCCGTCGGGGGTCCGGAACGGAAAACGGCCGCCGGACAAAATAAAAAACCGGCAAGAGCACTTCACTCATGGGTAGAGTAACTTGTAGGCACTGACGGTTCACAAATAGGACTCCCGATTAGAGCATTACGAGTGAAACATTGGGTTTTCCAACACTTGGGCTCCAAAATGGCCCACCGGGGGTCCAGAATGGGAAACGACATCTGGAAAAATCAAAAACTGGCACGAGCACTTCCCTCGAAGGTAGAGTAACTTGTAGGAACTGACGGTACAGAAATAGGACTCCCCGTTAGAGAATTACGACTGAAACATGGGATTTTCCAACAATTTGGCTCGAAAATGGCCCGTCGGGGGCCCAGAATGGTAAACGGCTGCGGGACTCCCGATTAGAGAATTACCAGCACAAGCACTTCGCTTGAGGGTAGAGTAACTTGGAGGAACTAGCTTTTCGTAAATAGGACTCCCGATTAGAGAATTATGAGCAAAACATAGGATTTTCCAACACTTAGGCTCCAAAGCCAGGGGTCCAGAAATGGAAAACGGCTCCAAGAAAAATCTAAAACCAGCACGAGCACTTCCCTCGAGGGTAGAGTAACTTGTAAGAACTGACGGTTCACAAATAGGAGTCTCGATTAGAGAATTACGAGTGAAACATTGCATTTTCCAACACTTAGGCTTGAAAACGGCTCGCCAGGGGTCCGGAACGGGAAACGGCACCCGGAAAAATTGAAAACCGGCACGAGCACTTCCCTCGAGGGTAGAGTAACTTGTAGAAACTGACGGTTCGCAAATAGAACTCCTGGTTAGTGAATTCCGACTGAAACATGGGATTTTCCAACACTTCGGCTCGAAAACGGCTCGTCAGGGGCCCGGAACGGCAAACGGCTACGAGAAAAATCAGAAACCAGCACAAGTACTTCGCTCGAGGGTATAGTAATTTGTAGGAACTGACTTTTAGTAAATAGGACTCCCGATTAGAGAATTACGAGCGAAACATGGGATTTTCCAACAATTAGGCTCCAAAACGGCCCGCCGGGGGTCCAGAAACGGAAAACGTGTTAGAAATTAGGTGGGCCTCTAGGATAGGTTTTAAAAACTTTTGATCCACTTGATGCAGGGATCAACTATCCAGAAGGCTACCAATGTGTCCAAGATGCAAACCCTCTATCTCATCTATCATGATCAGTAATTCAATCTATCTAGGAGATAGAAAATCAGTAACAAACATGCAACAAAGATCTATATCATACAAGGAGATAGATTATACCTTTGGAGCTCGGTTGTGCTCTAATGGAGAATTTGCTACTTTCATTGATAACGAACTCTTTCGCGAATCAAATAGGTTTCTCCAAAACCTAATGGCCTTCCACGCTATTACCCGAATCAGAATCTCTTTCTCAAGAAGATGGGTGGGATCTTCAAGAGAAGACAACTAGGAACTTAAAGGAACTAGAAGAGGGAGAGAAGAGAAGTGCAACTCTTGTACAAAGGGGGCTGGGCGTGAATTCCAAGGGCGGACGTCCAAGCCCCCTTTGGTTCCCTATTTATAGCTTTTGCAAACTACTCTTTACTAATTTAATTAGAAGTCTCACTTCCAAATTAATTAGTAACCTTCTTCTCTTTCTTAATTACAATAGAAGTCTCTCTTCCATTAATAATTAGAAACATACTATTACCACTATTAGAAGTCTTACTTCAAATAGAAATAGTAATTTTTCTTTTAGAGTTCAACTAGAATTAGTATCCGTCTGATGATTGGGCTAGCGTGGGGACCACTAGGGATTCCTTAGAAAGCTGGCTCCAACTGGGACACGCGACCCCACATCTCATGTGCAATCCGGGCCCACAATTAATTGTAAATAATTCCACTATATAAATGCAATTGAACTCCAGTCTTAGGAAATTACATAGAAGATCCTAAACTTCCCTATTACCACAAGTAGGCCCCTCCATCAATATCCATGGATCAATTGGACCTGTCTTCCAAACTAGATCCATATCTTATTATCCTTGAGCCCCAATTAATTATAATGATCAATGGTACCTTTCCAATTAACTCTTAATCGGAATAGGTGTACACTTACCAATGATAAATCCATTAATTGGCAAGAGGGGATATTAGAGATAGATTCCATCTTGACCATTGAATGTTCCCACAGCTCTACTACCATGTACCCAAATCACCGAGGTGTTGACCTACAGTTGGCCTCACTCATTGGTGACTCAAAGCAAATGAATAAATAGAAATTTGAGTTCATTAATGTCTCAGGATTGAGAGCTTACTGCTAGGGAATTATGAGAGCAGACCTTAACATAAAGACAGTGTTTATAAGGTGCTTCTTATGGTCCTTCAATACATCCAATGTACCAGCACTATGATCCAGAATCTTTCATTCTGATGATCGAGACAAATCACACTATCTCATAGTGATCAAAATGCCGCAACCTTGTCAGTATGAGATGTCTAGTCTCATAACTGGTTGTGAAGATATTCAAGTATAAGATTTATTATACATGTCTCCCGTATGTGGAACACATCCATACACATGTATTATAACTAGTATACTTATGGACTCCGGTTCATCTTATGAACCATTATGTCATTCGAAATGGTTATGTGCAAGTATATAATTAAACACCATTCATCTCATGAAATGGAAAGCATGAATATATTGATTAATAAAGAAATGATCAATTTATTACATCATATGCTGGTATTGAGACCATAAAACTAACAAAACGACCCTGGAAAAATCGAAAACCGGCACGAGCACTTCCCACAAGGGTAGAGTAACTTGTAGGAACTGACTGTTCGCAAATAAGACTCCTGGTTAAAGAATTACGACTGAAACATTAGATTTTCCAACACTTTGGCTCGAAAACGGCCCACCGGTGGCCTGGAACGGGAAACGGCCGTGGGAGAAATCGGAGACCGGCACGAGCACTTCGTTCGTGGGTAGAGTAACTTGTAGGCACTGATTGTTCGCAAATAGGACTCCTGGTTAGAGAATTACGAGTGAAACATGTGATTTTCCAAAACTTAGGCTCGAAAACGGCCTGTCGGGGTCTGGAACCGGAATCGGCACAAGGACAATATGAAAACCAGAACGAGCACTTCCCTTGAGGGTAGAGTAACTTGTAGGAACCGACAGTTCGCAAATAGGACTCCCGATTGATGAATTACGAGCGAAACATGTGATTTTCCAACCCTTAGGCTCTAAAACGGCCCACCGGGTGTCCAGAAACTGGAAATGGCCCCCAGAAAAATCAAAAACCGGCACGATCACTTCCCTCGAGGGTAGTGTAACTCGTAGGAACTGAAGGTTCGCAAATAGGACTCCCGGTTAGAGAATTACGACTGAAACATGGGATTTTCCAACACTTTGGCTTGAATAAGGCCCGTCGGGGGCCCTGGAACAGTAAACGGTTGTGGGAAAAATCGAAAAAAAGCACGAGCACCTCACTCGTTTATAGGAACTGATGGTTCGCAAATAGGACTTTCGATTTGAGAATTACGACCGAAAGATGAGATTTTCCACCACTTTGGCTCAAAAACGGCCCACCGAAGGTCCGAAACGGGAAACGGTCCCCGGAAATACTAGAAATCGGCACGAGCACTTCCCTGGAGGGTAGAGTAACTTGTTGGAACTGACGGGTCGCGAATAGGACACCCGGTTAGAGAATTAAGACTGAAAGATGGGATTTTCCAACACTTAAGGCTCGAAAACTGCCCGCCGGGGGTCCGGAACTGGAAATGGCCGCCGGACAAAATCAGAAACCAGCACGAGCACTTCACTCGTGGGTAGAGTAACTTGCAGGCACTAACGGTTCGCAAATAGGAGTCCCGATTAGAGAATTACGAGTTAAACATTGGATTTTCCAACACTTGGGCTTGAAAACGGCCCGCCAGGGGTCCGAAATGGAAAACGGCATCTGGAAAAATAAAAAACTGGCACGAGCACTTCCCTCGAAGGTAGAGTAACTTGTAGGAACTGACGGTTCGCAAATAGGACTCCCGGTCAGAGAATTACGACTGAAACATGTGATTTTCCAACACTTTGGCTCGAAAACGGGCCGTCGGGGGCCCAGAACGGTAAACAGCTGCAGGAAAAATTGGAAACCAGCACAAGCACTTCGCTCAAGGGTAGAGTAACTTGTAGGAACTGGCTTTTTGAAAATAGGACTCCCGATTAGAGAATTACGAGCAAAACATGGGATTTTCCAACACTTAGGCTCCAAAACGGCCCGCCGGGGGTCCATAAATGAAAAACGGCCCCCGAAAAACTCGAAAACCAGTACAAGCACTTCCCTCGAAGGTAGAGTAACTTGTAGGAACTGACGGTTCGCAAATAGGACTCCCGGTTCGAGAATTACAACTGAAACAAGAGATTTTCCAACACTTTGGCTCAAAAATGGCCTGCCGGGGGCCTGGAATGGGAAACGGCCAAGGTAAAATCCGAAACCGGCATGAGCACTTCCCTCGATGGCAAAGTAACTTATAGGAACAGATGGTTCGCAAGTAGGACTCTCGGTTTTAGAATTACGAGCGAAACATGGGATTTTCCAACACCTATGCTCGAAAACGGCCCGCCGGGGGTCCGGAATGGGAAACTGCCCCTGGGAAGTTCTAAAACCGTCACGAGCACTTCCCTCGATGGTAGAGTAACTTGTTGGAACTGAGGGGTCACGAATAGGACTCCTAGTTAGAAAATTACGACTGAAACATGAGATTTTTCAACACTTATGCTCGAAAACAACCCGTCGGTGGCCTGGAACGGGAAACGGCAGTGGGAGAAATCGAAAACCGGCACGACCACTTCGTTCGTGGGTAGAGTAACTTGTAGGAACTGATGGTTCGCAAATAGGACTCCCGGTTAGAGAATTACGAGCGAAACATGTGATTTTCCAAAACTTAGGCTTGAAAACGGCCTGCCGAGGTCTGGAACGGGAATCAGCCCAAGGAAAAAATGAAAACCGGCACGAGCACTTCCCTTGAGGGTAGAGTAACTTGTAGGATCTAACAGTTCGCAAATAGGACTCCCGATTAGAGAATTACGAGCGAAACATGGGATTTTCCAACACTTAGGCTCAAAAACGGCCCACCAGGGGTCCAAAAATAGGAAATGGTCCCTGGAAAAATTGAAAACCGGCACGATCACTTCCCTCAAGGGTAGAGTAACTTGTAGGAACTGAAGGTTCGCAAATAGGACTCCCGGTTAGAGAATTACGACTGAAACATTGGATTTTCCAACACTTTGGCTCGAAAAAGGCCCGTCTGAGGCCTGGAACGCTAAACGGCTGGGGGAAAAATTGGAAAAAAGTACGAACACTTCGCTCGAGGGTAGAGTAAGTGATACGAACTGACGGTTCGCAAATAGCACTCTCATTAGAGAATTACGAGCGAAACATAAGATTTTCCAACACTTTGGCTCGAAAACGGCCCGTCGGGGATCCGGAACGGGAAAAGGCCCACGAAAATACTGAAAAACTGGCACGAACACTTCCCTCAAGGCTAGAGTAACTTGTTGGAACTGACGGGTCGCGAGTAACTTGTTGGAACTGACGGGTCGCGAGTAACTTGTTGGAACTGACGGGTCGGGAATAGGACTCCCAGTTAGAGAATTACGACTGAAAGATGGGATTTTCCAACACTTAAGGCTGAAAAATTGCCCGCCTGGGGTACGGAACTGGAAATGGCCGCCGGACAAAATTGAAAACCGGCACGAGCACTTCACTCATGGGTAGAGTAACTTGTAGGCACTGACGGTTCGCGAATAGGACTCCCGATTAGAGAATTACGAGTGAAACATTGGGTTTTCCAACACTTGGGCTCCAAAACGGCCCACCGGGGGTCCGGAACGGGAAACGACGTCCGGAAAAAACAAAAACCGGCACGAGCACTTCCCTCAAAGGTAGAGTAACTTGTAGGAACTGACGATACGGAAACAGGACTCCCCGTTAGAGAATTACGACTGAAACATGGGATTTTCCACCACTTTGGCTCGAAAACGGCCCGTCGGGGGCCCAGAACGGTAAACAGCTGCGGGAAAAATCAGAAACCAGCACAAGCACTTCGCTCGAGGGTAGAGTAACCTGTAGGAACTGGCTTTTCATAAATAGGACTCCCGATTAGAGAATTACGAGCAAAACATGGGATTTTCCAACACTGAGGCTCCAAAACAGCCCGCCGGGGGTCCAGAAATGGAAAACGGCTCCAAGAAAAATCAAAAACCAGCACGAGCACTTCCCTCGATTGTAGAGTAACTTGTAGGAACTGACGGTTCGCAAATAGGACTCTCGATTAGAGAATTACGAGTGAAAATGAGATTTTCCAACACTTTGGCTCGAAAACGGCACGTCGGGGGCCCGGAACGACAAACGGCTGCGAGAAAAATCGGAAACCAGCACAAGTACTTCGCTCGAGGGTAGAGTAATTTGAAGGAACTGACTTTTCGTAAATAGGACTCCCGATTAGAGAATTATGAGCGAAACATGGGATTTTCCAACACTTAGGCTCCAAAACTGCACACCAGGGGTCCGGAATGGGAAATGGCCGCCAGACAAAATCGAAAACCAGCACGAGCACTTCACTCGTGGGCAGAGTAACTTGTAGGCACTGACGGTTCGCAAATAGGACTCCCGATTAGAGAATTACGAGGGAAACATGGGATCTTCCAACACTTACGCTCTAAAACGGCCCACCGGGTGTCCAGAAATAGGAAATGGCCCCCAGAGAAATCGAAAACTGACACGATCACTTCCCTCGATGGTAGAGTAACTTGTACGAACTGAAGGTTCGCAAATAGGACTCCCGGTTAGAGAATTACGACCGAAACATGGGGCTTTCCAACACTTTGGCTTGAAAAAGGCCCGTCAGGTGCCCTGGAACGGTAAACGGTTGCGGGAAAAATCAAAAAAAAGCACGAGCACTACACTCGTTTATAAGAAATGACGGTTCGCAAATAGGACTTTCGATTTGAGAATTACGAGCGAAACATGAGATTTTCCAACACTTTACTTGAAAACGGCCCGCCGGAGGTCCGAAATGGGAAACGGTCACCGGAAATACTGAAAACCGGCACGAGCACTTCCCTGGAGGGTAGAGTAACTTGTTGGAACTGACGGGTCGCGAATAAGACACTCAGTTAGAGAATTAAGACTGAAAGATGGGATTTTCCATTACTTAAGGCTCGAAAACTGCCCGCCGGGGGTCCAGAACGGGAAACGGCCGCCGGACAAAATCAAAAACCGGCACGAGCACTTCACTCATGGGTAGAGTAACTTGCTGGCACTGACGGTTCGCAAAAAGGAGTCCCGATTAGAGAATTACGAGTTAAACATTGGATTTTCCAACACTTGGGCTTGAAAATGGCCCGCCAGGGGTCCGGAATGGAAAACGGCATCCAGAAAAATCAAAAACTGGCACGAGCACTTCCCTCGACGGTAGAGTAACTTGTAGGAACTGACGGTTCGCAAATAAGACTCCCGGTTAGAGAATTACGACTGAAACATGTGATTTTCCAACACTTTGGCTCGAAAACGGCCCCTCGGGGGCCTAGAATGGTAAACGGCTGCGGGAAAAAACGGAAACCAGCACAAGCACTTCGCTCGAGGGTAGAGTAACTTGTAGGAACTGGCTTTTCGTAAATAGGACTCCCAATTAGAGAATTACGAGCAAAACATGGGATTTTCCAACACTTATGCTCCAAAACGGCCCGTAGGGGGTCCAGAAATGGAAAACGGCCCCCGAAAAAATCGAAAACCAGTACGAGCACTTCCCTCGAGGGTAGAGTAACTTCTAGGAACTGACGGTTCGCAAATAGGACTCCCGGTTTGAGAATTACAACTGAAACAAGAGATTTTCCAACACTTTGGCTCAAAAATGGCCCGTCGAGGGCCTGGAACGGGAAACGGCCAAGGTAAAATCCGAAACCGGCACGAGCACTTCCCTCGAGGGTAGAGTAACTTATAGGAACAGATGGTTCGCAAGTAGGACTCTCGGTTTTAGAATTACGAGCGAAACATGGGATTTTCCAACACTTAGGCTCGAAAACGGCCCGCCGGGGGTCTGGAACAGGAAACTGCCCCTGGGAAGTTCGAAAACTGTCACGAGCACTTCCCTTGAGGGTAGAGTAACTTGTTGGAACTAAGGGGTCACGAATAGGACTCCCGGTCAGAGAATTACGACTGAAACATGAGATTTTCCAACACTTATGCTCGAAAACAGCCCGTCGGTGGCCTGGAACGGGAAACGGTAGGAGGAGAAATCGGAAACCGGCACGAGCACTTTGTTCATGGGTAGAGTAACTTGTAGGCACTGATGGTTCGCAAATAGGACTCCCGGTTAGAGAATTACGAGCGAAACATGTGATTTTCCAAAACTTAGGCTCGAAAACGGCCTGCCGGGGTCCAGAACGGGAATCGGCCAAAGGAAAAAATGAAAACCGGCAGGAGCACTTCCCTTGAGGGTAGAATAACTTATAGGAACAGACAGTTCGCAAATAGGACTCCCAATTAGAGAATTACGAGCGAAACATGGGATTTTCCAACACTTTGGCTCCAAAACGGCCCACCGGTGGTCCAGAAACAGGAAATGGCCCCTGAAAAATTGAAAACTTGCACGATCACTTCCCTCGAGGGTAGAGTAACTTGTAGGAACTGAAGGTTCACAAATAGGACTCCCAGTTAGAGAATTACGACTGAAACATTGGATTTTCCAACACTTTCGCTTGAAAAAGGCCCGTCTGAGGCCTGGAACGCTAAACGGCTGCGGGAAAAATCAGAAAAAAGTACGAGCACTTCGCTCGAGGGTAGAGTAAGTTATAGGAACTGACGGTTCGCAAATAGGACTCTCGATTAGAGAATTACGAGCGAAACATGAGATTTTCCAACACTTTGGCTCGAAAACGGCCCGCCGAGGATCCAGAACGGGAAACGGCCCATGGAAATACCGAAAACTGGCACGAGCACTTCCCTCGAGGCTAGAGTAACTTGTTGGAACTGACGGGTCGCGAATAGGACTCCCGGTTAGAGAATCACGACTGAAAGATGGGATTTTCCAACACTTAAGGCTCAAAAACTGCCCGCCGGGGGTCCGGAACGGGAAACGGCCGCCAGACAAAATAAAAAACCGGCAAGAGCACTTCACTCATGGGTAGAGTAACTTGTAGACACTGACGGTTCACAAATAGGAGTCCTGATTAGAGAATTACGAGTGAAACATTGGATTTTCCAACACTTGGCTGGAAAACGGCCCGCCAGGGGTTCGGAACGGAAAACGGCATCCAAAAAAATCAAAAAACGGCACGAGCACTTCCCTCGAAGGTAGAGTAACTTGTAGGAACTCACGGTTCGCAAATAGGACCTCGGTTAGAGAATTTCGACTGAAACACGTGATTTTCCAATCCTTTGGCTCGAAAACGGCCAGTCGGGGGCCCAGAACGGTAAACGGCTGCGGGAAAAATCGGAAACCAGCACAAGCACTTCGCTCGAGGGAGAGTAACTTGTAGGAACTGGCTTTTCGTAAATAGGACTCCCGATTAGAGAATTACAAGCGAAACATGGGATTTTCCAACACTTAAACTCCAAAACGGCCCGCCGGGGGTCCGGAAACGGAAAACACCCCCCGAAAAAATAAAAAACCGGTACGAGCACTTCCCTCGAAGGTAGAGTAACTTGAAGGAACTCACGGTTCGCAAATAGGACTCCCGGTTAGAGAATTACGACTGAAACATGTGATTTTCCAACACTTTGGCTCGAAAACGGAACGTCAAGAGCCCAGAACGGCAAACGGCTACGGGAAAAATCAGAAATCAGCACAAACACTTCGCTCGAGGGTAGAGTAACTTGTAGGAACCGGCTTTTCGTAAATAGGACTCCCGATTAGAGAATTACAAGCGAAACATGGGATTTTCCAACACTTAGGCTCCAAAACGGCCCGCCGGGGGTCCAGAAACGGAAAACGGCTCCAAGAAAAATCAAAAATCAGCACGAGCACTTCCCTCGAGGGTAGAGTAACTTGTAGGAACTGACGGGTCACGAATAGGACTCCCGGTTAGAGAATTACCACTGAAACATGGGATTTTCCAACACTTAGGCGCGAAAACAGCCAGTCGGTGGCTTGGAATCGGAAACGGCCGCGGTAGAAATCAGAAACCGGCACGAGCACTTCGTTCGTGGGTAGAGTAACTTGTAGGCACTGATGGTTCGCAAATAGGACTCCCGGTTAGAGAATTACGAGCGCAACATGTGATTTTCCAAAACTTAGGCTCGAAAACGGCCTGCCGGGGTCTGGAACATGAATCGACCCAAGGAAAAAACGAAAACCGGCACGAGCACATCCCTTGAGGGTAGAGTAACTTGTAGGAACGGACAGTTCGCAACTAGGTCTCCCGATTAGAGAATTACAAGCGAAACATGGGATTTTCCAACACTTAGGCTATAAAACGGCCCACCGGGGGTCCAGAAACAGGGAATGACCCTCGGAAAAATCGAAAACCGGCACGATCACCTCCCTCGAGGGTAGAGTAACTTATAGGAACTGAAATTTCGCAAATAGGACACCCGGTTAGAGAATTACGACTGAAACATTGGATTTTCCAATACTTTGGCTCGAAAAAGGCTCGTCTGAGGCCTGGAACGCTAAACGGCTGTGGGAAAATCGAAAAAAGGTACGAGCACTTCGCTCAAGGGTAGAGTAAGTTATAGGAACTGACGGTTCGCAAATAGGACTCTCGATTAGAGAATTACGAGCGAAACATGAGATTTTCCAACACTTTGGCTCGAAAACGGCCTGCCGGGGGTCCGAAACGGGAAACGGCCCACGGAAATACTGAAAAATGGCACGAGCACTTCGCTCGAGGCTAGAGTAACTTGTTGGAACTGACGGGTCGCGAATAGGACTCCCGGTTAGAGAAGTACGACTGAAAGATCAGATTTTCCAACACTTAAGGCTGAAAAATTGCCCACCGGGGGTATGGAACGGGAAACAGCCGCCGGACAAAATCGAAAACCGGCACGAGCACTTCAGTCGTGGGTAGAGTAACTTGTAGGCACTGACGGTTCGCAAATAGGACTCCCGATTAGAGAATTACGAGTGAAACATTGTGTTTCCCAACACTTGGGCTCCAAAACGGGCCACCGGCGGTCCGGAACGGGAAACGACATCCGGAAAAATCAAAAACCGGCACGAGCACTTCCCTCGAAGGTAGAGTAACTTGTAGGAACTGACGGTACGGAAATAGGACTCCCGGTTAGAGAATTAAGGCTGAAACATGGGATTTTCCAACCATTTGGCTCGAAAATGGCCCGTCGGGGGCCGAGAACGGTAAACGGCTGCGGGAAAAATCGGAAACCAGCACAAGCACTTTGCTCGAGGGTAGAGTAACTTTTAGGAACTGGCTTTTCGTAAATAGGACTCCCGATTAGAGAATTACGAGCAAAACATGGGATTTTCCAACACTTAGGCTCCAAACGGCCCGCCGGGGGTCCAGAAATGGAAAACGGCTCCAGGAAAAATCGAAAACCAGCACGAGCACTTCCCTCGAGGGTAGAGTAACTTGTAGGAACTGACGGTTCGCAAATAGGACTCCCAGTTAGAGAATTACGACTGAAACATGAGATTTTCCAACACTTTGGCTCAAAAATGGCCCGCCAGGGGCCTGGAACGGGAAACGGCCCGAGGTAAAATCGAAATCCGGCACGAGCACTTCCCTCGAGGGTAAAGTAACTTGTAGGAACAGATGGTTCGCAAGTAGGACTCTCGGTTTTAGAATTACGAGCGAAACATGGGATTTTCCAACACTTAGGCTCAAAAACGGCCCGTCGTGGGTCCGGAATGGGAAACTCCCCCGGGAAAGTTCGAAAACCGTCACGAGCACTTCCCTCGAGGGTAGAGTAACTTGTAGGAACTGACGGGTCACGAATAGGACTCCCGGTTAGAGAATTACGACTGAAACATGGGATTTTCCAACACTTAGGCTAGCCCGTAAGGGGCCTGGAACGGGAAACGGCCACTGGAGAAATTGAAAACTGGCACGAGCACTTCGTTCGTGGGTAGAGTATCTTGTAGGCACTGATGGTTCGCAAATAGGACTATCGGTTAGAGAGTTACGAGCGAAACATGTGATTTTCCAAAACTTAGGCTCGAAAACGTCCTGCCGGGGTCTGGAATGGGAATTGGCCCAAGGAAAAAACAAAAATCGGCACGATCACTTCCCTTGAGGGCAGAGTAACTTGTAGGAACTGACAGTTCGCAAATAGGACTCCTAATTAGAGAATTACAAGCGAAACATGGGATTTTCAAACACTTAGGCTCCAAAACGGCCCACCGGGGTTCCAGAAACAGGAAATGACCCGCGGAAAAATCGAAAACCGGCACGATCACTTCCCTCGAGGGTAGAGTAACTTGTAGGAACTGAAGGTTCGCAAATAGGACTCCCGGTTAGAGAATTACGATTGAAACATGGGATGTTCCAACACCTTGGCTCGAAAAAGGCCCGTCGGGGTCCTGGAACGGTAAACGGTTGCGGGAAAAATCGGAAACAAGCACGAGCACTTCGCTCGAGGGTAGAGTAAGTTATAGGAACTGACGGTTCGTAAATAGGACAAGTTATAGGAACTGACGGTTCGTAAATAGGACTCTCGATTAGAGAATTACGAGCGAAATATGAGATTTTCCAACACTTTGGCTCGAAAACAGCCCGTCGGGGGTCCGGAACGGGAAACGGCCCCCAGAAATATTGAAAACCGGCTCGAGCACTTCCCTCGAGGGTAGAGTAACTTGTTGGAAGTGACGGGTCGCGAAAAGGACACCCGGTTAGAGAATTAAGACTGAAAGATGGGATTTTCCATCACTTAAGGCTCGAAAACTGCCCGCCGGGGGTTCGGAACGGGAAACGGCCGCCGGACAAAATCAAAAACCGGCACGAGCACTTCACTCGTGGGTAGAGTAACTTGCAGGCACTGACGGTTCGCAAATAGGAGTCCCGATTAGAGAATTACTAGTTAAACATTGGATTTTCCAACACTTGGGCTTGAAAATGGCCCGCCAGGGGTCCGGAATGGAAAACGGCATCCGGGAAAATAAAAAACCGGCACGAGCACTTCACTCGTGGGTAGAGTAACTTGTAGGCACTGACGGTTCACAAATAGGACTCCCGATTAGAGAATTACGAGTGAAACATTGGATTTTCCAACACTTAGGCTTGAAAACGGCCCGCCAGGGGTCCGGAATGGGAAACCGCACTCGGAAAAATCGAAAACTGGCACAAGCACTTCCCTCGAGGGTAGAGTAACTTGTAGGAACTGACGGTTCGCAAATAGAACTCCCGGTTAGAGAATTACGACTGAAACATGGGATTTTCCAACACTTTGGCTCGAAAACGGCCCGTCGGGGACCCGGAACGGCAAACGTCTTCGGGAAAAATCAAAAACCAGCACAAGTACTTCGCTCAAGGGTAGAGTAACTTGTAGGAACTGGCTTTTCATAAATAGGACTCCCGATTAGAGAATTACGAGCGAAACATGGGATTTTCCAACACTTAGGCTCCAAAACGGCCCGCATGAATATTGTAAACTAGAAAAGAAAGATCATGAGAGACGAATTCATAGAGAAATTAGATGAAGCAACATCTGGATCTCATGTGATGATGCACGGGAGGAATTTAAGGAAAAACAAAGAAATTGAAGAATTAAATCAAGAGATTGAGAAGTGTAACTAGATAACCTCCCAAATATACAAAAAAAAAAAATTAAGCAGATTAATTAAAAACTGGATTACCTTTTAAAATTAAAAACAATAGAAAAAATTATTGACCAATCAATTGTGTTGTGACTATTCTCTCTCAAATAAAATCATCTAAATCATAAGTTCCAATAGAATAAGTATAAAAAAAATTGTAATATTCACACCTGAATCATAAGATTAAAGTCACATGCATGGGATATTATTCCCTAAATCAAGCAGCAAACAGTTTCAGACTAAAGACACATCAAAATTGGAAGCTCCAATCACATGCTTGGAATGAACTCAATATCCTACAATGAGTTTTGAACAGATGTACAATGAGCAATAAAGAAAATAAAAAGTAAAAAAAAAAAACTCAAGTGATATTAAAAAGCCAATGCTTTTGAAGAGGTGAAAAGAATTCCTCTATAAGAGATTGCTACTTGCTGGAGAAAAAAAAATGGTAGGGAAATAGAAACAATGAAAGATTTAATATGGTGGTCTAGTTAAGCACTTACCTTAATGAGAACCAAGCCTCCAATAGAGTAGTAACAGTCAAGCAGTGACCTTGCATCCTTCAAAACAGACTGGAGTTTGGAACCAATGCCTTTCAAAGAAACAGTATAATCAGAATTGCTGCAGCAAACTACCGACAAAGATTTATACTATATACAAATGAATTGCAACATTGGCATGAACTTATGTGTCAGATGAAAGGTTACCTCAAAAGCTCTCGCGTCAATCGAACATCTCAGAATGCTATTGACTATTAGAGCATAGAAGAGGTCCTTTGCTTTAGCAGATTGTGATGCAAGGGTCTCCACAACGAGTGGGCATGTTGCTGGACTTGTATCAGCAATTTTATCTATTCCAAGTATCCGACATGCTCTTCTTGGTGCCTCATAAGTGTCTTCCAAACTGGAATGAATAACACAAAATAAAAAAAAACACAAATGAATTTCCTAAAGAGTTCGGTAGCCAAAGTTCAAATATTAAGTGTGTCGCAACATCAGTGAGATATTTTGGAAATAAAATTATGCATACGTTCTTCTGTGGTGCACACATATTGAATATGCATGCTGACATGGGAAGTTACATTGTAGTATGGGTTAGTTATTGCTACTGTTTTACTGTAGTTAAGGGCACATGTCATTTATGTATTAGATTGATGGAATATGTAGTTTTTGAAAGACCAAGATCGAATCCTAGAGGGGGGGGGTGAATAGGATGCTATTAAAAATTTAGGCCACTTCTGAACATTTTGATTATTAGGTGACTGATGCTTTGATGATAGTAAGCTAGCTTCATAAGAGAGGGAGTATCTAAGTTAAACATACACATTCAAAAGACAAATACATCCTTTAATCAAGCTCATACCCAATTAAGAGGTCAACAATCATAAAAAGGAAGGTAAACACAAATCACCATAACACAATCAAATATAGTGGTTCGGCCAAGTTGCCTACATCCACTCCCGGTAACCTTACCGGATTTCACTAGTCAATTCAAGGTTTAGGATCACCTCAAACCTTACAACTACATCATTATGCTTTTCAAGGCTAAGCATGAACCTTTACAACACAAAATGTGCTTTTCAAGGCTAAGCATCAACCTTTACAACATTGATTTTTCTCTTAAGTGAAATGCCTATTTGTGCATGGGTAAGAGAACAAATTAAACACAGTGGTTTGCCTCTAGATAGGCTGAATGGACAATGATAACATGCTACTAGAAGCATGCATATGAATGATAAAGTTTATAACTTAATGCATGAACTAGAAGATTCACTTTCTCTTTAAAAGGATGTAACTTCAATTAATGCACAGGATGATAATCAAATGTAAGAGAAAGAGTTGTATTACTCAACACATGGTTTGTCAAAAGATCAAACTTGAAACCCATAGTTTTGAAAGTTAATGTTTAAAAACACATGTGAGTGAGAAGACATATGTTGATTTCAAAGTGCAAATACTTTTCAAAGATCAAAGCATGTCATGAAAAGAAACAACATCTTTAGAAGAGAACTAACACTTTGATCATGCTTAAAAGAAAACAAAGATTAAAAGTCTAAGCATGAAATAGAGATAGAGATTTAGAAAACACACCCATTTTAAAGATCAAAGATTTGAAAGATGACATGCTTCCATAATCCCTTTTGAAAAGATCTTGAAAAGCTCCTCTTCTTTTGGCCCAAAAGTTCTCAAAAAATCAGCAACTTTCCCCAAAGAGAAGGTCACTTTTTATAGAAAAAGTGTTCCCAACGGATAGCTATCGATTAGCCGACAACTTGGTGTCGGTCAACCGATGGCCTAACGGTCATACGCAACGGCTATATTTTTGAAAAAATTGCTGACCAAGAAACACCTGTCGGTTTGACCGACAGCATCGGTCGACCGACCTAGGAACCGATGGAGCAAAAAGGCTAAAAATGAAGCTCTCTGATATTGGGACCGATGAACTCTCGGTCAAGAGATTTAAGCACTATCGGTTGACTGGTAGGAGCCGAAGATCTGACCGACAGAGAAGATTTGAAAGTCGAGGCTCTCTGGAACTGGAACCGACGGTCTATCGGCTGGGCTCGGTTCTTATGTCGGTTGACCGATAAGAGCCGACAGATGAACCGACAGAAAGCAAGCAGAAAAAGCAAGAGAACTGAAGATTTTTCAAGTGAAAACAAATCTTATGATAAAAAGATATGCAAGAGGAACCTAAGAAGGGGAACATGAATGAGAGAGAGATCAAGATGAGACAATGAATACATCCAATCAAATTGCAACAAAATAAACACTCTAACAATCTCCCCCTTTGCAATTTGATGGCAACTCTAAGCTTGACACTCTCTCACACGCCACGAACTTAAAACACCAACTTCTTTGGACATTTAAGGAGCTTTGGATGCTTTGGGATTTTGGATATTTTGGAGCTTTGGATTTTCCTCGCGAGAGCAACTAGACAAGGCTTCTCCCCCTCAATTTGATAGACCTTGATTCTACTCCCCCTCAAATTGAGACCACTCAATAGATCTCCCCCTTTGACATCTAATTGCAAAGGATCTCGCCCATCTACAAGAAGACACAAACCTTGTCAGTAGCACCTGTTTATAAGAGTTATAATACAATGAAAATGTAATAACAGGTGATTAGACAATAAGATTTCAGATTTCAGGGCAAGGGCCAATGCCCAAATGATGTCTTAGTTTAATAAATCTTTCATTTCCAAGGGGTTTAGTAAACAAGTCAGCCAATTGAGAATCAGTTGGAATAAAAAGTAACTCAATAGAGCCTTGATCAGCATGATCACGCAAAAAATGATAGCGAATGTCAATGTGTTTAGTGCGAGAATGCTGAACAGGATTTTTTGAGATGCTAATGGCACTTGAGTTATCACACATGATAGGCATACAATGTTGTGGGACATTATAATCTAACAAGGTTTGTTTCATCCACAACAATTGAGCACAACAGCTACCTGCAGCTATGTATTCAGCTTCTGCAGTAGACAAGGATACTGAGTTTTGCTTTTTGCTATGCCAAACTACTAAGCAATTTCCTATGAAGTAGCAACATCCACTGGTGCTTTTCCTATCATCTATTGATCCTGCCCAGTCAGCATCACTGTATCCAATTAATTGTAAAGATGAGTCACAAGGATACCAGATGCCATAATGTGATATCCCATTGATATATTTAAAGATACGTTTAACAGCTTTAAGATGGGACTCACGAGGATCCGATTGATATCTTGCACAGATTCCAACACTGAAAGAGAGATCAGGTCTACTAGCAGTAAGATTGGGAAGGCTTCCTATCATACTACGATAGAGTTTTTGGTCTACTTTGGTACCTTTGAGGTCACTAGACAGTTTTGAAGTATATCCCATGGGGTTGCTATTAGGCTTGGAGGTTTCTAGACCAAACTTCTTGATGATTTCTAAGGCAAATTTAGACTGGCTAAGAAAAATTCCTCGCTCGGTTTGGTTAACCTGGAGACCTAAGAAGAACTGCAGGGGACCGACTAGACTCATCTCAAAGGTGGAGCTCATTAATTCTGAAAATCCTTGAGCTAATTTGTCTGATGTGGATTCGAACACTATGTCATCAACATAGATTTGAGCTACAAGAATGTCTTGATCAATTTTTTTGATAAACAGAGTCTTATCAACTTTCCCACAGTCAAAATCATTTTCAACCAGATGAGTTGTGAGTTTTTCATACCAAGCCCTTGGTGCTTGTTTTAATCCATAGAGAGCTTTCTTGAGTTTGTAGACATACTCAGGATGATGAGGGTCCTCAAAGCCTTCTGGTTGGGTAACATAGACATCCTCTTCAATTTCTCCATTCAGGAAGGCACTTTTGACATCCATCTGAAATAGTTTAATCCTCATGCTACTCGCATAACTCAATAGGATCCTTATAGACTCCAAACGGGCTACAGGAGCAAAGGTTTCTTCAAAATCGATTCCTTCTATTTGGGCATATCCTTTTGCTACTAGTCTTGCCTTGTTTCTCACAACATTACCAGATTCATCTGATTTGTTCTTGTATATCCACTTAGTACCAATTGGATTTTTCTCTGTAGGTAATGGAACAAGATCCCAAACATCATTTTTCTTAAATTGATTCAATTCTTCTTGCATAGCTTCCATCCATTCTGATTTTGATTCAGCTTCAGAAAAATTCTTGGGCTCGATTTGAGAGACAAAAGAGTAATGAGCACATAAATTATGAACTTGTCTCCGGGTCATGACCCCACTGCTGATATCTCCAATAATATTCTCCAATGTATGATCTTTCATGAGTTTGGTTGGAACTGTAGCTCTGGATGGAATGATATCATTTTTGTCTTTAGGAGTTGGTTGATCAATAACAGATTCAACTTCATCATCATCTTGAAGAGTTCTTCCAATTTGATTCATATCATCGATGACAACATGAGCTGACTCCATTATGGTCATAGTTCTATGATTAAATACTCTGTAAGCTTTGCTCCTTTCAGAATAGCCTAGGAAGATTCCTTCATCAGATTTAGGCTCGAATTTCTCCAACTGCTCCCTATCTCTTAGAATATAACATTTGCTTCCGAACACTTTCAAATACCCTAAATTAGGTTTTCTTTCAAAATAAAGCTCATATGGGGTCTTGTTGGTATTCTTAGTGAGATAGACTCTATTTATAATATAGCAGGCAGTATTCACAGCTTCAGCCCATAGATTACGAGAAAGATTCTTTTCATTGAGCATGGTCCTAGCCATTTCTTGAATTACTCTATTTCTTCTTTCTGCTACTCCATTTTGTTGAGGAGTTTTAGGAGCTGAAAATTGATGATTGATCCCATGATTTTCACAAAATTTGGTAAATTTTTCATTCTCAAATTCTCCTCCATGATCACTTCTGATCTTCTGAATTTTACAATCTTTTTCAACTTGTATCTTGTTGCAAATTCTTATGATATTGTCTACAGCATCTGATTTAGCATGAAGAAAAGCAACCCAACCAAAACGAGAATAATCGTCTACCATAACCAGAATAAATTTCTTTCCTCCAATACTTTGCACTGGTGCAGGTCCAATCAAGTCCATATGGATTAATTCTAGAGGACGAGACGACGATATATCCTTTAAGCCTTTGAAGCTTTTCTTTATTTGTTTACCCAGTTGGCATGCCTTGCAGATTTCAGATTTTTCAGCAGACAACTTGGGAATTCCTTTCACAATTTCATTCTTGGATAGGATTTTCATCAATTTAAAGTTTATGTGACCTATCCTTTGGTGCCATAAGTAATTCTCTTGATCTCTGGTTATCAAGCACCTAGATTCATTGTCATCACATTCTTCTATAATGTAAATGTTCCCTTTTGTCCTTGACCCAGTAAGAATAACTTGGTTGGTTCTATCATTTACTACTTTGCATGAAAGACTGTCAAAGACAACTTTGTTTCCCTTGTCACACAGTTGGCTAATGCTAAGGAGATTATGCTTCAATCCTTCAACAAGAAATACATCATTCAGAGTTGGTATTTGATCTCCCTTCACACTTCCCTTGCCAATGATTTGAGCTTTATTATTATCTCCAAAAGAGACATTTCCTCCATCATATTCCACTATAGAGCTGAATCTAGATCGGTCTCCTGTCATGTGTTTAGAACAACCACTATCTAAAAACCAAGTAGGATTTTCTTTTGCTTTTAAAGTGGTTTGCACTATGAGACTCTCAAGATTAGTTTGTTTAACAATCCATCTAGATAGAGGAGATTTATAGGGAATGGTCTTGGGGACAAATTTAAAAGATACTTTAGAGGGATTGTTGAGAGATAACCTATTTTTGTATGGACAATTAGGAACCAAATGACCACTATGATTGCAAAAATGACAAGTCCATCTAGTGGTATAACTTCTCTCAACTATAGGTTTGCGGACACTCTTAGTAAATATTTGAGAGCTGTCCTTTATGTTGCTAGGGGAGCCTTCAAAACCTATACCACTCTTGTCACCATAAATTTTATGCATGCCTAACATTTGATAAAACTTGTCATTTCCCAAGGTGAGTTTTTCAACAATGAATTTTCCTTTGTTGAGTTTTAATTGTAAGGAGTTTGTTTCAAGTTGACTAGACTCAAGCTTGGATTGTAAGCTATGAATGTAATTTTGAGCAAGAGTTAGTTCCTTAGTTATGGTGATGAATTTATGTTCCAAATTGACTTTGTCATTTATGGTTAGTTTCAATTCATCTTTTAGAACATTTACTTCATTGACCAGTTTTTTGGATTCTTCTTTTAACATTTTATTTTTCTTAATTAAGATCTCAGAATTTTCATATAGATCATTGTAAGCTTGTTGGATCTCAATTTCGTCATCTTCTTCATAAGATTCCTCTTCCCCTAATGTGTCATCTATTAATGTGTTATGATCATTTATCTCTTCAATAGAGGCAATAAGAAGCCAATTAGGAGGATTTTCATCTTCATCATTCTGGGATTCATTTTTGTCACTATCTTCATCTTCCTCATCCCAAGTTATGTTTAACGCTTTCTTTGCTTTCTTATCCCCTCTTTCAAATTCTTTAGGAGTGGAGCAATTTTGAGCAATATGTCCAAATCCCTTGCAATTATAACATTGCACATCCTTTTTGACAAAAGAACTCTTGGAACTTCTTTGAAATCTAGAGTTTTTGCTGCTTTCATCAGATTTTCTAATGTTTTTGTTACTCTTAAAGAATTTCTTAAAATTCTTGACAAGAAGAGCATTATCATCATCACTATCATCTTCACTTTCATTTTCATTAAATTGAGAGGTAAAGGCAACTCCTTTCTTTTTATCTTTAACTTCAAAATCTAGTTCATAGGTGAGAAGATTTCCTCTTAGTTCTTCAATTTTAATTTGGTCCACATTTTTACTCTCAGTTATGGCAATAATCTTTGGTTTGAATCTTTTAGGAAGAGATCTTAAAATTTTTCTTACAGTCTTAGATTCATCAATCTTTTCTCCTAGTCCTATGAGAGAGTTGATTAATTCCATAATCTTTGTGTAGAACTCATCAAAAGTTTCCTCTTCTAGCATTTTAATATCTTCTAGCTTAGAGGTCAACATTTGAATTTTGGCTATCTTGACCTGATCTGTACCTTCATGGGTGGTCTCTAGGGTGTCCCACACTTCCTTAGCAGTATTGCATTTGACAACTCTATTGAATTCCTCTTGAGATAAGGCACAATAGAGAGAGTTTTTTCCTTTAGCATTCAGATTAGCTCTATCCTTTTCCCCTGGAGTCCAAGCACTTTTAGGTTTGAGAGTTAAGGATATAATATTGCCTTCAGAATCCTTTTCTGTGGCAGTGTGTAGATGATAACCTTCTTCAATGATGTTCCACACATCTAAACTTTGGGATTCTAGGAACACTTGCATCCTGATTTTCCAATACCTATAATGTGTTCCATTAAACAGAGGTGGTCTATTGGTGGCATTGCCCTCAACCAGATGAGATTGCATAGTGGCAACAAAAGAAACACACTCACTAGGATTCAACTCTAGGCTGTAAGACCTAAACCAGAGCAACTTGGCTCTGATACCAATTGAAAGACCAAGATCGAATCCTAGAGGGGGGGTGAATAGGATGCTATTAAAAATTTAGGCCACTTCTGAACATTTTGATTATTAGGTGACTGATGCTTTGATGATAGTAAGCTAGCTTCATAAGAGAGGGAGTATCTAAGTTAAACATACACATTCAAAAGACAAATACATCCTTTAATCAAGCTCATACCCAATTAAGAGGTCAACAATCATAAAAAGGAAGGTAAACACAAATCACCATAACACAATCAAATATAGTGGTTCGGCCAAGTTGCCTACATCCACTCCCGGTAACCTTACCGGATTTCACTAGTCAATTCAAGGTTTAGGATCACCTCAAACCTTACAACTACATCATTATGCTTTTCAAGGCTAAGCATGAACCTTTACAACACAAAATGTGCTTTTCAAGGCTAAGCATCAACCTTTACAACATTGATTTTTCTCTTAAGTGAAATGCCTATTTGTGCATGGGTAAGAGAACAAATTAAACACAGTGGTTTGCCTCTAGATAGGCTGAATGGACAATGATAACATGCTACTAGAAGCATGCATATGAATGATAAAGTTTATAACTTAATGCATGAACTAGAAGATTCACTTTCTCTTTTAAAAGGATGTAACTTCAATTAATGCACAGGATGATAATCAAATGTAAGAGAAAGAGTTGTATTACTCAACACATGGTTTGTCAAAAGATCAAACTTGAAACCCATAGTTTTGAAAGTTAATGTTTAAAAACACATGTGAGTGAGAAGACATATGTTGATTTCAAAGTGCAAATACTTTTCAAAGATCAAAGCATGTCATGAAAAGAAATAACATCTTTAGAAGAGAACTAACACTTTGATCATGCTTAAAAGAAAACAAAGATTAAAAGTCTAAGCATGAAATAGAGATAGAGATTTAGAAAACACACCCATTTTAAAGATCAAAGATTTGAAAGATGACATGCTTCCATAATCCCTTTTGAAAAGATCTTGAAAAGCTCCTCTTCTTTTGGCCCAAAAGTTCTCAAAAAATCAGCAACTTTCCCCAAAGAGAAGGTCACTTTTTATAGAAAAAGTGTTCCCAACGGATAGCTATCGGTTAGCCGACAACTTGGTGTCGGTCAACCGATGGCCTAACGGTCATACGCAATGGCTATATTTTTGAAAAAATTGCTGACCAAGAAACACCTGTCGGTTTGACCGACAGCATCGGTCGACCGACCTAGGAACCGATGGAGCAAAAAGGCTAAAAATGAAGCTCTCTGATATTGGGACCGATGAACTCTCGGTCAAGAGATTTAAGCACTATCAGTTGACCGATAGGAGCCGAAGATCTGACCGACAGAGACGATTTGAAAGTCGAGGCTCTCTGGAACTGGAACCTGTTGGAATTTGAGATGACTTGAGAAGCTTTATGAAGAATTGAAGTGATAAGTATCTCAAGCATTGTTTTTAGTTGGAATTATTGTCAACACAATGTCACAAGCATGATGATAATAGGTTGGTGTTGATAGAGCTTAAAAGAGAAAACAGAGTTGAAACAGTTCAGGAATTCAGAATTCCTGAAGCAGAGTGGTCGGTCGACCGGGCACCCCATGCGGTCGACCGAGTAAGAGAAACCTGCAGAAAAAAGTTTCAGGAAGCTCCCAGTTATTTTCGTGACACAGTGTGTCGTCGGTCGACCGGGACCCCAGGATGTCGACCGAGCACGATAGTTGTCTGCTTCCAGACTGTGTATGATGTCGACCGAGCAAGGCAGGATGTCGACCGAGCACGGGAACCAGAGTTGCGCAGAAACAGAAGTCTTGCACGAAAATTCAGCATTCTCATCTATTTCGTTTGGGACTCTTTCTAAACGAATTGTACCTATTTTGAACACTCTTAAGGGTTACCATAACCTATATAAAGGCATGTTTGGTTCGTTTTTAACAAGACGCCAGAGAAAGAAAGAAGAGAAGAGAAAAGAGAAGAAAAGAGAGAGAGTTTTGGAGAGAAGAGAGTGTTGTTGCTGTGTGCAGTCTTGTTACAAATTTCTACAGCAAGTGTGGACGAGGATGTGCTCTTGAAGATGGTGTTTCGTCCATAAGATAAGTGTCTCTCTGTTTATGCTTTAATTTTCAATTTGTAAGGGATTGAGAGAGAGAGATTGTAGAGGGGAAGGGCTGTAGAAAAAGGTTTCTACTTTTATTCTGTAGAACATCAAGTTGGTGCTTGGTGTCTGGGGTTTGGTGATCCTATCTGTTGGTGCAGATAAATTGTAAAGGGAGTCGGTGCTTCCTAGATAGTTGGTGCTATCTGAAACTCAAGGGAGTAGGTGCTTCCTAGATAGTTGGTGCTATCTGAAACTAAGGGTTGGTGCTCTTTGTCGTTGGTGCGACTAAATAGATTCAGATCTGTTCCGGATTGGTGTTCGGACAGTCTTTGAACCGTGGACGTAGCCTTTCGGTGAACCACGTTAAATCTGGTGTCCTTGTGTGATTTGATTTGCTTTTGTTGCTAAATTGGACCTGTTTTTAAAGAATCACTGATTCACCCCCCCCCCCTCTCAGTGATCGCGATATCTAACAGAACCGACGGTCTATCGGCTGGGCTCGGTTCTTATGTCGGTTGACCGATAAGAGCCGACAGATGAACCGACAGAAAGCAAGCAGAAAAAGCAAGAGAACTGAAGATTTTTCAAGTGAAAACAAATCTTATGATAAAAAGATATGCAAGAGGAACCTAAGAAGGGGAACATGAATGAGAGAGAGATCAAGATGAGACAATGAATACATCCAATCAAATTGCAACAAAATAAACACTCTAACAGTTTTCTGTAATGCTTTAAATGTATTTGAATGCAATGAGAAAAAGAGCAGCTAGTATTATTCTATTCAACTTCTCTTCTGTGTGAAGAGAGGGGGCTCCCCTCGAAGTGAACTCTATTTCTCAAATTCCCTATTTCTATGTTTTCTTTCCTATCTCGAAACATTAAACCATAACATAAAATCAAACCATAAAGATGTGACATTCAATAATAAGATTTAATCAAAATTACTATAATTCCTAATTCCATTCTTAAAATAGAATCAAATCCATTGTCTTGACGACCAAATCTGTTCAAATTTCTTTAACTGAAGTATATATGTATATGTATAAAAAAATGTATACAATAAGTTATAGTTATAGATGGGACTTGTTGCACTCTCCCTCGAAATGCTAAATTGTGGAATTGTCAAGGGATCCGGAGTATGGATACTTGCACCTGCTGTTTTTGGGATTGACATTGGGTAAATTGGACTGATTTTGGCTGAAAATGCAATTTTGACGACTTTGGGCTATTTCGTTTAAAAAAACATTTAGTTGTTTTTGGATAAACAAAAGAAAAATGGGGTGCAACATGAGAAATTCCTAGGAGGTCTACTCTCACCCAAGAGCGCTGAACTTTAAAGTTCTGATGGGATCTATTGTATTAGGGAATTCGAACCTAGAACGTGCTGGCTTTGATACCATCTCAAGTTGCTAACCAATACACCCAAAAGGCCTTGGCATTAGATGTGCAGCAAATTAACTACTTATCAGAAATGTTATGGTGACCATGTGGATTGGGATCAATATATATAGTATCTAACTCATATTATATCAGTTGCTCTCAATTAACTATGTACTTCTCTCTTTTTTTGGATAAAAAAATTACATTACCAATAAAAGAATAATCACATCCACCTTGCATTTTTCTCTTCCACTCCACCCTTTATTCGTCACACCACATGCCGATGTCTTTTTTCACTACTTCACCCAATGTCTGTCAATATCCCCCTTCTTCTACTCCATTCAATTTGTAGACCTTCAATGATCTTATAAAGATATTTCTAACCTTTTATGGACATACCTAATCCATAGCATCTCATCATTATCATCATCGTTAAAGCCTCGTCCCAACTATGTTCGGGTCAGCTACATGAATTTTATAGCTACTCGGTTTTTCCTATAGTTTTTTTTTGGAGCTACTTCATCGTTATAATCAATAAAACCCAATCCTATTTAACAAAAAACTTGCCAACTGCATCTGAATTACATGTGAGAATCTAAGCATCACTTTATTAACTTTCTTCAGTTAACCATTCCTACCAAAACCTGAAGGAGTTAGTAGATGCAGCATAAATACTTTTCAATACTCCCCATTGGGTGGAGCCCACTTCTCAACACTCCCCCTCAAGTGGAACCCGGTTGGTGCAGTTTTGGCGACATGCATTTCTTTAAGTGCCGTGTTGTTCCTCCTGAGATTCGAACTCGTGACCGGTTGGCTCTGATACCATATTAAATTTCCTTTACTAACCACTACCAAAACCTCAATGCGTTAGTATAGGCAATATAAATACTTTACAATACTCCCCCTCAGGTGGAGCCCACTTCTCAACACATTAGTTGTATTTATATGAGCCAGAGCATATTTTAGAACAAAAAAATAATGAAAATAAGGTGAAACCATCAAAGGAAACAAATCCTACTACCTTTCCTTTCACATAGATAGATAGAATAAGATTTAACTTAAACAAACAAAAGAAGGTATTTGAAGCAAGCTCAGTATAACAAGTCATAAAGCAAACAATTTAAAGAGATACACAAGCTGTAATATTTTTATGAAAAGAAATTGAATGAAGTGGAAAGTTCAACTTAGCAAAAAGTATAACGAAATAGAAGTACAGGAATTAGCAAAAGATGAAACAGAGCAACCAAATGAATTCAACAAAATGCTGTAAACAAGATGCAAAGATTATGAATGATATAATCTTGGAGATTTGAAGCCATAACAAATTCAGTTCATTTTCAAAAAAAAAAATCATATTCAGTTCATGACAACAATAACAATAGATATTTATAACGAGTTGATACACTGAACTCGGCAATAAAAAGTCCAAGCAAGTTTTGTCCCAATGAGGGCAATGGGAACACCATGCACATAATGTTTCAGTTCACGTATCCGCTTGAAAAGACAAAAATGTGTCACTAATGAGGGAAAGATAAACTGTCAAGAAAACAAGTAAAAGACTCTAGTATTTCAGAATGAACTAGATAATATTGCTTACCATCTTTTCAACATTTTCATAGCTAGTCTTGCTGATGAGAAAGAATGCCAATAGAAAAACATCTGCACAACAATTGCTTAGAGGTCTTAAATATGCTGCTATCCTCGTAATCTGTTTCATAGAGCCGCAAAATAAGACCCACAAAATACACTTTTCTAGCCAAAGAAAATAAAAAATTAATAAAGGGAAAATTTGATAGAACGCATGGAATAGTTAAACAACGCACCTATTTTATCCCACCATCCTAGATTATTAGTGCTCCCATCCACTACCACATTTGCACTGAAATTGTCGAAAACAGTCGGTACATAACCCTACATCCCATAAAAGAACGATAAAATGAATCTCTTGAACAATGAAGTTTTTTCAATAGAACCAATGCTTGAATTAATGTGTGAAAAGAAAATTCATCATTTCACGTGTGAATTAAAAGTAATGCTCAATTTCTGACTTCCCATGCTAAAAATAGAAAGATTCATGATTTCATGTAAAAATATGATTTTCAAAGAATTTTGACTTGAATTCTAACTTTGACGCATGAAAACATGAAATAATGAATTTCCAAAAAAGTCAAGCATGATTTGATGAATAAGTCCTTAATTACTAAAAATTAATGATGAAAATGTGCATTTTTAAGAAATTATCACACCCCCAACCAGCATTTTGCTAGTCCCGAGAAAGAAATGCGAACTAGGGTAGGACTCTTACCTAATCTAAGAAAAGTAAATGCAAAAACAAAAAAAAAGGAAAAAAAAATGTCCACATTCACTGGCACTCTCAACTGCATTTAGCGTGGGCAGCAAGCCCTTAAACCATTAGGTTACCCCTAGTCGACGAGTTGTGCATCGTGAGGGTTTGCAGTGAATATGCGCCCACAAAATTCATAACACCTAAAACCAAAAATAATGAAAGAAGATTTTCAAAAGAAAATTTATAATCATGAGATATATTCAAATCTTTAAAAAAATCAATATTAGGCAATTTTGAAACCCAGTTCGCCAATCCCATCTTTGGAAATAGATTTTCAAAAATCATACCAAAAAATCCACCCAGATATAGTGTTCCTCTTGCCCTTATCCTATTTTAAAAACTGAACCTATTATTTCCTCACAGGGTTTTCGTTCATATTTTCCACCCAGATGAACCAGGAAACTAGTAAAACTAAGTTTTTGTTTTCTTTCATATTTTCAATCAAATCGTCCAAAAAATTAGCAAATAATAGCTTTGCATTTAAAACTTCAAAAAATATATAGAATTCTCTATCGAAGAATCTGGTCCACCTAGACTTAGAAAAAAAACAGGTTTCCACTCAAGGCGACCATGACGGCTTTCGCACTGCTATTTTTAAAAGGCCGGAACTCGGTTACATAAATATTGGGGAGCATACCCAAATCTTACGTAACTTCATTCACGATCCCCAACAACAGGCAGCCCTTTTCATGCCATGACTGCTTTCACACTACTATTTTTCAAAAGGCCGGAAATTTTCATTTCTAGACTCGGTTACATAGACATTGGGGAGTGTACCCAAATCTTACGTAACTTCGTACACGGTCCCCAACAATAGGCAGCCCTTTTCACGCGCCCGAATGAACCAGGAAACTAGTAAAACTAAGTTTTTGTTTTCTTTAATATTTTCAATCAAATCGTCCAAAAAATTAGCAAATAATAGCTTTGTATTTAAAACTTCAGAAAATATATAAAATTCTCTATCGAATAATCTGGTCCACCTAGACTTAGAAAAAAAGCAGGTTTCCACTCAAGGCGACCATGACGGCTTTCGCACTGCTGTTTTTTAAAAGGCCAGGAACTCGATTACATAAATATTGAGGAGCATACCCAAATCTTAAGTAACTTCGTTCACGATCCCCAACAACAAGCAGCCCTTTTCATGCCATGACGGCTTTCGCACTACTGTTTTTCAAAAGGCCAGAAATTTTCATGAGCATACCCAAATCTTACGTAACTTCGTTCACAGTCCCCAACAATAGGCAGCCCTTTTCATGTGCTCGAATTGATTCACTGGTATGTGGAAAAATCCACCCAGATGAACCAGGAAACTAGTAAAACTAAGTTTTTGTTTTCTTTCATATTTTCAATCAAATCGTCTAAAAAATTAGCAAATAATAGCTTTGCATTTAAAACTTCAGAAAATATATAGAATTCTCTATCGAATAATCTGGTCCACCTAGACTTAGAAAAAAAAAGCAGGTTTCCACTCAAGGCGACCATGACGGCTTTCGCACTACTGTTTTTTAAAAGGCCAGAACTCGGTTACATAAATATTGGGGAGCATACCCAAATCTTATGTAACTTCATTCACGATCCCTAACAACAGGCAGCCCTTTTCATGCCATGACGGCTCTCGCACTACTGTTTTTCAAAAGGCCGGAAATTCTCATTTCTAGACTCGGTTACATAGATATTAGGGAGCATACCCAAATCTTACGTAACTTCGTTCACAGTCCCCAACAATAGGCAGCCCTTTTCATGTGCTCGAATTGATTCACTGGTATGTGGAAAAATCCACCCAGATGAACCAGGAAACTAGTAAAACTAAGTTTCTGTTTTCTTTCATATTTTCAATCAAATCGTCCAAAAAATTAGCAAATAATAGCTTTGCATTTAAAACTTCAGAAAATATATAGAATTCTCTATCGAATAATCTGGTCCACCTAGACTTAGAAAAAAGCCAGGTTTCCACTCAAGGCGACCATGACGGCTTTCGCACTGCTGTTTTTAAAAAGGCCGGAACTCGATTACATAAATATTGGGGAGCATACCCAAATCTTACGTAACTTCGTTCACGATCCCCAACAACAGGCAGCCCTTTTCATGCCATGATGGCTTTCGCACTATTGTTTTTGAAAAGGCCGGAAATTTTCATTTCTAGACTCATAGATATTGGGGAGCATACCCAAATCTTACGTAACTTCGTTCACGGTACCCAATAATAGGCAGCCCTTTTCATGCGCCCGAATTGATTCACTGGTATGTGGAAAAATCCACTCAGATGAACCAGGAAACTAGTAAAACTAAGTTTTTGTTTACTTTCATATTTTCAATCAAATCGTCCAAAAAATTAGCAAATAATAGCTTTGCATTTAAAACTTCAGAAAATACATACGACTCTCTATTGATTAAGAAAAAAAACAGGTTTCCTCTCAAGGCGACCATGACAGTTTCGCACTACTGTTTTTTAAAAAACCGAAAATTTTCATTTCTAGACTCGGTTACATAGAGATATTAGGGAGCATATTCAAATCTTACGTAACTTCGTTCACGGTCCCCAACAATAGGCAGCCCTTTTCATGTGCCCGAATTGATTCACTGGTATGTGGAAAAATCCACCCAGATGAGCTAGGAAACTAGTAAAACTAAGTTCTGATTTTCTTTCATATTTTCAATCAAATCGTCAAAAAAACAGCAAATCATAGCTTCACATTTAAAACATTTAAAAATATATACGATTGTGTTTTTGTGAAAATTCATAGCTTCGCATTTAAAAATTTGAATATATATATATGGTTGTGTTTTTGGTGAAGGAATCAAAATTTAGCACTTTTTCGAAAAACCTTTCCATAAACGAAATGGCAAACCAAATCTAATTTCGCCTACTTTTTCAAAATTTCCAAGATTTTCAATATCTTCATTTCATAAAAATAACTGTGAAAATTTTCTCTCTCTGAAACCAAAATAAAGTTTGCAAAAACAAAAAAAAATCCTAGCAAGCAAATTTTTTTCTAGAAAACAAAAATGTGTAAAAATTCTATCTAACATAGGACAGGTGTGCTTGTCCCCACCCCACAACCTAAGATGAACATCATCCTCGATGTTATGCATGCAATGCAGTACATATGAAAATGTAACATGCGAGGAAAGAAAATAACAAAGGGTAAAGTGGAAGAAGGTACCTGACTATGTGATCCGATCCGCTTCCTGTCCATGGTTAGAAAAAAATATGCAAAAAGAAAACAAAAAGAGAATATATGTACAAAAAGGGAGGGAAAACTGAGAAACTTGGAGTTGAAATCATGGTCTTCGGAATAAAGGGAGAACGTAGTTCCCTTGTTAGGTCAGTGCTTACATCGGTGTTATTTTATGCTGATTAGAAATGTTTGTTTGTTTGATTACCGATATTGCACTATAGAGAATAATTCTCTTCTTTCTTTTTTATTTTGATCTTGGAATCTGCTATAGAACTTTCTTTCACTCAAACTATTCAACTCTTATGAAAAGATACCATTCAAAAAAAAAAAAAACTCCTACGAAAAGATTGTCTTTAGCCATGTTTGACCTGGTCAAGAGTCATTATTAATAGCAAATAAAATCAGTCCGGTATTTTTTTATTGTGGTTAAATATAATGTTGATTCTCTTTAAGGAATAAATAAAATAATCCCTTATAATTTGTTTATACAGAATGTGCACTGTTCTTTAATTACTACTGATTTAGAAGCCTTCTTGGAAGCTTTTTTCATTGTTAATTAGGTGCTACTCATTTTTAATGTTGACCAATAACAAGTTAATTTGATTGAAGGTACCATTGGGCCTAACGAAAACCAAGGACTTCTTTTAGATAAATTTATCCAGATGAGGAAATGCTTTCGGGTCTAGGTCACCTTGTGTTGCATTAGTCTTTCGATTTGAGAGATGGGTCTATTGACAAGGCACGTGTCTATATTTTTTTTAATTAAATAATAGATATTAGGAATTATGGATATGCTCCATGAACACCCAACTCACAAGGAACTTCCAAATCCCGCATGCTTCACTCCAATCCATCCCTTACAATATTCTTATCGTCTTGGTCCCCCTCTATGAGACGGAATTCAATAAAATAGGAAGAAAAAAAAATAAGAAACACAACTTATAATCCAAGGGAATTTTTTTTTATCCTATAAAATTTTAAAAAATGAGAACAAAAAAGAGAGATAGGTTCCTAATTAATTAATGCATTTTGGCTGTATGAGATGCTGCTAAACATAAAAAAGGAGCTATTTCTTCAAAAATTCTCATTACCTGATTCCATTTCCTTGCTTCTTGATACCACCCGGGTGTCAACTAGAGTGTAGAGAGAGGGGGCTAAGAGGTGTTCCATGCTAGCACTGTATGACATATGCCGCAGGAATATTTTTTCACCTTCATAGGCTTAATAAGAAAACAGGATTCATGAACAAGGCCAATAGATATGACTTTAACTACTTCGAAAGCCTATAAAACCCTTCAACTGCTTCAACATCATTAACCTCAGAGTAATTTGATTCATTGGATGAACAATAACATGCATTCATCCTACAGTGAATAACTTCCAATTCATCTAAACAAATAAAAAATTCATCTTTTTAATGTGTTCTTGCTTATGCTTTGTTTGGACTTTGACCCGATCATCATTTCTTAACTCAGTAGTCAATGTGCATCCAATTACACCAGTCAATGAAAGAGAATTTTTTAGGGTAGAAAGAATCATCATTATTCTCCAAAGCATCTAAAACATTTCACAATTAAAGGTGCATTTAAATGTATACACAATTGCAATTACTCTAACTAGCATTGCAGGATGGATGGTATCAGCAATTCTACTGTGAGATTAAAACATCATGGAACCACAAAATCACATGATTGGACATTATACTGTGACTTTTACACCCCAAATCAATATCAGTGATTGGTGCACTGATGCTGGTAATGGTTCGAGGTGAGAGGGAGAAAAGAGTGTCAGCTCCCGTACTCTCCAGATCCTGTGGCTCCTCAAATACATGATTTTAGTTTAGTGTCATTTTGGTCATTTAAACAGAACGTTACAATTCCATGTCCCCCATACCATTGACATTAAACAAACACCCAGGAGAGAATCTCTGCAAATCTTTTGCAGAACAAGGGAACCTTTGTAGTGAAGGTCTGTTCAAGAGAAGCCAAGTGGTGGATGCATGACATGTCAATGCACATACACTTGTGTGCAAAAAAGCAAGTATATGTTAATGATTCACTACATATGTCTGTAAATAGAAACAAAGAGCAAAATAATAGTTATTCCATAAAAGAATTTCAAATGTAATCCTAAATGCTAGTGAATGATACTAACGAACAAGCCTTCTTGGAGTGCCACTTGTTTTGCAGTCTCAACAGCTTCATCACTTGATATCTGGATATACAACGAGAAAAGTGAAACTTTATGCAAACATCACCATGCATGAAATTAGCTACAAGCCTGAGCAGAAGGTACACAAAGGCGAGAAGATGGCAAGTAAAGGGGGAAAAAAAACTAATGAACTTTGAACGATGTGGCCATGAAAAAAACCGCCATTTTGTGGCCTACTCACAAAACCAAGTTCTTGACCATAATGAGAAGATGGCAAGTAAAGTGGAAAGAAACAAAAAAAAAAGAATCTAATGCACTTTGAACGATGCGGCCATAAAAGAAACTGCCATTTTATGGCCAAACCAGTTACTTGGAAAACCAAGTTCTCGACCATTATGAGAAAATGAAGATGCATAAGCAAACAAAATGCATTACTATCCTTTGAAAATAGTGACCATACTAGAAAACCCAAAATGGCATGTGGCAAAACAATTAATGATCACCTAAAGTTAGTGACATATAGTTGCATCAGTAATGTATTAATTTTCAATATAAATGCCACCAACTTTGACTATATAAAGGATCTTTCTAGAAAACAGAGAAAATTGTGTTTGGTTGGTTCTTTCCAATTTGGATGCTAACTCAATGAATTTGCTCCACAAACAAGGATCAGCCCAAGGGCCCATCTCAAGATTATCTTTTTATTTCCCTTCTCTTTTCTCCTTCTTTGCTTATCTCTTTCTCTTCTTCTTTTTCTGATTTTTTTCTGCTTGGGATGGGGATGTTAGCGGTGGTGAAGTCTGGGCAGGGGCAGAATTGAACATGAGGTAGAACTCAAGCCAAGGCTTGAGGATGATCTGGATTCAACACCCAAAAATCGAGCAAAATTGCTTGCACGATCTATATAGGAAGAAAATTATGAATTGTATTATGTGATTAAAGGAATGTTGGGAAAAAAATAAAAATAACATGTATTATAGACTTATCTTTGGATGTGCACAAGTTGCAATCCAACTCTTTGACCAAATTCATTTCAGAGCGACCACCTCATCACAGAAAAAGGTCATACTTATCTGAATTATGCCAAAATACACAAGCTTGGGCTATACAGATGCTAGCTGAAAAAACCATCTAATGCTCCTAATTTTATGTAAATCAAAGTTCGCATCTCATACAGATTGAGCCCGTCTATCCGAGAAAAAAATGATTATACTCCAACTTTCTATTTCGTAGCCAATTACAACCGAGAGTCCAGTTAACTGCATTACTTGGACCCTCGACAAGTCTAAATCATTGGTGCCTCATAATAATTAATAGACCTGAAGAAGGTAGCAGCGTCATTAACTTGGAAAGCTAAGGGTTATGATAGACCTATAGGTTGTTTCTTTTAGGAGTGGCATACCAAGAACAGTAAAGTTATTGTAATAAAACCGACTCACTCTTACTGAATTATCCATGGAGCAGGAAAAAAGGCTCTGAGCTCCAACAACCATTGATACAACAGCACGATGATGACCAGCAAGACAAGCAGCAGGCTCAAAACAGTTTCCCGCAACGTTGAATCTCCATGCCAATATGCTGCCATCCTGCAACAACAACAACAAGAACAAGAAAATAAAAAAAATATGACTTTTACATGAATCTTACATCAGAAGATCATATGAAACTAATACATAGATATACATGGAGCAAAAGAAAAGTGAATTGTAGAAAGGAGAAAGCCAAGAGAAAATAGAATGTAAAAAAGCAGAATAAAAAGAAAATGCATTCTAGATGTCATGTAAATGGGTACTTGAGTTCAAGCAAAAAGCATATCATTAATGGCAACCAAAGCATATAGACGTGCCCAACAGGCCCACTGAGGCTTAAATCAGTAATTTGTATATTCCATGCCTACGTGATTACCATAATAGGCGAATTTAAACAAGAGAACGTAAAGTAACACAAAAGATGTCAGGCATTCACATCATCAACTAATTCTCAGTCTATGCTGAGTTGAGTCTTTAAACAAAAAATCAACAATAAATACTAAAATCACCACCTATAACCAATCATGTACAATTATATAAATGCTGGCGTCTATACAAGGGCTAGCCCAAATGCCCAATGTATGTCACCTTCCACTTCTATATTAAAAATTTGGAACAGAATCGTCCATACTATCCATATGTCTATGTTGTTACTAGTAGGCAGTTTGGTGGGATGCAGATTATGTGTTGTTCAAGTGAGTGAGAAAAAGCACAAAAACAAAATCCCTTCTCAATCATATGAATAAATTCCTACTATCCATAAAGTCTAAACCAGTAAAGGCATAAAAAGCAGCCGAATCCAATAAATAAACTATTTTTGCCAAGCACCGATGAGAAAATCCTCAAAACTCCTTTGTCTCATTCCAACTAGCCATTAGCAGAGACAAGAGATACCTAAAACCTAACTCATTCATCTAAAAATAGAAATCAACATAAGAACAAGAAACACATTATAAAACAAATGCATGATACCAACAACATAGGTAAAGACATAAAAATAGTAGATAAACCATTTCCATAGAGGGAACAAATAGCCCATTTCATTCCAATTGTTCCTCTGTTTTAAAAAAACCAACCACCACACACATCACAACATCATGAGGAAACACAAACTCAGACCAAAAAAGAGGAACAAAAAACTTTCGTTCATCAATCCAATATACAAAAAAAATAAAAATAAAAAATGAAACATGTAAACTAACTTTTTTTCTTTTACCTTTTGTTTTGGAACCAGACTTTTATCATGAGCAAACACAAACTCAAACCGAAAAAACCAGACCCCTGGGTTTTCAAGCGTACCCTGAGACATCAATTTGGAGCTCCTTGAATCCACGCACAGACACGACGTCAATCGAGCCGATGATACAACATTGTACAAGGGGAGAAGCGTTTGGAGACTACCCATTTCAGATCTCAACTTGAAATCCTCAAAAACAAAGAAAAAAGGAAACATCATTAAGGTTAGGAAATGGGGGTAATCGAGAGAGAGATGCCATGAAAAGGAGTGAGATGGTCGTGGAAGGAGAGTGGTTGGAGAGATGGGGTTGCTTGACCTTCTCATTCCCTTGACCAAGGAGGATCTCATGAGGGAAAATGGAGGTGGGTGATGGAGATGTTTAATACGCAGGGGAGGCTGTGAGATGGGTCGGTAATGGAGAGACAGGCGTGGAGAGTAGGAGAGAAAATGGCGTTCGATGGAAATAGGGTTTGATATAAAAGACGATATTGCTCGATAAGGGAGGGGTAAAACCATCCAAAATCAACATACGAATACTAAAATTGACATTTGAATGTATTTATAGTTAAATTCGTATAATACGAATATACGGATACTTTTTTTCGTAAAAATCTCAAAAAAAAAAAAAAACTGATGCCATTTTGACCTGGTGGCCCACCAAATATTTTTCTTTGCATATGCAGTCTAATATCAATGTTAATTTTAAAATAAATTCAAGCCCCTGCGAATTGAACTCGCAACAAAGGCCCCGGCTCACAATCAATAATTTTTTAATTTGAATATTATTATTTAATACATCTAATGAGAGGTAGAGAGACATTTGATGGAGTCAAGTGAAGTAAAGTTGATTTTGAAGAAAGAATAAAATATAAGTAGGTTATGATAATATTTTATTTTTAGTTATTTGTTATGGAATCTTTTTTACTTTTTATATGGAAAAGTGGAGTTTTTTTTGTATTTTAGTGAATAAATGTGATTGCTTTTTGACTTTTAAAAAAAAAAGATAGAGGGAGTTTTGAATTAAAGTGCTTTTGATGTGACATCTTTTTGAAAAATAGAGGCTTTACTTGACTTTTACTATGCTAGTAAAGTCACTAAAGTGCCAAACTAGCCCCATGGCACAACTATATTTTTACAGAAATAAATATCATTATACAGGGCACCACATCAGCAACCAGGAGCTCTCGTTTCAAACAAATACAGAAGAAAAAAGGGGCATTTGGCCGGAGGTCCCTCAATATTAAATTTTATTGCAAACGGTCTACGGATTAATTTTGTAAAGGCAAAGGTCCCTTACACCGTTTCATATACTTGAAAGGACAATAATGCCCTCATATTATCTTATCTCTTTATTTAAAAATAGTAAGCATGAAATCGCGGTAACCTGTCAAAGAAGGAACGAAAATGAGAAATTAAGGACTTTGAACATCGGGCGCAAGGAGGAGGAAAGTGAAAAGGAAAGGAGACAGTTTATCGGGCGGATCCCACCATGGATGGGCATTGATCAACAAATCCAATTAATCAGACCTTCCAGACTGTCAAATTGGTGAAAAACAATCCACCCAAAACTGACGGTCCCAAATATAAATTAGATATACTGTCCATTCATCGACTATCAATTAGGTGGCTAACATTGCCCAATCAAAGCCAATGTCCCCCAAAATGCCCTATCATAGTGGGGCACACGAGATGAATGACTTTGATTGGAAGCATCCGTGCCTCGTATCCAATTATATTATTTTAGAACTCAGATAAATTTATTCCAGAACTCAGATAAATTTGTTCCAAACTCAGATAAATTTTTCCAGAACTCAGATAAATTTGTGCAAAACTCAGATAAATTTATACCAAACTCAGATAGATTCATATCAAACTCAAATAAATTCACTCGAAACTCATATAAATTCAGAAAATGATAGATCAAATCCTAGAGTCTCATAAAGAAAAACCACACTCTCCACCATTCCTTAAAAAAAAAAAACTCAAGACCCCAACTAAAATTTCACAAGAATAAATTTCCTCCCAATTTTAATACGATTGAGTTCCCCTCATGAGAATTTCTCATCTTGGGAACATTTCATAATATACATGTAATCAGCTGGTATAAGACCAAATCCAAGCTCATCCCAATTAACATTTGCATAGTCAGCATACCCCCTTATACATTTCCACTAAATGCTGTTAGTTTTTTTATTATATTTGTCATTATTAAACCATGAATCAATGAAATCAAGGGAAACAAATGATGAGAAAAAAAATAAAGGAAAGATAGCATGGTCATTTGAGTGGGTCAAAACACAACAAATGCAATTTCTCCCCCTCTTTTGGAGAATTCCCTGAATAATTGTAATACGCATGTGGCTCGATCGTTCTAGTAAAAAACTTCAGATAAAATCATTTACTAGACATTTATCAATGAGACATCCATGGCAAATCAACATGAGTGTGTAGCAGAAGACATAGCAACATCATTCCCTCCATTTGAGTTTCAAAACTTGATCTATTCCCTCTCATTTGAATTTGGAAACTTCATCTAAAAATAGGAAATAAAATCCGTTAGAGGTGCAAATCAATTATGAAATATCATGTTAAGGCCCTTAAATGAAGTGCTTAATTTGCGTGACATGTTAAGCCACTTATGCGTGACATATTATGGCAGTTACAAGGACAAATCAACCACAAAATATGTGATGTGGCATATATATGGACCTCTGGCTGAAATATGTCTAGTTGCGTGGACTACAATCCTTAAACAAAATTTGTGTAGACCAGAGCCTTTAAACGTTCCATTTCAGGGACCTTTCACTAATTTACTCAAGAAAAAATATAGGGCTCTCATAATTCTGAATCCCCTATAATTTCTCCCTCAAACCTATAATATATCTCTCAACGAAATTCAATTCTTTAAATTATCTCTTTATCTCTTTGAATTCAAACTTTAATTCCTAAAATCTCTCTTTTTAATAATAAGAAACATTATCCTCAGCGAAGTTATTCCTATTCTCATCCCAACGGTCTCTCCCTAGTACATTCAAGTACTTGTACGGGTTTGCCTTGTAATCTGATTTTTTATGAAGATTTTTTTGTCAATTGTGGTACTGGTGGGGATTGCATTGGAGCTAATAAAAACCCCTCTCCATATCATGAGGTGGTTTACCTCTCCGATTCCATGCTGATAGTTATATAATAAGAAAGTTGTGGGAGCATTGATGAAATTCAAGGGCTGTGATGGTGGTGTTTGTAATTTTTTCCTTTTTTCCTTTTTTGTGTATGCTTTTATTTATGTTTTTAATTTATTTTTAGAAGAAAATTAATTTGTAAGGAATCTTGGTACAATGATCTGGTTGTCCGTAAAATCCATTTTCTATGGGTGGGGTGCATGTGATACATGTTTTCCTTTTTCCATTAAACTCTTGATTTTCTTGATCTAATGAAAAATAATGAGATGTGTCTCCTTTTACTGATTGTTCTTTCGGCTGAGTGGCGTCTGGGCAATTGGCGAAGTTCCATGCCTTTGTGGGTCTTAACATATTGTAGCCAAGATTTGATTTGGATTCTCTTCATATTTTTATGGGATTTTTACCTAAAAAGTGTTCATATACTCATATACGACGGATTTAATCAGAAATACGTGAAAATGTCCATTTTAGTGTTTGTACAGCGTTTTCGGACGATAATACCCCTACTCTTTCGAACGACATCGTCATCTACATCCCCTTATTTCAGTCTTCCATACCGTTCTTTCTTTTTTCTTCGCCAAAATCTTTCCTCTCTTTGATGGAGATGAGCAACAGGAGACTTCTGCAACCAGTTATTTCAGTAACCTATACCATTCCGTACCGACCGTTATTCACCTTTCAGGAGAAAGAATATTTCTCAATCACCAAAAATTTCTTTTGGAGTGAAACGACGCCCGCCCAAAACCCTAAATCCCTCTCTGCTACCAAAACTTAAATCCCTCTCTGTCTCCCTCCCTCCCTCCCTCTCTCTCGCTGCACCAAACTGCCGTTACTGGCGAAGAAGAGCACCAAGGTGGTTTTCTCTCTCTCTGAAACCGCTTGTCTTCAAGTGTTATACGAAGAAGAGCGGTTTTCGAGCGCCTTATTTTTTCCCAAGTGGAAAGACGCCTTGGTCAGAAAGATCAAGCTCTGTCGAAAGCATCACGAAACCGACACCAATCGCAATCTCCACTTCTTCGATCTGATCCGATATTTCGGCAGCAACATCTGTACCAGATTCTTCGGCGACGGGAACGGATAGAAACACGACATTATTCAGGTCAAAGTTACTTCTCTAAAAGAAAAAAACGATGGATTGATTCATTGATCCATCGATTGATATCGGGATTTTGTAACCTTTTCTGTGATTTTGAGTGATTTGTGAATCAATCTGATGTTTGTTTCGATTTTCGGCAAGAGTAGCGTCGGATCGGTTTGGGAAGAGGGAATGCCGTGTAGATTTTCCTCTGTTTCGATATAAATGACACCTCTCGATGAAATCGTGGTTTTCGTAATGGAGACATCATTGTTAAAAATATCTTCTCGTCTTTTAATTAGGAGTAATAGTAAGTTTTTCTTCTTGTTAAAAATTCTCATGATATCTCTCTCTATCTCTTTTTAATATTTGGATGCTTCCATGAAATGTGTTTTCCATGTTTCTTGAAGAAATTATGGTTTTTTTGTTTTGATTTGTGTTTTCCCATGACACCTTGAGGAGATTAATGAGTTGGAGTGAGATGCTTTTGTGTGCTTTTCATTGATTAATTTGATTTATTATTAATTTTTTTTGTTTTGAAAGTGAGTTGGCTTCTGTTATCTGTGGATGTAGTTTGATAGAATCATTAAGAAGATTGAAAAGAATGTAGAATCCTTGTATTATGGATTGAGATTTAGCTGGGAAAAAATATTTGTTATTCATTGATTAATTTGATTTATTATTAATTTTTTTGTTTTGAAAGTGATTTGGCTTCTGTCATCTGTGGATGCAGTTTGATTGAATCATTAAGAAGACTGAAAAGAATGTAGAATCATTGTATTATGGATTGAGATTTAGCCGGGAAAAAATATTTTTTATTCATTGATTAATTTGATTTATTATTATTATTTTTGTTTTGAAAGTGATTTGGCTTCTGTTATCTGTGGATGTAGTTTGATTGAATCATTAAGAAGACTGAAAAGAATGTAGAATCCTTGTATTATGGATTGAGATTTAGCCGGGAAAAAATATTTGTTATTCATTGATTAATTTGATTTATTATTAATTTTTTTGTTTTGAAAGTGATTTGGCTTCTGTTATCTGTGGATGTAGTTTGATTGAATCATTAAGAAGACTGAAAAGAATGTAGAATCCTTGTATTATGGATTGAGATTTAGCTGGGAAAAAATATTTGTTATTGACTAGTATTTGGATTATTTCCAATTGGGTATTTGTTTTGTGTGCGTTTTAGCTTGATTGATGAAGTAAAACGATGTAATGTTATCGTTATCTGTAATTGTACTTTTGTTTTTGAGAAAGAGTTTGTTTGGTTAGAACATGAGAATTTTTTTTAATAGTAGAAATCTATTTTTGATTATTAGGTTTGGTTTCCTTCTGGGTTATTTTGTGTTAAATGAGCACAGAATCTGAGTGCAGTTGTGTTAAATGAGCACAGAAGCAGCAATGGTTTTAGGACGAGTTCTATTTTCTGTTGTTTTTTTCTTGTGATATGGGTGAGATAAATGTGCTTTTCCAAACACTTGTTTCATCTTCTTAGATACAACTATACAAGTTCGATGGATGTCTCAAGGTATGAAGAGTTTGCTTTCTGTGGAAGCATGTCATGATTTTGATTGATATTAACCACGCTTGGACTTATACTTCCATCATACTTTTCAGGGGTGGGTGCCAGTACTCTGGTTCAACTCAACAGAGTTGATTAGAGAATATTTGTTTAGACCTGTCTCATAAACTCTTTTGCAGATTTGTTGTTTTTCTTTTTTGGTTGGTATCTTGGCATGGAATGGAATTTGTACTACTTATCAGTAAAAGATAAATTGCAAAGAGAGTTGCTGTTTGTAGGTAATAGTCATAATTGATCAGTGATGACTGGTTAAAACTTGCAAAAGTCGAAAAGCCTTGATCTTGGGATTTCAAAGTAGTATTTGTTTTATATATATTTAGAAATGGCCATACAAATTGGAGTTGACTGGTTTGTTAAGATTTTCGATTTGTGGCTGTTTTAGGGAAATCCTCTCTTTAAGATACGATTCTTTGAGTTGAGTGTTCTACAGGATCATTTGTGAAGTGGGGGAGACCCATCAATTTTTTTTTTTCTGTGGGGGAGATTTTTCAGAACTGGAGGCCATCAGTTTTTAATAATACCTTCTCTGGATTCCTGACCAGGGATTGATCTCTTGTTGGTACTATGAAACCGTGGTGTCTCTGCCACTGATCCTGCAGTGGTTCAGCTGTTTGGTGATCCTTGGTTGCATATTGGTGATGATGTTTTTGGAGTAGTTTCAGAATATTTATGAATATTTGTTGGTTGTTAGATCTAGCCCTTGCTTAGTGGTGTATTTTTCTAACTGATTTTGACTGCCATAATAATTTTTCTATGATTTGACAGCCCAGTAATAAATTAACCATCCATGAAATGGAGATTGTAAATGTTATGGATTGACCGTTATAGGGTATTTGAGGCATGTATAACTTTTTGAAGGGCTGTTTGTTGGTCAGCCCTAGCTTGAGCTTGAATGATGTTTTAGAGCTTTTGCTCGCTTGAGTTTGTGGATTTTAATGCTGCAAGCATGTGAAATAAATCAGTTGACTGGTCTGTGCTTGAGTATCTTTATGAAAACTTGTGGTTCCTACTCCATAAATTTCCCTAATCTATCTCTTTTTGTTTTTCTGTTTGAATGGAATTATTGTTTGGACTGGTGGATTTCTTTGATTTTTTGTTTGGATGGAATTATGGTATGGTTTTTTTTTCTGACATCTGAATAGGTTTGGTGCTTACAGTGATTTGAGCTTTAATGGGTGATTTGAAGCTGTAAGGAGCTCTGGTTCTTCTACAACACACAAAAACCCGATCTTTTTGGGGATCGGTGCTTTCACCATACGGTAAACATCTCTTTGCTCAGGGTCCCTCTTGACATTAATACGTTATGCATCTCACTGGAGGTTTGTTAAAACTCTTTAGTCATTCATTGGAAAATAAAAACTATAAAGTTTGACTCTAGAAAGATGGCTTAAGACTTCAATGATGATGATATCCTCTTAGCCAAGTCATCATTCTAATTTCACAGCTTTGCTTTGATCATTTTTCTTTCTTCATTGCTTAATTCTTATTTGGTGTCAGACAGATGCTGCCAACTTCTTGAGATATTTGTATGGTAACTTGTAATTACTTTTGTTAAAATCCTCATCTAAATACCCACCTATTTTAAAGACTACATCAATGTTTGGGTTGTTCTTCTTTTATTTGGACTTGGGGTCCAAATTTTTTTTTGTACTAAACCCCTCAGTAAGTCCAAGAGTGAAGTCCTTGGATTGCTAGTTTGGAAAACATGAGCAATAAGATACCTACAACAGGTAGTTCCTAGGAGGCAATACATATTTCAAAGAAATGAGAATTACAACAGGGCCTTCAGATGTTTAAGAATATAACTATAGAGACGAATAGTCGGTCTTGGAGAGGCCCTTCATTCCTGTGTCATGATTGGTTTAACTAATAGAAGAACATATCACTTGATTCAAGGGATACTGCACTGCCTTCATATCACATGATTGGTTTTCTATATATACACTTACTTAAGGAATCATTTCATCCACTCCACTGCCTTCATTGCTTTCAAACTTGGAAATCTACTTCCTGTCAAATGAGTGCATCAAAATGCCAAAGATCCTTGCTTTAGTCTAACAGAAAGATTTAATTTCTTTTTTCATTGGTAAAAAAAGAGTGCACTTTTGTGTTCATGAATTGTCTCAATAGTGACTTCTCCCTCTAGACTTTTCCTAATTGATTTATTTCTCATCTCATTTTTTTCATTTGTTGTCTTTGTTTGTCCTTGATTACATTGGCTCTTCTGTCACTTGCATTTTGTGTTAGTCTTTCTGTTTACATACGATGGTGAGTAGATCCCAGCTTATCTTTGTTATTGTTTAATTTGCAATTCTAATTACTTTTTTGCTACACTGTTTTGAACAGGTATATCGTGTTACTGTAGAGCCCAGTATTCCTACCATTTTTCAGCGGACAAAAGCAATGTGCTTTGCTTATGGTCAAACAGGTGTGTTGAGAGTTGGACCTCCCTTCTCTATTGCATGTGATTGAATTCAGTGATTCATCTACCATGTTGATTTAAAAACAATGCACTTAGCATCTAAACTTTAAAAGTATCGGTGTAGTATCCAGTTCCATTACCGGTATCATATGCTTCATATACTGTTACAGGTGCACAGATGGGGTGCTTTAAATTACTTTCCTTTGTTATATTTTATGTTCATATATATGTTTTTTTTTTCCACTTATGAAATGCTTTCAAATGTGTCTTCACAATTTATGTTAGCAGCTAATTGCTTTTTTAATGTAATTCACTAGGAAACTGTGCATGAGGGAAGATGGTCGGCAACAAGTTTGCATTGTTGGATTATAGGAGTTTGAGGTTTCAGATGTCCAGATTGTTAGAGAATTTATTGAGAAAGGGAATGCTGCACGAAGTACTGGCTCTACTGGTGCCAATGAGGAATCTTCAAGATCTCATGCTATTTTACAACTTGTGCTATTTTCATCAAAAGTCCTGCAGTTTCTGTATGAGTTTTGATTCATGTATGAGTAAAAGATCAATTTATTGAAAAACATTTCACTGCTATTGAAATTTCTAGGACAGGAATTCTAGTAACAATTTTGTCAATGATATGAATATTGTGTTGGAGGGAATGCGTTGATAATATATGCCCTTAACAAAAAATACCCTATGGGCTATGTGCAAATCTAATCGCAATCAAATGGACCATACTTGTTCCAGTATTATTAGGCTCCACACTTGAGTTCCTCTGTGGATGTTGTACACCTCAATTCATCATCCCATCATATTGAAATCATCTTTACTGTAGTGCATTGGATACACTGTAACCTGAAATTCAGTCTCTGTTTTGCTTGTGATAGGTATGCTGTATGAGTTTAGTTGTGTCAGAGCCCCAATGCTTTTTCTTGTACAGATTTACAGGAATACGGGTTTTCTGGTTGGTTCCTCCGACAGGTCAACTATAGTAGGTTATCTAATTCCATTTCAAGTGGCATTAGAGCATATACAATTCTAATGAGAAGGACTTGGTATCCTATAAAACATCTTTCACTAAATTGCATCATGTTTTACAAAATTTAGTTATAGTCCACAATAAGTTTTGAGTAAAATTTATATGACTGTTTTAATTTAATAGCTCCCGAAATCAGAATTGTAACTCATGTCTTGTTGCTATGCAGGTTTCTTCAGCTTCAGCGACCATTGAATTTGGTTTTTTAAAATAGGTTTGTTTTTGTTTGTAAGATATATCGTGTCATCCGAGTTATAATGTGGTGTTTTCTTGTGGAAATGGGATTATGTTCACTCTAATTTCAAATAAAGTTGCATTTTGTTGCTTTTGAATAACTTCTGCTTTCTAGATTTACCTCCCACTTATGGCCTATATAATTATGAAGTTTATCATATGAAAATTACTTTGCAGCAATTCTATGATCATGGAAAGGTCTTCATTCGAAGGAAGCGGACCACATCTGAAAAGAAGAAAAAAAGGAGAACAAAAACTACCATCTCAAAGTCAAATCTGACTTTACATTTCTTTGATGTAACTCCTAATTTCTTGGGCCATTACTTGTGATGGGGGATACTTGCATCTCAAGAAAATTTCATCTAGGTTCGGTTGATACACTTGAAAGCTGTGGCTGCTCAAGTAGACAGCAGTACCCCCAGGTTCTCCTCAACTGTTTTTCTGTGCTTTTTATTCTCTAGAACAGCAACTTCATTAACATAAGAGAAAAACTGACTCAGACGGCATAGGAATTGTGGAGATATTATCTCCTATTCAAGATGGCAAGAGGTGTATATAAAAGGATGAAAATGCTAAGAGATGGAAAAAGAGGCCACACTCATTTAACTCATGCCCAATTCGTGACTATTAATATATATCATCAAGATCCCAGCACATCTTTGTCATTCTTGGATATCTGGACCATCACATCATTACCATGCCACCAAGATTTCAGGTATTTTTTTTGTTTTTATATATTGTGTGAGCATGGACTAGGATTCAGATGATTTTCTCAGGTCCTGTCCATATCCATGGTAAAGCCCAATTTTATTTTCACCTATGACCTAGCTATCTGATGTTGATGGAAAAGTCCGGAGGAGCAAGGACTTGAGCCAAATTTGTGATGGGAAAAGGTAGGCCCCACAAGGATAAAATAGGTTTTAGCTGCAGATGGAGAGCTAGGGCAATCAGAACCCCACACTCTTGATTGGCCACCTCTTTGATGGATAAATCTAGATTGGCTGATTCATGGACCATCATTGGACGAGCTGTGTCCCACTTATGAAGCTTATAACCACCCAATTTTGATTTACTATTGAATGGTTAAAGAAGTATATGATATGATTAATGGTCCTTTTACTAAATTAAAAGAGTAGGAGAGTAAAACTAGTGATGCAAATGTTTTATTCTACTATCCATATATGAATGAAAAAAGGGATGGAAAAACGCCAGTAGTATCACATAAATTCTTCTCTCTGTTCCAACAATTACTCACTCCAAATATAATATAAAAGAGAGGAATAAATTCTGATCATGGAGTGTGTTTTATTTTTCACCCCCTTATATTAATTTTATGTATGATTTGTTTTTTTATTCTTCTTTTACTCTACAAATCACAAATAATTGCGGGCCATGTTGATGAAGTCAAGGTCATGATTAGGACCAATTGGTCGCCATGTATGAGGGCCTACTCATCATTACGGTTAGAGCACAAATAAGAGTGTATATATTTCATGCATAAACCATCCAAACAGCACACCAGTAAAGAGTCAAATGTTTGTGAGAGACTCCTTTGTTGGATTCTAATCAGATGGTGGTCAGTGGTGAGGGAGGGGAGGGGTGTTGGATATGGACTTCTTAATCAGAAATTAAGAAGTAATATTACATGATCTACTGTCATTAAATTAATAATGCATAGTAATTATTATATACAATGTGCAAAAGACATGAAAGGAGCCAATGTCAATGCCTTTTGATTTGTAAGGGTTTGGTTTATAATTCTTTTGGCATGCGTTGTGAACATATAAGAATTCCTATAGATATGAGCTGCACAATATTTTGTGCAAAATTGAGTGATGCTGGCTACACTCATATTTTGAGTGTCTTAATGTAATTTGTATGGATTTTATTCTATCAATATATAATGACGTATATCGAGCTGTTGTATAGTTTATTTATCAAACGTGCAAGATGTGTTGGAGTATTTGCAATTTGGTATTCTTGGTAACCTTCGTGAGTCTTTTTCATTGTTTATGTATCTCAATATATATTCAGGGCCAATCTCGTTGCTGAGAACGAAAAAATGAACAAAAAACTTTAAAGATCGTAACAATATCGCTATCAAAAACTTTACAGGAAAAGCCGAACTTTTTTTCAGATAGACCAAAGGTTCGAACCATCGTTTTGAGGGTTCGAACCTTTGGAGCATGCCCTTTCTGGGATGTCAGTCTTATGATTGATTATGAGACTATAAAGAGGAGAAGTCATGCTAGTTTATCAACTGACAATCATCATTATCAAGGAGAAGTTTATCAACTGACAATCATCATTATCAAGGAGAATTGGAACCAATACCAGGGTCGTGACCCAAGTGTACATTTGCGAGCGGCAAACTATACATATTAGGAAAATGCATTTCCGAACCAAATCCGTGAGCCTTTCTCATTGTTTATACACCCCATTATAAAGTCATTGTCATTTTGTTGTTGAAGACTAGAAATGGGCGAAGAACCTATAAATAATTGTAACGATATCGTTATCAGAAAATTTTGAAAACTAGATTTTGAGTGAAATCGTAAGTCTTTCTTATTGTTTATGCATCTCAATACAAAGTCATCATTATTTTATTGTGGGACACAAAAAATGAACGAAGAAACTATAAATGATGGTAACGATATCGTTATCAAAAAATAATGTTGGGCACAAAATTCAAGTTCATATGAGTAGGAATTCAAGTTCATATAATGTTAGGCCTATGATTTTACCTTACTATGCTAATTTATCCCCTTTTCTTTAGTTTCTTAGTCATGTTTTTTTATGGCTCGTGAGAGATGACATCCAGATTAGTGATATCTAATGCTTTGGTTCATGGCATTAAACAGTTCAAGTCGGGCACCTTTTCAACCCGGGCACTTTTTCAACCCGGTTCTTACGCTATTTTTCAGTTAATTATGATCATGTTTGCGATGTTTTCAACTCGGGCACTTTTTCAACCCGATTCTTACGCCAAAACCCACTTGCCTATGGCTCTTAAAGGTTTCAAGCTTGTATGATGCATGGTCTGAAGACACAAGCTCTTGCCTTCTCACCTTTACTTGTCCCAACATGAGTTTTTTTGGCCAAAACTCACTTAAAACTTTTGAGATGCTTAGCTTGGGTGATACATAATTTTAGGCTAAGAATAGCAACAAACATAAGAAAAAACATTTTAGAATTGCAGATGGGATGATCTATAGATGGTTTTTATGGGGGGAAATCTTTAAGAACTTGAATTCCTACTCATACGAACCTGAATTTTGTGCCCGACATTATTTTTTTTATAACGATATCGTTACCATCATTACAGTTTCTTCATCCATTTTTTGTGTCCAACAAGAAAATAATGGTGACTTTTTATTGAGATTAATAAACAATAACAAAGACTCATTGATGAGAGAAGTGACCCAATAGTTACTCATATCAATAACATTAACAAGAGATGTCTTTTCTAAATTTTTGAAGGAGAGAGTAATTTGAAGGGGAATAATACCATTTGGTTGTGTCCTTGTTTATGCTTCTCAGTATAAAGGCATTGTAATTTGGTTGTTTGTCATAAAAAACCGACGAATATACTATAAATATTGGTAACGATATCGTTACCATTATTTATAGATTCTTCATCCATTTTTTGTGTCGAACAACCAAGTGACAATGACTTTATATTGAGGACCATAAACAAGGAGAAAGACTAACGAATCTCATCCAGAATATTATTTTAAAAAAATATTTGATAACGAAATCGTTACTATTATTTATAGGTTCTTGGTCCATTTTTGTTGCAACGACCAAATGGCAATGACTTTATAATGAGATATATAAATAATGAGATATATAAAGTCATTGCCATGTGGTTGTTTGACACAAAAAATGGATGAGAAACCTATAAATAATGGTAACGATATTGTTATTAAAAATGTTTGAAAATACAATTTTGGGTGAAATTCTATTCATCTTTCTCATTGTTTATATATCTCATTATAAAGTCATTGCCATTTGGCCGTTGCACACAAAAAATGGACCAAGAAGCTATAAATAATAGTAACGATTTCGTTATAAAAAATGATGAAAATAGAATTCTGGATGAGATTCGTTGGTCTTTCTCCTTGTTTATGGTTCTCAATATAAAGTCATTGATGACATTTGGTTGTTCGACACAAAAAATGGATGAAGAATCTATAAATAATGGTAACGATATCATTATCAATATTTATAGTATATTCGTCGATTTTTTGTGACAGACAACCAAGTTACAATGCCTTTATACTGAGGAGCATAAAAAAAGACACAACCAAACGGTATTATTCCCCTTCAAATTACTCTCTCCTTAAAAAAATTTAGAAAAGACATCTCTTGTTAATGTTATTGATATGAGTAACTATTGGGTCACTTCTCTCATCAATGATTCAGAGGTTTTTATATATGACCATTGACTGGCCGTTAATTTTTTCCCCCAACTTTTTCAGGAGGGGAATGGAAAATGTGGTTTATAAGTCAACCAGATTTCTTTTTTTGGAGTTGTGGCACAAAAAAGTAAACCTACACATTGTGAGGAAAACAAAGAACTGAGATTTTTCATATCAACCTGATATGAAACTTGAGACATATTTCATAAATACACATAGAAAATTGATCCTGCCCTCATTGTGGGAAGATGAAACATTATTTAAAGGCTCTTCGGCTATTTTTTTTTTGTTGCCAAACAACAAATGACAATTCCTTTATATTGAGAAGCATATTCAAGGAGAAAGGCTAACAAATTTTACCCGGAATGTTAATTCCAAATTTCTGAGATAACGATATCGTTACCATTATTGGTAAGGTTCTTGGTGCATTTTTTCCACCAACTCCCAAATGGCAATGACTTTATATTGAGATACATAAACAACAATAAAGACTCACGGATTTTAGTGATGCTTAAAGAGATTTCAAGTAGGAAGATTCATAATCTAAGTGCATTATACAATAAATTTATAGTTTTTATGTTTATTTTTTTCCTTTTCTATCACAATATCACCTTTGAGCCTTCGGGCTATCTGTGATTTGGCCCAGGAAGGCAATCCGGTGAAGGTTCGAACCCTCACAACAACGAGGGTTTTAACCTTCGGGCTCCCTGAAATTTGGCCCAGGAAGGCAGCTCTCTGGAATTTGGCCCATTGAGGTAGTAACTTGAAGGTTCGAACCCTCAAGACGAGGGTTCGAACCTTCGTTGTCTCTGGAATTTGGCCCAGGGAGGTAGTAACTAGATGGTTCAAACCCTCACATCAAGGGTTCGAACTTTCTTTGTCTCTGGAATTTGGCCCAGGGAGGTCCGAAGTTGAAGGTTCGAACCCTTTTAATGAGGGTTCGAACCTTATTTGTCTGGAATTTGGCCCAGTGAGAATTGAAATTAAGGGTTTGAACCCAATTGATGAATTTGTGTTTCTTTTTTAATCTAGCTGGATTTTGGCCCATGGAAGGGAGGATTGTCACTCTTTACTTGCACACTGGAAAAAAAAACACTTAAGGCAATAACCTAGTGTGCAAGACATGGAATATGTCACATTTGCACATGCAATCAACTCAAGAACATTTTACTATTCTTAATGTTGTAGCTAGCCCATAATGCTGCTAGATTCGGTAGCAGGTCTGTGAAGGCCAGTATAGACTTGTCCTTTCAAAAAAATGGCTATGGTATAAACCTGAAACCTATATTCCATTCCCCTCATTCCATTTCATTCTGTAATGTAAATACTTGTAACAATGGCCATTCAATTCCATTATGTTCTATTTCTACAACATTAATTTCCATACATTAATTCTAAATCATGACACGACAATTGGATACAAAGTGTTATATCCAGTCCAACATACAACCCATTCATTACGTCCACAATGCATACGGCATACATTCCAGATATTTACTGAACTCCACAATGTGCATTTATTCCACATTGCATTCCATTCATTTATTTCCAATCCAAAATGAATATAACCTGGGGACAACGTAAGACGGTTACATTTAAATTCACAACACTAAATCAAAATGTGTACATTCATGTGGAAAAAAGAGAGAGGCCTCTAGCATTTTTTATCACGAAAACGAGTTCTCTTCAGATTCTGGTACTTTGTAGCCATTTAGCTTCCATTGCCTAGCATAAATGTCAACGACAATCTTTTGCCTGCAGTACCACATGCGTGGCTTCTGTGAAGGTCAACGGTCGACACTTATGGGTTGCAATCGGCAAATGCCATCACGAATATGCCACAATCACATCTGCACATTTATAGAATATTTTTCAGACATACATAAGAAATAAATGATAGAATCAAAACTTAGGCATGATTCCAAAATAGATGAGATTCATCTTCATATTAAGATCCAGTCAAAATAACAACAATCATTTTGCACTTCCTCTTACGTGCATTCAAAACAATAGTCCATCGTATCAGAACACTTCATGGGGGAGAGAATAAGAAACTATTTAACACAGGATATGGAAAAATTGATGGCTACTTCCATATATATATCACTTAACACTTCACTCTTCAACCCTTAAAAAGAAACCCAAACTCAAGTAATATAATAAAGAGAGCCATCACCTTTTTCTCATTTCAAGCCATTCTACTTTCATAAGCACACATTGATAACTGCCATCCGTTGTTAGATTCATCAGAAGTTCACAGCTGTATGTCAAGAAAAGAGTTGTCATCACCAAGATCAATGGTGACCTTTTCTCTAACCTAGTGCAGAATTGAAGCTACAGTGCAGATATCATTTTTTATGTTTACCACCACAGTTCATGTGTCCAGCTAAATCAAAACAACAGAATTGGTTATGACGGACATGCCATAAATATTATGTCAATTTTCAGGCACATCATGCTTAAAACCCTGTCTCCATTTAGTATCAATGAACATGTTTATATAATAAAGAGACTCTTTTGCTGCTATGTGCTTGACCCTTCCACTCTTGCATCCAAATTAAAAACATTTATCCTACTGTTGTCTCTAATATTTTAATCCTTGATATCTAATATATTTATAGCATGGAAAACACGGTTTCATCTGTCTTATGTTTACTTGGACACATCGTTTAGTCCAAGTAAACTAGAATAGAAAAATGATTCTGGAGCAACTCAGCGCATCCTTACCTCTATTCCAAGGACTCTGCTGACTCCATACATGTGGTATAAGCCACACACTATTTCCCTAATCACTGTGTTAAGCCCTGGGCATAGGCCACCACATGTTACGATACATGCATGCACCTAATCTGACTCAAAATACACCTCGAAAAAAATAAATTCAAGAAGACGTTATTAACATTTAGAGAGTGCTATAACTATAAGACTCCAATTGCACTCTGGAATAAACATACACACCTTCTGATGGGGTCCAGCACGTCGGAAGTGCGTACCCCTAGGGCTATCTTTATGAACAACAATCTACAAACAGGTAAATGACTTGTAAGTGAATCTTGCTTGCTGATGTAAGAAAATGTACCTCTTGGGACATTGTGTACAACGCCAAACAATGAAGAGAGAACATAAACCTAAACCTAAATCTAAAACATCTATTAAAAACAAAAAACAAAACAAGTATAGACCATTCCCACCTTTTGAGCAATGGTGTCATCCACATTAACAAAAATTGCCTGGAAAAATAGAACTAGACAAATCATGCATCAATAAGATCATTAACTAGAGAACACAAACAGATTTTACCAAATATAGCTATGAAAATCAGCTTCTAAACTAAATTAACTTACTTGACAACTGAATATGCTGGGTTACGCTGCAAAGGATTTGGATAGGTCTGCCAAAAAGCAAATGTAGTGAAAGCCATCAGGTAGAAAGAAAATTTGAAGAGAAATATGTTCATAATGATTGGTTTAAGTACTTGAAAAAACAAAAGATCTGGAAATCATAAGCAATTCACTATCGATCATTAAATGCCTTCACTTTAATCACAGCCGAATACATCTACCTATCCTAAATAAAAATGACTAAGTTGAGATATTTCATCCCATGAATGAAATTGGAGGATAGAAATTGAAAAAAAAAAATTGCTTGGTAAGTTTAGATCTCCCTCACATTACACGCCGTGTCCAGAATATTCTTTTAGTGCTCCACTGCTCATGGTCCACAGATTAAAATTGCACTGATTAAAAAAATCCAAGTCATCCAATTACTGAACCTCTGCTTATTAAATGTAAAATATTGGACTTTTTTTAACCATCTTCATGGAGCCCTAGAGGGGAGCATCAAGTTGTTAACTAAGCAGGATTTCTGAATTGGTGGTCAACCACAGAAGTCTCACCAGATGAATTCACAAAGCACTGCCAGAAAGCTCCATCTTCCTTAATGCATCTTTCTGAATCAACTAAGAACTCTATCTACTGTGGAGGTCTCATAAACTACATCAAAAGATTATCTCACTAGCTACCTGGCCCTTTTGCTATATTTCCCCACCATATGTCAAGTCTCAGAAGCAATTAAAAGGTTGGCAACTTATGAGCAGTAGGCCATAAAAAAATAAGCAAAACCAAAAATTGAGTCTACTTTAGTTAGAAAATAGCACTTGATCTACACTGCATTGTAAGAAAATGGATAGAACTGATACCAAACAAGCCTTTTTAGGAGCATATATAGAGATAGATTCTGTTTGAAACAACAATCACAGTCACAGATTATAGGTCAACTTGATGGCTAAAACCCTACTTCTCTACTGCAATTTGCGAGATTACAGTACAATTTTACAGGACTTTGCATTTTATAAGATGCTATCTATAAAAACCTTAAATGTAAATATCAATAGTAACAAAAGAAAAAAAAAGGTCTAATCTCTTGGCATAGTTCCGCAACAAAATCATGAAAGCCATCAAATAAGCTGGAAAACTAAGTAACTCCCAATCTGAAAGAAGCGAACTATTCTTAGCAGCAGGACTAACATCAGATCAAAGGAACTATGACAGGGAAGAAGATCTGATGATTGATGAATTTGTAACCTCCATGTCTTTCCAAATCTACCAAAAAAGAAAAGAAAAGAAAATTAAATTCCTAATCACCACAACCAAGCCAACACTCTTCGAACATTTTGAAGAAAACCATCGAAAGACTCCGATTCACCTACAGAAACCTCAGTCTCAAACAAGATCAATTGAAAATTTACTTTCATCCGACCACTACTCCAAAGATCCATCTCATTTCATTCCCAAGCCATCAACAAACCCTAAAAAAACTCTACAAAAAAGAAAAACTTTCTCCTAAATACATTTCATTCCCCCATAGGATTCTTTGACTTCCTACATGCAAGCATTAAATTAAATACCAACACACATTCTTCTATGCACATTAATCATACTCCAATATCCCATAAGAGTATTTGACTTCCTACATGCAGGCATTAAATTAAATAGATATGAAGAAGTGTAACTTCTCTGAGAATTTGGCTCAAGATAGATGGGAATGGAGAACCAGAATTCATGTAGCCAACCCCAACATAGTTGGGACAAGGCTTTGATGATGATGATGATGATGATGATGATGATGATGGCATTAATGCAAAGCAACTATTACATATAAATGCTTAACCAACCATTTCTAATGATGTATTCCACATCACCAGGATGAGTGTTGATGGGACCCCAACCAAGTATGGTAAGATCCTTGACAGCGGAACTCATTTGATGACATGTTCGGTGATGGATTTGATGATAGAAGGTGCAACTTCTAGGGACTTGCATCAAGATCTCATTGAGATCCTACGAACCAACAATTCATCCATTAGAAATTGAACCCTATGATTCATCCATTCTATGTCCATCGCCTTCAATTTGAAGGCATTTAAAGATTAATTTCTCACATAATATTTAGCTATATAACAATCTATCAATCTGCCAATCATAATAATCACAAAGACCCATAAAAGAAAATTAAATAAAACACAAACCCCTAACCAAATTTAATCTCTTCAAAATTAGAGTGCAGAAAACCCAAAAAAAATGTTAACAAAATTTTCAGATGCCCTCATCAACATCCATCTAACTCTATTCAATTGGATAAACTGACCTAAATCCTTCATCCACTCCACAGTACTCCTTTTCAATTTGTAGGATTTTAAGAATAATTCCTCACATGACAATTTTAACTATAACAATCTATCAATCTACCAACCAACAAAAACCACAAACACCCATAAAACAAAACACAAACCCCAACAAAATTTTAATGTCTTCAACACCACAGAGTCATCATAAATTCAAATGCAGAAAACAAAAAAAGAAAAGTTAACATTTTTCCAAATACGCTATCAAATCGATTAAAACTGACCTAAAGCCTGCGAGTAGCAAATCCCCCACTGGGCTTGGAGAAAGTTGGCATTGAGGCCGGTGGGTCCGCCTGCTTGACGACACCAGGGAGATCTGCCATGCCGAGCGCGGCGAGCATGTCGATGGTCTCCTTGTCGACCTCGATGACGTCCGTCTTGATCGCCGACTCGTCGGGGACGAAATCCATTCTCCTCTCTCATTCTCTCTCCTCCTCCTGCAACTTGAGCGAGATGCCTCGGACGGGGCCGCATTGGATCCGCTTCATGAGGTGGGTGGAGAATCCTGCGATCTTGTTGCGGAGGCGCTTGGATGGGATGATTGAGACCTCTTCGAGGATCTTCTTGTTGGTGTGGAAATCGAGGGTCATTCGAGAGTAGTACCTTTCGATCACGACGCGAGAGGATTTCTTCGCGATCTTGGTGCGAACGCGACCCATCTCTGATGATAGTGTTGTTGCAGGGGTAAATGGGGATTGGGGAAGAAGATGAGGGGGTTTTAGGGTTTTGGGGGATGAAGAAGGGGGTTGCTGCTGCGTCTCTGAGGATGGGATTTTAGGGTTTGATATAGTGGAATAAAGGATGCAGATGACGATGTCGTTCGATTGAGGGAAGGGTAAATGTGTCAAAATTCCCTGTACGAACACAAATGGATAATTTCGTGTATTTCTGATTAAATCCGTATAATATTAATATAGGGACACTTTTTTTTGTAAAAATCCCTATTTTTATTTGTTTAATTTTATAAGCCTTTTTTTTCTTTTTGTGTTGTTGTTGCTGTTGTGGTGAGGTGTGAGATGAGGGACACCGTAATACACATGAGCATGATATTGATATCATATGATATGATTGCAATTTGATTTAGTTTGGATTCTCTTTGGTAAGGTGCCCACTGAATGATTCTCATGATTTAAAAGATTTTTTTAAGTCTATTTAATTTCATAAGTATCTGATTTTTTATATTTTTGTAATAAACTACTTAATTTTTTTTATTGAGGCTCAAGCTAAGCATGGGCCTGTGTTTCTAGTACTATGTTATTGCATTAAAAAAGAATATCTAAATTATATTAAGCTAATTCAAAAGAACTCCTATTGAATTTTGTCTTAATTTAAAAGTAAAATAAGAAATAAGATAAATAAAAACTACTTGTTGCAAGTGTTATAGGAAGATATTGATTTTGTAGTGGCATCACATATCAAATTGAAGACTACATAGATCAAGAAGTAGGCTATGATCCATTAGTGGACCTTAGATTTTAGCAACTTGGATCTAACGTGACTAACCATTTTCATCTCCTGTCATCACCCATTATGGGCCCATCTGTCATGAACATCAAGTTTGGGCTCCACTAATGGGTAAAGAAAAAATAAAAGGGTAGGAAGAGATCATGGAAAAATATGAAGTGGCATTTTTTTATCATTTTTAAAATTCTATGATCAATCTAACCACGTCACACAATAATATGAAAATTATTAATATAAAAAAATAAATTTGAGAAAAAAAGAAAAAAAAGGTAACAAAAAATCAATATTCAGTGGGCCCAACATATTGGAAGGAAAGCCATGGAGATTAAGTAGGCATATAATCCATCAGTCGACCTTCCCTATTGCTTTAATATATAAATTGCACGAAAGAGAAAGAAAAAACTCTTTTTTACTTCTAAGGGACCTATCTTTTCTTTGCCTAGCAATGCTACCCAACAAAATTAATTTTGCCATCAAGTTCCTGAATTTCAAATTTGATACCTACTATAAATGCGGTTACCTTGTTTTCCATTGTGTTTGGAATTAGCCCCCTTTTTAACTCGTCAAACCATATACCATGTAATAAACCATACTTCCGATCAAAATTGCAACTCACATTCAAAATCTAAGCGACAACCCTCCGCTTTAATATAGTATAACTAGCACAATAACCCGTGCTAAGCACGGGCATGGCCCATGTGTCTAGTGTCAGGCTTATGTTTACAACCTACCCTAACATGTGCATGAGATTAGATAGGTATTATAGTCTAAAATACCCTAATTTAAACTATTAACTAACCAGAATAACCTTTTATAGTGGCAGTGCCACTGTTGCACTGAATAACTATTTTTGGTATTGTATTTTTTTTTCACTTTCATCAGTATAATTCATAGAAAATAAGGGAACTAAGGAACCCTAAAACACAAAAAGAACACTATTTCCTTAGGGTTTAGGGTTCAGGGCCTAGGGGTTAGGGCTTTAGGGATTAGGGTTCAGGGGTTAGGACTTAGGGTTCAGGGTTCAGGGCTCACGGTTCAGGTTTCAGGGTATTTTAGCCCGACACGACCCATGGCATGACTTATGTTGTGTTATTCTGGGTAGTGCCCAAGATGGGTTGAGCTGTGCCACCTATGGGTCGGCCCATGCCCCTCCTATTTTTATATAATTTAAAGGGACTTTATGGACTTTTAGGATTTTTCAACTTGAAATAAAATTGAAATTACTAAATTAAATACATAAACATTAATGCTAATTTTTGGATGTGAAATTTAATCCCCCCCAGGAGAGGGATCGCCGTTCATCTATGTATGATATTTATTATTTGTACGTTGAAAATGAGGATTCGAATACCCTCAAAATCGACGAATCACGATCGCTGAACCATAACTCCGTTCTTCGATGAAAGTCGAAGAAAGAAAGGGAGAAAATGGGGTGGGTTCCCTCTCTCGTCTAATGCACTGCCGGCAACACACGATGGTTGTTCTGTCACTTAATTTGGATCTTAAGAAAATGGTTCATAACATGAGATCATTATAACGTCCAGATAGGGGAAAATCCATATTTATATATATGAGCAATTAAAAGAAATTCAAGTAGATTAAAGTAGATAAATAAAGTAAAAATAAGAAAAAAGGGGAGTGCCAAATATTTAAGAGGAGGATTGGGTCCGTTCCCGGGTACCCCCTTCAAATCCCTTGGTAAAAAAGAAAAAAAGGTTTAAAGGCTAATTTTCAGTATGGTGTGTGATTTCAGTCCAAAAAAGAAAAAAAGAAATTGTGGTCAATGGGCCAATTTAATTGGGGCGGCTACATTCGGGTTGGTTTGTTTGATTAATTGAGAGGGGTTTCTGAAATCACACATTAGTCTCATCATTATCATTAATTTAATTTTTAAATCAGTCTTTTACTCCCATTTTTTTTATCACTATAAGCTTAATTAAATTTTTGGCACCGAAGGTGTAGGAAAAGAGAAGAAAATATTTTTGGGGTTGATTTTGTTGGTTTTATGGTTTTTTGGATTTTTGATAAATGGGGCTAGAAGGGGATAACTAGGGATTTCATACTTAAATAAAACTTAATTAATTCATTGCTATTATGGTTATAGGATTAACCCTATCAGAGGTCCTAAACTGCTTACATTAGCTTTTCCAATCCATAAAGAAGCTTAAAGGAGAGGAAAGACAGATCTAAATGATGCAAATGAGATGAGATGTTAAATGTGACTTATTCAGGAATTTAAAGAAATCTTAAAAATTAATAAATATGGGTATGTACCTGTAAGATCCCGACCCCAATCCTTTTGTTTAGTATTATTTTAATCGTGGTTTAGCTTTTTAAGTGAGATTTGATTTAGTTTGACCGCGTTTTTGAGTTTGACTAGATTTTTCCTTAGTCTTTGAGATTTTGTAGACCGTTGACTTTGGTTTGACCCGGTCCATATGATTTGTATTTTTATGAGAAATTACTTTTCATTTCTAAAAATTCTGGATTTGACGTATTTTGACTCATTTGATGAAGTTTAACAACTTTCATGTTTTGACCATTATGATTTGATACTCAGAAATCACGTTTTTCGAGGAAAAGGGCAAAACTGACCTTTCACATTAAATCTGTCCATGAATTTCGAAAATTTCAGAAATTGGGGAAATTATACTTTTCGGAAACTAGATATTTCGCCAATCGTTTTTGTCTTCTTCGTCATTTTCATTCGGGACCCGCAAACCTTAGTTTCAGCTTTGGTAAGCTTGGGGCCCATGGGGCCCAGCCCATTTTCTCTATAAAACCCATGGGGCTCTCTTCTCTTCTCCCATTCTTCATTTCCTGCAACAAGGAAAGGGGAGTTAGGGTTTTCTCTCCCAGCCCTTTCTCTCTCCTCATGCATCTCTTGTTCCTTGATGCTAAATGGAGGAATGAGCTCCTCTTCTTCTTCCCCATCTTCCAAGCTTCCCCTAGATGCCATTTTTGAGATGTTTGAGCTAGAGAAGACCCATCTTTCAAGCTCTTCTTCTTGTTTGGGACACCCAAAGGTTTGCAATGTCATTCCTTTCATGAGATTCTTGTTTTTCAAACCATTTTGAAGGGTTTTGTCATTTGTGCAATGGGTTTTCATTGAGTTTTGCAATGGATTGGATTTTTTAGGGTTTCTTCTTAAGCTATTTTGGGGGTTCTATGGTTTTGGAGCTTGAGGCCATTAGAGAACTTTCATAGAGTGTTTTGCATCTCCTCTTGACTCAAGGCAAGTGAATTTCACAATTTAATATGATGTTCTTGTGTTTCTTGTTTAAGCTTCATGTCTTTTCCTTATTTTGCTCAATTTTTCATGGTTTATGGATTAGCTTTAAATGAATGATGAAGCACTATGTGTATTCCATTTATGCTATTGCTTTACATTGTGTAGTAGGTTTCTCCTCACTTTGCTCACTTTGAAACATTAGTCTTTCTTATGTTAAATGGTGTGTTTAAAGAAAGGGGGAAGACTTTCATCTTTGAAAAAGTGTTGTGTTTGATCAATTGGATGGATTTATGGATGGTTTTGATGGGTTTGGAAGGACAAGGAAGGGCCCAACAATTCATGGAAATCAGTATGAAAGAAAAGGAATTAAGAGAATCAAGAAAAAGGGGAAAAAAAATGCAAGAAATGTGCACTCGGGCTGGACTGGGCAGGCCCAGTCCGCTCGAGCGACCCACTGGGTCGCTCGAGCGGACCAGGCACTGTCTGGGTTCGCTCGAGCGACCCACTGGGTCGCTCGAGCGACCCAGCTTCTGTCTGGGTCCGCTCGAGCGGGCCTGGGTCCGCTCGAGCGAGCCCAGCTCAGTCTGGGCTCGGGTCCGGGCCTGTTTAGAGGATTTTGTGGGCCAGTTTGTTGGGGCTTCCTTGGGCCTGTTTCAAGTCAGTTTTTGGGCCAATTCAAGATCTGATTTTTGGGTCATCTTAGGTTTAGTTTTGGGCTGATTTAAATTATGTTGGTGGGCCATCCAAAGCTAGTTTTTAAGAGCTGATTTAAGGGTTGTTTTGTGGGCCTGTTGGAAGTTAGTTTGGGCTGTTTTTAAGAATCATTCTGTAGGCCATTTAAGGATATGTTTTGGACTGTTTTAAATTCTGTTTGTGGGCTTGGTTCAGGTTGAGTTTTGGGTTTGTTTTAAAAACTTGTTTCTTGTCCATTAAAGGATTTGTTTTGGGCTGTTTTAAGGTTTGTACTGTGGGCCATTTCAAGATTAGTTTGGGTTGTTTTTAAGATATGTTTATGGGCCATTCAAGGTTTAACTATGAACTAATTTCAAGGTCTGTTTGGGCCGGATTTAAAGGACTGTTTTGGGGTTTGGTTTAAGGCCAACTATGGGCCTGTTTAAATGAGATTTGAGATTATTTATGATACTCGGAAATTTGTGAAATGGGAATGACGTGAGAATGAGGGTAGGTGAAATTACCCGGGAACCGTTCGGGTCTTAATGCGCACTTTAGCATTTAAATATTATGGATTTTCATTGGCATCAAACGCACTTTTTATTAATCAATGTTTACAGGTTAAATGTGCATTGAGATGGTTCCTTGGTAGGTCATTAGATCATTCTCCACTATCCATTCCATTTCCAGTCAGATCATGTATTTGTATTTGTATTTTGTATTTGCATTCTTTGGTGAACTAACTTAAATAGCATCAACGATTTGTTATAAAATCATGTGTCTTCCCATGTTCGAAAGGGTTGATCGTATGATTTTATACAAATCACCTTGATGCGTATTTGAGCGGTTTACCAGAGATATTCGTATGTTTTCTCCGATTCGATTTGAAAAGAGATTTAGAGTATGTTTGTCACATTCGGGATTTCTTCGATGAGACCATTATTTGTTAAGATTAGTATTTTGAAAACAAACCCCGAGGCAAGACGGGGCCAGAGCTATGTGGTGCGAGCCCCTGAGCCAAAGGGATTAGTATTATGTTAGATTTGTATCTGTTTGAGTTTGACAACTAAAGGCACCTACTAGGCTTAGGTCACCTTGTTGGGCTGATCACCCGGCTTGGGATCTTTACTCTGTCCGCCAGCTGCAGCTTGGATTCCGTCTGTACCGACCATGGCAACGGTAATGATCTGCCGATCCCATTTGTATGGCTACGGTTCTGATCCTCTGTTTAGTACCACGTTCAGTGGCTACGCTCTGTCTGCTCTTATTACTTCGGTAATAGGAGGATTTAGCTATTTGTGGTCGCCTAGGTTTTATCCACATATTACTTTAGTTTATGATTATTGTCGATTATGCCTTCTATGCTTTGATTTGTTTAATGTTTACGATATCGACCCTCATCGTATTGTTTCTACTATTCAGTTTTTAAATGTATTTCCAATTATTAAATGCTTTGCTTAGGTGGTTATCTTTTCGAGACGTTTATGCTTTAGAGACTGTTCGTTTATTGCTTTGATATTCATGTTCGGTCTTTCGATCGTCTTATCGTGATTTATTGCCATTATTGGTTAGACTCCTTATTCGGTTTTACGAGGATTTCGCCTGGTTTCATGTATGTTCTTTCATTCATATTATTTGTTGATTTGCTTGCCAGACCGTCGTGTCTGACCCTTTTTGTTTGGTGCCAGTTTCTTCTCTTTTCTGTTTGTAGGTGTTTGATCAGAGGAGGCGGTGGGACCGCTGGTCTGACGTGAGAGGCTGCCCGTTGATATCATCTAGATGTCAAGTGTGGCACCAGAGTTCGTACTGAAATGATGGGGTAGGATTTCTGTTTAGTTGGATATTGTTGTATGGCTTCATTAGCCATTTTATTGGGTTGTAATTAAGACACTTGTTAATTGTAATTTGAATATGGGAAATAATAGATTTGTTACTACCAGCTCAGTGTGTTGTGATTGATGGCTTGTGATATTGGTTGAGTGCGACACGGAACCCGATGGCCACGGATTCCGGGTCGTAACACCATGTTTAGCTTCCGCGATAAATATACTCTGATTATGTTGGGATGTGATTATCCTCATTCACGCGGATCTTGGGAACTATACAAAAAGTTTCAATTCATTCCAAAATTTCGCACCCCGAGATCGGTTCGCTGCAGGTCCCGGTTTCGGGGCGTGACAGTACCCCAAAGCTGTAAAGTAAACCGACAATGCAAGAAAATATAATCAATAAATTCTCCATCCTCATTGAGCAAGGGAAAAGACTAAAGAATCAAGTGACCGAAAGCTTCCCATAAGGAGAAGCTGCAGGGAAACGGTACTGACTGGGGCACGCAGGTAGCGGAGTACGGACCCCGCCCCATAGCTAAAAACGGAGGGGCGGGGTCACAGCCGCAGCGACTAAGTGACCCACAGTCAATAGAACCTTAAGGATAAAAAAGAGAATAGTTATAAAAATACCTTTAGGCAAGTGAAAAGATTTTTCTTTGTTGTTTGAGTTAACATCTAAAAAAAGAGTTTTTTATAATTTCTATTAGGGCGTAGCTAATAGACTGAACACTAACCCATAGACAAGAAAGGACATGAAAAAAGGCTGCTACAAACCCCTGCTTTCCATTCGGAAAAATAAATTAACATCTATGCTTTATATTGACCTTTAGGCCTTGCTAAGGGTCAATGTTCAAGCCGCCATTCCCGACTTTAGGAGGGAATGGAATAAGGCTCTACCTTCCCTTAATAAGGGAAGCTAACAAATAGGCAACAATGGGAAGATAAACACATAAAAGGACGTCTCCTCTGAAGCATAGCACAAATATTAGCCCTCCCGTTAGAACCAACCAACCTAACATCTAAACTTTAGTTGGCACCTTGGCTTTCCATATCATCCTAAGTGGTTTAAACAATGGAAAAGAAGGATCCTTAACCAAAGAACCATAAAAAGAATTACAAGTAAACATACCGAAGGATCAATAACCCAACTACGTTTATCAACAGACAAGGGATCAAAGAAGGCATTCTCAAGCATAAGTAAGAGACAAGAAAACTCTAAAAACTCTATACCATTAAGATGTCGATAAAAATTGAAGTTCCAAGAAATGGACTAGAATGGAAGAGGAAACAAAATAAATAATAGAAGCATTATGACTCAATAAAAGACGATAAAGATGCATAAACATATACATAAAAGAAATATCACCCTTCCATATGTCCTCCCAAAATTTTACTTTAGAACCATCACCCATAATGAATTTAACATGATGAGTAAACAAAGGAAGACCTATGAAATAAACTTCCAAGGACAACAATAAGAACCACGCTCTACCACATTCACATCCCAACCATTGGAATTCAGCTCATACTTGTTCTTAATAATCTCACACCAAAGAGAATTCTGCTCAAGGGGAAATCTCTAAAACCACTTCCCAACCAAAGCTTTATTCCTCACCATCAAATTACGAATAGCTAACCCACCTCTATCCTTAGGCCTTATTACTAAATCTCATTTAACTAAATGATTCCTCCTACCCACATCACAATCCTCCCATAAAAACCTCATTAGATTCTCTAAGATCTTAGCTACTCTACAAGGTAACCTAAAAATAGACAAAAAAAAAATAAAATGGGAATACTACCCAAAAACAGGGGCGGACCTAGAATTCTTTCTTGGGGGGGGGGGGGGGGGGGGGGGGGGGGGGCGGGGTCACTATGAAGATAAAAATTCTTTGGGGTCCCACATATGAAAAACTTATGTAGTTTTCAAAATATTTAATAGCTTTTTTGAAAATTTTGGGGGTCCATATGTAAAAAATTATAAAATCTTCTAAAGAAAAACTGGGTTTTTAGAAATTGTGGAGGGGCCATATGTATCCATAAAACTTTGTAAAGAATAAAGGGGTTCTCAGAAATCTTGGAGGGGCCATAGGTAAAAATCCATTAAATTCACTTAAGAAAGTAGGGGGTTTTAAAAATTATGGGGAGGCCATGGCCCCTGCCAGCACCCCCCCAGTTTAGGTTCATCCCTGCCCAAAACCAATAGTACCAAAATAAGCTCCCTCCCATAGAAAGAAAAGGTCTTTTCCAACCATCAAGTGTCTTCCTAACTCTCTCCACTACCGGCTCCCAAAATTCTAAAGACACCGGATTACTCCCCAAAGGTAAACCAAGATATCTAAGCAGCCAACCCCAATCTCACAACCCAACAATCTAGCAAAGTAGTTCAACTTATGCTCCTCCGAATTAATACCCACAATCAACTCTTTGACATATTGACTCTAAGTCCCGACATCACCCCAAAAATCTCAACAATGTAAATTAATTTATTAAAATTTTCCACGTCAGCCGAAACCCAAAAAAAATAGTATCTTCAGCAAATTGAAGACGAAAAGCACATATCTCATCCCTACCAATAGAAAAATCTTCCACTAAACTACCAAGAACCGTCCTATCCATCAACCTACTTAAGACGTCCACCACAAGGGTGAAAAGAAAAGGGTAAAATGTTAGTTTACATTTTAGACAAAAGCTACTTTTCGGGCTCTTTTTCAAAATTTCTGGATTTTTAAATTTAAGGCATTAGCTAGTTTTTTTCATTTTGTGCCTCTAGTCTACTCCCTATATACTAGTGTTCACCATTTTAGCAATTTTTGAAAAATTTTCAATTATTAAAATATTATAGAGATAAACCAATCCCAAAACTCTAAGATCTTTTAGCATTGCCACTAAATCCTATGTGGCTCCACCCCTAACAAGGACCAACAATCTGGGACCAAAATGGTATCATGGCCTCAGCACATAATAAGATAAACCCCATAAAGCAAAACTCTTCATATGGTGTACGCGGAATCCCCTGTGGGTTTATCTTAAGGCCATAAACAGTTAAACACCATCTCTATGTGGATTCCCCTACTAACATGTGAACCAGTCCCTATGCATAATAGCTTTTATTTCGGCTTTTATACAATATTATAGTAAAATAGAAAAAGAGAAAACTTTTTATCACTGAAGTTAGCATTCTGGGACAGTACACCGAGTGCTGAAACAAGAAATCTAAATTGCATATGGCCTACACAATAGATTTTAACTTTTTCTATCATTGGTTCCCAAAATGCTAAAGAAAAAGGATTGCCTCCCGAAAGTAACCCAAGATACTTCATTGGCTACTTACCAACTTCACAAATCAACCTACCCACAAACGAGCCCAACTTTTGCTCATCCAGATTAATGCCATTAATACACTTCAAAATATTAACCTTAAGACCTGAAACCAAACTATTAGCCAAATTATAAAAATTTCACTTCATCCCTCGAAACAAAAAACATGGTATCATTAGCAAATTGTGAATGGGACACTATCGTATCCTCCCTACCTATAGTTAAACCCTCGACCGATCCTAAATCAATGGCCCTCGTCACCTTCTCTCTCAATATATCCACCACAAGAATAAAAAGAAAAGGTGATAAAGGTCACCTTGATCACCTTGCCTTAGCCCCCGAGAAGCTTTAAACCTCCCCTAGGTCTCCCATTGATAATTATTGGAGAATTTATAGAGCTCAAACACTCACTTATCCACTTCCTCCACCTAGAACCAAACCCTTCCTTTCCAACACTTGATCTAAGAACCACCAATCCACATTATCATAAGCTTTTTCAAAGTCAATCTTAATCACAGCACCTTCCTTATTCCAAATGTGATAATCCTCTACCACCTCATTAGCCACCAAAACAAGATCCAAAATTTGTCGACCTTTAACAAATGCTCCTTAAAAGAAAGAAATGGTTGCATTCAATATTTCCTTCAGTCTTAGAGACTAAGACATTTGCTAAAATCTTATAAAGACTTGACATCAAACTAATTGGACGAAAATCACTAATCCTCAAAGACATAATCTTCTTAGGTATTAAGCAAATAAATGTCGCATTAGTACAAGCATTGACCACCCCATCATTATAAAACTCCTTAAAAACCTTCAACTAATCATCCTTAATCACTTCCCAATAGCTAGAAAAACCATCAGGACCAGGGGATTTATTCCTGCCACAATAAAAAACCACCATTTTAATCTCATCCTCTTCACGGGGCCTCTATAACCAACAAGGTTTTACACTCGTTATAAGACTCCAATCTAAACTTATTAATACATGTTTATCTTCTACTTCCTTTGTATAAAGCTTCTAAAAAAAACTTGTCTAGCAGGCCTGCCTTGGTCCCCAAACATCTCCTTTAAGTTTAAGATAATCTCAACTGCAGTCTTAAAGTACTCAAGTTGATATTGTAAAATACTTGGCATAGATGCCTGCATGCAGCACTTGGCCATCTCGCCATCTTTAAGCCATTTGGTATAAAGGTCCTTTTGATCCTGAGGTGCATCTAGCCCGAGTTCTTGAGGGTATTCTATGGTAAGGACATGTTTATATCCTAAAGCAGTCAGGACAATGTCCATGTTTCTCTTCCAGTCTACATAGTTGGATCCCACCAATTTATTTTGGTTCAGGATGGTCGCAAGAGGACTGAAAGTAGATGAATTCATATTAACAAACTGTAGCACATAACCATGAAAGAAACTACGATTCAGATCTGAACATCACTAGCGGAAGACATTCATGGCTAATTTGTAACATGACAGATTTTAAAAAATCTGATTTGGCAGCATAAATCAGCCATAGTGATCGCTTAAGAACTCCATGAATTCATGACCAACAAGTATATAATTAAAGGAGAATCAAGAAGACTATTACCTTGAAGATTTGTAGACTTCAAATCTCTGAAAAAATAGATCCAAAGGGCCGAACTCAGACTTGCAATCAGCAAACAAATTGCTGGAATTTTCTGCAGTAGTATTGCCTTTAATCTTCTTCTCTATCTCACTTCCAAATCTGATTGGCTAAGATGGTGGGATCTTAATCGAGGGATTTGAGAACTATTTCCTATAAAAAAATCTCAGACTTTGAACTATCTTCAAAGAAGATCAAAGGGGGCTGGACGTGTGGGACTTCTATGATATTTTATGTTGGACGTCCAAGGGGTTGCACACTCTCCTTTTTATAGAAACTTTGGAAACCTTTCCTAAAAGTTTATCTCTTCTAATTCTCATAGATGTCCTAAAAGGAAAGTATAATCTAAAGATTTATTTCCTTTTAGAAACACTCCAATTAGAAAAGGAAACTAAAGGAACTTCCCACAAACTTTAGCAATTAGTAATCCTAGTTGTATAACACTTACTAATTTAAGTTTCTAATCCAAAAAGGAAACTTTCTTATAGGAATACTAATCCAAAGAGGAGTCTAACCTTCCAAGTAGAGAGACCTACTCAAAATTGGAAACCTTACCCATGGAATTCCCATTATGGACGTCCCACATACTAATGCACACCATGGCCCACAAATAATTTATCTAGAATTAAATTCATGTATGCCATCAAAGGCCTATTTGAATTTAAACTCAAAATTATTTTTCCACTAAAATAATTCATCCAAATGTCATCTAAACATTTTAGGAAACCATGCCAATCTTGGAAAGTGACTAGAGAAGGGACCAAAAGACATATTTGCCATTGGCTCCCAAAATGACCAAAATGTCCATGCTAAATCCATAGCAACATTAAGACCATTTTAACCTTAACTCATTCCACTAAAGAGTTATGGTTGAACTCCAAGGACAAATATATAATATAATAAGCTCGTCATAAAATGACAGTTGTCTTCGACCTACTAAGTGTAATGACCTGAATGCCCCTCTATGTAACATCCATAATCGAGTCAGGTTATCACATGTACTATCAACCTTCCCGATTACATCTAAACCTTAGAACTTCATATCCTTAACATAATCATCATCCGGATATTATTCTCTTGGTCTAGGGAGCGACCCACAAGTTCAATATCCATATGGAACATCCATATACTAAGATCTTAGATTTTGATGATTAATCGGATAATTCTAAGGGGACGATCATTCTATCATTAGATGGCATAGATTCTTTATTGCATCTGCACGTCCCAACTGATCAAGTCCGAGTACCCAAAACACAGAGCTGTTGACCCATGAAAAGAATCTCACCCATAGTGAATTAAAGCACAAGAACTTGACTTCGTCAGTTCATCCACAAATGCTTAAGATTAAGAGCACTGGTCACTCAGTAGCATGAGGTGACTTGATCTCTCTCCGTGATAGTACTATTTTAGATATCACACCTACAATGGTCATGTTCAATGCATTGCATATGCACTAATGAGATAAATCCGGAAAAGTCCTCCCATGACTTAGGTAAGTCACCCTGAATACAGGAGAGTCTCTCACTATAACTTATACAAAGATGAAGTGCCCAGCTCCATCTCTCAGTTATGAACAAATATGTTGTTTCCAGTGTCCATGAATTAGACCTATCTGTGTGTAGACACTACACACCTAATTCGTTTACTAGAAACAATGGCCCTTACACAACCATACATATATACATGTTTAAGCAGAAAATAGTCGTTCCATTAAATAACCAATAAATATCCAGTAACAAAGGATGAGAGTGCAGCTAGTGGGCTTTAGGGCATACACCAATCCCAACAAACTCCCACTTGCACTAAAGATCACTACTTCCTAACCTAACACCCATAGACTCAACATGAGAAGTAAAGACTTTCTCGGTAAGAGTCTTTGTGAATGGGTCAGCTAAGTTATTTGCTGAAGCAATATGCTCCACCACTATTTCTCCATCCTGAATGAATTCCCAGATCAAGTGGTACTTTCTCTGAATGTGCTTACCTTTCTTGTGATTCCTGGGCTCTTTGCACTGTGCTACAACACCAGTGTTGTCGTAGTTCATGACAATCGGTTTTTGCACTGCAGGAACAACTCCCAATTCCAATAGGAATTTTCTGAGCCATACTGCTTCCTTCGCAGCTTCCGATGCCACCACATACTCTGCTTCCATGGTAGAATCAGCAGTACATGATTGCTTGACACTTCTCCATGATATAGCCCCTCTTGACAGAGTAAAGACGTATCCCGAAGTAGACTTTCTGGCATCACTATCAGATTGGAAATCAGAGTCTGTATACGCTAATGGTGTTAGATCATTTGCTCGAAAGGTTAGCATATAATCTTTCGTTCTCCGAAGATACTTGAATATATGCTTAACAGTTGTCCAATGCATAGGTCCAGGGTTTGACTGATATCTGCTAACCATGCCAACGGCAAAGCAAATATCTGGTCTAGTACATAACATAGCATACATGAGGCTTCCAACAGCGGATGCATATGGAACTCTCCTCATGCTCTCTATCTCTTCAGATGTCTTTGGACATTGATCTCGAGACAGTGGTACTCCATGTCTAGAAGGTAGGAGGCCCTTCTTGGAGTCATGCATGTTAAACTTGACCAATATCTTCTCAATATATGAAGATTGGGATAAGGCTAACATCTTATTCTTGCGATCACGCAAAAGCTTGATCCCTAAGATATAGCTGGCCTCACCCAAATCCTTCATCTGAAATTGAGAGGATAACCAAACCTTTGTGGATGACAATAAACCTACATCATTTCCTATGAGTAATATGTCATCTACATACAGAACCAAAAATGCAACTGCTTTTCCACTTCCTTTCTTATACACACATGGTTCATCAATGTTTTGATCAAAGCCAAAAGATTTGACTGCCTGATTAAACTTGATGTTCCATGCTCTAGATGCTTGCTTAAGTCCATAAATGGACTTCTTAAGTTTACAAACCATGTTATCTTGGCCACTAGCAATGAAGCCCTCTGGTTGCATCATGTAGATGCATTCGTCAAGACTTCCATTAAGAAAAGTTGTCTTGACATCCATTTGCCATATCTCGTAGTCATAATGACATGCGATGGCCAAGAGAATCCTTATGGATTTAAGCATAGCCACTAGTGAAAAGGTTTCCTCATAATCGATACCCTCTTTCTGAGTATATCCTTTCGCCACCAGTCTTGCTTTGAAGGTTTCCACCTTCCCATCCACTCCTCTCTTCCTCTTGTAGATCCACTTGTACCCTATGGGTTTAATCCCTTCAGGTGCATCTACAAGTTCCCAGACTTGATTGGAATACAAAGAATCCATTTCAGATTTCATCGCTTACTGCCACATGTCAGCATCTATATCCATTACTGCTTCATCATAACTAGTAGGATCCTCAACCAGATCTTCAGAGTCTGTCTTAAAAGATACTCCTAGATATCTTTCTGCCTGTCTAGAAATTCTCCCACTACGATGAGGCTCCGGAGTGTTTAAAGGAATATCTTATTCATCTACTATCTCAGGATCTGGTACAGATGTTATAGGAGATCCCGGAAGAATCTCCTCAAGGGCTTCTTTACAACTAAGCTCTTGGTGCATCATACAATCATACTCCAAGTACCTAGCATGAGTGCTGATAAGCACTTTTTGCTCCTTTGGATGATAAAAGATGCCACCTCTCGTTCCCTTAGGATACCCAATGAAGTAGCACATTTCCGATCTGGGTTCCAGCTTGGTAGCTTTATCATTCAGTACATAGGCTGGACAACCCCAAATGTGGATATGTCTTAAACTGGGTTTTCGACCTGTCCACATTTCTTGAGGTGTCCTAGGTACTGATTTAGAAGGTACCAGATTTAAAATGTATGATGCTGCTTCTAGGGCATATCCCCAAAAAGATATTGTCAGGGTTGCATGACTCATCATGGGCCTTACCATATCAAGAAGGGTACGGTTTCTTCTCTCCGCTACACCATTTTACTGGGGTGTACCCGGTGCAAACAACTGAGACACAATCCCATGTTGTGCGAGGTACTCTTTGAACTCACCCAGGAGGTACTCGCCACCTCGATCAGATCGAAGGGCTTTGATATGTTTCCCTAGTTGTAACTCCGCCTCAGCCTTGAATTGCTTGAATTTATCAAACGCCTCAGACTTGCGTCGCATTAAGTACACATATCCATACCTAGAGTAATCATCAGTGAAGGTGATGTAATACTCATACCCTCCTCGAGCCGGTTTGTTCATAGGACCACACACATCAGTGTGAATCAATTCTAACAACTCCTTTGACCTTAGTCCCTTTCCAGAGAATGACCTTTTGGTCATCTTTCCCTTGAGACAAGATTCGCACTGAGGAAAAGGTTCTAAGTCTAATGAGCTCAGAGGCCCATCTTCTACCAACCTCTGAATTTGTTTTAGGTTAATGTGACCCAAACGTAAGTGCCAAAGATATGTGTCATTGATTGAAGATACCTTCCTCTTAAGGGAAGTGGAGTTTTCTTGTTGTACATTATGCAGTGAGGGAGCAATAGGATATATATAAAATAAGTTGTCATGTATTCTACCAGAACATATAATATTTCCATCTCTACTGATATCAACACCAGAATGGAAAGAAACTGAATAATTAAATTCAAATAGTCTAGAAACTAAAATTAAATTCTTCCTCATGTCCGGAACATAGAAAACATTATTTAAAACTAAAATCCTATCACATGGAAATTGTAAGGTAGCAACTCCTACTGCAACTGCCCAAACTTTAGCTCCAGTTCCGACTCTAAAGGCAAACTCTCCTTTCTCAATCCTCTGCATTATCTGAAACCCCTGCAATGAGTTGCAGATATGATTAGTGGCTCCTGAGTCTACTATCCATGAGTCAGTAGAATCAACCACTAGACAAGTTTCAATGTAGTATGAAAAAGATGTACCTTTCTTAACTGAGGCCAGGAACTTGGGACAATCTTTCTTCCAATGACCTTTGAGGCCACACTTGAAGCATTTCCCTTTGGGCTTTCCATCTGTACCCTTGTCCTTCTTATTACCAGTATTATCATTTTTCTGCCCTTTTCCCTTATTCTGCTTCTTCTTGAACTTCTTCCCTTTCGGGTTTAGTTTAGAGGAAGACTGGAAAAAGTGAGCTTGGGCATTGGGCTTCACGATGGCCTCCGCCGCCTGGAGTTCTTTCATTAACTCAGGTAGAGTCATGTCCATCTTGGTCATATTGAAATTGAGCTTAAACTGATTGAAAGAGTCCGGCAGAGTTTCGAGAATCATATCAGTTTGACTCTCTGCATCAATCTCAGCCCCTAGAATCTCAGCTACATTGAAACAATCCATCAGCTTGAGCATATGCTCTCTGACAGGTGTTCCCTCAGCTATCCTAGTATTCATGATAGTCCTTATAGCAGCTTGCCTAGCTGGCTTGCTTTTGTCTGCGAACATCTCAGACAAGGACATCATGATTTCATAGGCTGTGTCCATTTGCTCGTGCTGTGTTTGCAACACGTTGGACATGGAAGCGAGCATGTAGCATTTAGCCATGCTATTCGCTTTCTTCCATTTCCTTTCAGCCTCTAACTGGTCATCAGTAGAATTAGCATCAATATCAGGACAGGTTTCCAACAAGACATACTTGTACTCCTCAGCGGTGAGTACTATGTCAAGATTTCTCTTCCAATCTACGTAGTTAGGGCTAGTCAGTTTGTTCTCACGAAGAATGCACATCAACGGACTAAAAGAATCTTTACCCATCTCTCTCTGGATATAAAACGGTTTATAATTAGACATGCAGTATATATGTAATATGCATATGGTGCTTGTTATAAAAGGAAAAACAAAGCACAAAAATTTTTACATTATTCAACCCCAATCATAATGTATCAGTGTTTCAACCTCCTCATAGACCCTCCATCGAAGGGATGGCTGAGCCTACAGTCACGTTGAATTAAGGCATACTTATTTGGATTATCACTATCTGGACACACATATCCAGTGGTCCAATCACTGATTGGTTTGGCCTCATATGACAAATATGTTGGATATCGCGATCACTGAGAGGGGGGGGGGGTGAATCAGTGATTTCTAAAAACAGGTCCAATTCAACAACAAAACAAGTCAAACCACACAATGACACCAGATTTAACGTGGTTCACCAAAAGGCTATGTCCACGGATCAAAACCGTCCGAACACCGATCCGGTACAGGTCTGAATATATTTAGTCGCACCAACGACAAAGAGCACCAACCCTTGTGTTTTAGATAGCACCCACTATCTAGGAAGCACCTACTCCTCTTACAATTTATCTGCACCCACAGATAGGATCACCAAACCCCAAACACCAAGCACCAACTTGATGTAAAAATAGAATAGAAGATAAACTCTGTCTACAGCCCTTCCCCTCTATAATTCTCTCTCTCTCAATCCCTTACAAATTGAAATCTAAAGCATAAAGAGAGACACTTAACTCATGGACGAATCACCATCTTCAAGAGCACAATCTCGTCCACAATTGCTGTAGAAAACGTCACCACAACAGCACCACAACAGCACACAGCAGCAGCTTCTTCTTTCTCTCAAGAACTCTCTCAATTTTCTCTCTAAAACTCTTCTCTGTTCTTCTCTTGCAATCACGAATTAATCAAGCCTTTTTATAGGTTTTAATAACCCTAGCAAGTCTCCAAATTCGGCTACAATATGTTTAGAAAGAGTCCCAACCGATCTACAAACTTTCCCTGACTTTTAGCTGAAGTTTACTAATTCTGCGTATATCAGGAAACCCGTGCCCGGTCGACCGCATGAAGGCCCCGGTCGACCGGCCAAACAGACTGTGCAGAAATCTGTTACAAATTAACTAAGACCTGTATTCTGCAGATTTCTTCTTGCCCGGTCGACCGCATGAAGAGCCCGGTCGACCGGCTAAACACCCTGTGCAGAAATCAGTTACAAAATAACTGAGACTAGTTTTCTCCAGGTTCCTTCTTGCCCGGTCGACCGGCCAAGTGCCCGGTCGACCGGCCACTCTGCTACAGAAAAACTGTTTTCTGTACACTTTTCAGCTCTTTTTCCATTCTGATTTCCATCTGATTTCCATTGCATAGTTGAGCTTCATCCTCTCATCATGTTGACATGGATTGACAACAATTACAACCATGATTACCATTCAAATCATTTAAAGCTTCTTCAAATTATAACAATCTCCCCCTTTGGAATTGTTGTCAACTTTAACAACTTTGTCAACATGCTAACAACTCTTCAACTCTTTCAACTCCAGCTTGCAGCTCTTCCAAGTTCTTTTCAACACTCACTTGGAACCAATTCTGAAATTCTGAAATAACAACCATGCACTGTCAACAATCTCCCCCTAGCTTTCATAGCATAACATCTCTCCCCCTTTGACAACAAGTCCAAAGGGACCAAACCGAGGAGCGAATAGGATATTCAATGAATGCATTGCTCCCCCTTTCAAGCACAACTCCTACGGTTTAGGAGAGTGAGTAACTCCTGACTTTTTCCAGAGATACTCGAAGACTTCCTTTGGCAGAGGTTTCGTGAAAATATCAGCCACTTGCTCAGTTGTTGGAACATATTCCAACTTGACCTCTCCATCAGCAACTTTATCTTTAAGAAAATGATAACGAATTGCTACATGCTTTGTTCGAGAGTGCTGAACAGGATTCTTAGATATATGAATGGCACTCGTGTTGTCACATAGGATCGGCGTAGGATCCGTTGTAGGAACTCCTAGATCAGAGAGCATTTGCCGCATCCATAACACTTGCGTACAACAAGTTGCCGCTGCAATATATTCCGCTTCCGCTGTCGAAAGGGATACTGAGTCTTGCTTCTTACTATGCCAAGCAACTAATCTTTCTCCAAGATAAAATGCGCCGCCGCTAGTACTCTTGCGATCATCTACGCATCCAGCCCAATCGGCATCAGAATATGCAACAAGAGTGAAGGATTTGCCTTTGGGATACCAGATACCAAGCTCCATAGTACCTTTCAGATATCGAAAGATTCTTTTCACTGCTGTAAGGTGCGTTTCAGTTGGTGCTGCTTGAAAACGTGCAACCATACATACTGCTTGTAGAAGATCTGGTCTTGTAGCAGTCAAGTAGAGCAAGCTTCCTATCATAGAGCGATAGGTGGTATGATCAACGGACGAGGCCTTATCATCTTTGCTAAGCTTCGTGTTCGTTGACATTGGTGTGCTCACTGGCTTGCTGTCTTCCATATTGAACCGTTTCAGCATTTCCTTAATGTACTTCATTTGTGATATGAAGATGCCATGTTTCAGCTGCTGCACTTGTAAACCAAGAAAGAACTTTAGTTCTCCAAGCATCGACATTTCAAATTCTTTCTTCATCTCTTCAGCAAAATTCCTGCACATCTCCTCATCATTGCCACCAAAGATTATGTCATCAACATAAACAATGACAACCAGCTGTTTGCTTAACTCAGTTTTGACATACAGATTGCTATCAACCATTCCTTTTTCAAAACCGATCTTGCGGAGATAGAGATCCAGCCTTGCATACCACGCCCTTGGCGCTTGTTTCAGCCCATAAAGAGCCTTTTTCAACTTGCACACTAGGTCTGAATTTTTGCTAATAGTAAAACCATCAGGTTGCTCAATGTAGACCTCTTCTTCAAGTAATCCATTCAAGAAGGCTGACTTTACATCCATCTGAAATACCTTGAAGGTTTTGTATGCAGCCAATGCAAGAAACATACGAATGGCTTCCAGACGAGCCACCGGTGCAAAGGTCTCTTCAAAATCTATGCCTTCAACTTGAGCATAGCCTTTACAAACCAACCTTGCTTTGTTTCGTATGACCTGACCATCTTCATTCAGCTTATTCCGAAAGACCCATTTGGTACCAATAACATTATTATCGGTAGGTCTAGAAACTAGTTCCCATGTGGAGTTCTTCTCAATTTGTTCCAACTCCTCATGCATAGCTTTCAACCAACTTTCATCGAGACTGGCTTCAGCCACAGTCTTGGGTTCAATGGTGGACACAAGTGAGTAATTACTAACTACACTTTGTCTTGTTTGAACACCGACCTCAGGATCTCCAATGATTTGATCCTTAGGGTGTTGCTCTACCCAAGTGCTTTTCTTTCTAGGTGTAGCATTCTCTGAGTCATCAGAATCATTAGGTCTAGCTACTTCATCATCAATCTCACTCGAGTCCTCATAAACGGGACTGTCATAATGAGTTCCATTCTTGGATTCATGGTTTTCATCAATTCTAACATCAGCACTTTCTATGATTTTTCTGGTCCTTTTGTTAAGACATCTGTAAGCCTTACTAGATGAGGAATAACCCAGAAATATACCTTCATCAGCTCTTTCATCAAATTTGCCCGGATTTTGTTCAAGACGCTTGATGTAACACTTGCTACCGAAGACTCTGAAGTGCTTGACTGTTGCTTTTCTTCCAAACCATAGCTCATAGGGAGTTTTGTCTTCATGTGGCCTGATCAAGCATCGATTTTGAATGTATACAGCCGTATGAATTGCCTCTTTCCAATACTTGTCAGCCATCTTGCTTTCACTTAGCATCGTACGAGCCATCTCTTGTACGGTGCGATTCTTCCGTTCCACAACTCCATTTTGCTGTGGAGTTCTAGGGGTTGAGTACTGTCTTTGAATGCCATGATGTTCACAATATTTAGTGAACTCTTCAGATGTGAACTTGCCTCCACGATCAGACCTTAAAATCTTGATACGTTTTTCCAATTGATTTTCAACCTGTGCTTTAAACACTTTAAAACGATCAAGTGCTTGATGCTTATGCTTAAGAAACAATACCCATGTCATACGAGTATAATCATCAATGCATAACATGAAATACTTATCTCCATTGGTGCTTTGAGTTCGCATCGGTCCACAGAGATCAGTGTGCACTAGCTCAAGAGGTTTCTTGGTAAGATGCTCCTTTGACTTGAACATGACCCTCGTTTGCTTTCCCTTTTGGCAAGAGTCGCAAATGGGATTGGAAGGCTTTTCAACTGTAGACATGCCTCTTACAGCCTTTGAATTGCAAATCTTTGACATGTTATCAAAGCTTAGATGCCCAAGGCGTTTGTGCCACAGCCAACTTTCCTCTGTCCGACTCATCAAGCAGGTCTTTTCAGCTCCATCTGACAATGTATAGAGATTTCCAGCAGTTCTTGATCCAGTTGCCACTATTTTGCCGTTGCCACTCTTCTTGATGGCAAACCCATTCTTTGTGAAGATAACTTCGTGACCCTTGTCACAGATCTGGCTCACACTAAGCAGGTTGTGTCTCAATCCAGACACATATAAGACTTCTTCCGATCTGATCTTGTTTGCCATAAGCTGAATAACACCTTTTCCGCAGATTTTGGCACCATCATTGTTGCCAAACTTCACTGAACCGCCTTCATAGTGCTGTAATTTGATGAATTTCTCTTTATCACCAGTCATATGGCTTGAACAACCACTATCAAGGACCCATGGTGCTGCCTTCTTTTGTGCATTGAATGCCATTTGCACAATGAGAGATTCTTTGGGACTTTCTGCACTTTGCTTTGCTCTCCAAGCCTTGACTAACTTGGGTTTCTTTTCAACCTGAAATTTGTTAGCAATATGCAACCTACAATCCCTAGCCAAGTGTCCATAATTATAGCACTTATGGCACTCAATTTTGTGGCTACTAAAGATTGAAAAAGGGTTCCTAGTCACAAGTGAGCTGTATTTCACATAGAATTTGCAATCGTCTCTTTTATGTCCAAACATATTACAATGAAAGCAATAACCATAGAATTTGTATCTTCTTTGTGGCTGGTTAGTCTTCATTACCTTTCTAACAGGAATGGACTCCTTTCTTGGTTGAGTGGGCTTCATAGAGTTAGAAGGTGCAGTGACTTGCTTCACAAACTCTTTCTTTTCAGGAGGTGCAATCTTAGAGGATTCACCTTTCTCAAATCCTAGACCAAATCTGAAGTGGGCAGGTCTTTGAACTTTCAGTAGTTCATCGAGTTTCATAGTCCCTTCAATCGCTTGGAGCGCTTTGAGTTTTTTGCTATTTTCCAAATTTTCAGCCTTTGCTCTAGCGATCTCAGTTTCAAGTTTCATAGCCTCTTCCTTTTTGATACTTATTTGGTTTTCAAGGACTTCTACCATTCTTTTATATTCTTCTACTTGAGTTTTCAAAGCAATAATAGAACTTTCAGATTCATGGAGAAGTTTCAGATTTTTCTTACTTGTTTTGCGTTCCATGCTAAGCTCCTCAAGTGCGACTATGAGTTCCTCTTCAAGATTGACTTCAGCCTCCTCTTCCTCTTCCGGATCTAGCTCTTCTTCTTCTTCAACAGTGACCATGAAGAGAGCTTCGGTTGATTCATCATCGTCTGAAGTTTCAGACGTGTTGTCATCTTGTTGACATAGAAAGTTTTTAGCTTTGCCTCTTTTTCTGAAATTTCTCTTTCCTTTACTCTTTTCAGCATAAGAGTCATTATCATTGTCTTCTTTTAGTGGACACTTCGCAGCAAAGTGACCAACACCTCCACAATTGAAGCATTTAAAGGGTAGCTTCCCTTTGTACTTGCCATTGCTTCCTTTCTTCAACTTTCTAACAAATTGAGCCTCAAGCTCATCATTATCAGAATCAACATCATGACCAGCAGTCTCTTTTGCCTTTTTCTGAACTTTGAAGGCCGCTTCTTTATCAGATGAAGACGTCTTTCCTATGCGCATCTCATAGGCAGTTAGAGAACCATGTAATTCATCCATGGAAGATGCATTCAGATCTTTGGCTTCTTCGATGGCTGAGACTTTTGAATCAAACCGGGGAAGAAGAGATCTTAGAACCTTTTTGATGATGACCGGCTCTTTAATCTCCTCCCCTAGTCCACGAATGTCATTCGTGACTTCATTCACTCGTTGCATATACGAGTCAACATTCTCGCTTTCCTCCATGCGAAGAGACTCGAATTGAGAGCGATGAGTTTGCAATTTGGCTTCTTTAATCTTCTCATCACCTTCATGTATGCTTTGCAACTTGTCCCAAATTTCCTTGGCTGTTTTGCATGCAATTACTTTGACAAGCTCGCTGTCCACAAGGCCACTAAAGAGTGCATTCTGCGCCTTGGAGTCGTTGTCTGCCAACTTCTTCGATGCAGTATCATTGGGTACGGTGGCAGCATTGTAACCGACTCTGACAGCCTCCCAAACATCATAGCCAAGAGATTTGATGAAGTCTTGCATCCTAATCTTCCAAAAAGAGTAATTAGAACCATTAAACAGAGGTGCTTTCATATTCCCTGTATTGGCTGCCATGTGATTTGACAAGAGATCACCCTTAGCGTATTAAACTGATCAAGGGAGCCTCGCTCTGATACCAATTGTTGGATATCGCGATCACTGAGAGGGGGGGTGAATCAGTGATTTCTAAAAACAGGTCCAATTCAACAACAAAACAAGTCAAACCACACAATGACACCAGATTTAACGTGGTTCACCAAAAGGCTACGTCCACGGATCAAAACCGTCCGAACACCGATCCGGTACTGGTCTGAATATATTTAGTCGCACCAACGACAAAGAGCACCAACCCTTGTGTTTTAGATAGCACCCACTATCTAGGAAGCACCTACTCCTCTTACAATTTATCTGCACCCACAGATAGGATCACCAAACCCCAAACACCAAGCACCAACTTGATGTAAAAACAGAATAGAAGATAAACTCTGTCTACAGCCCTTCCCCTCTACAATTCTCTCTCTCTCAATCCCTTACAAATTGAAATCTAAAGCATAAAGAGAGACACTTAACTCATGGATGAATCACCATCTTCAAGAGCATAATCTCGTCCACAATTGCTGTAGAAAACGTCACCACAACAGCACCACAACAGCACACAGCAGTAGCTTCTTCTTTCTCTCAAGAACTCTCTCAATTTTCTCTCTAAAACTCTTCTCTGTTCTTCTCTTGCAATCACGAATTAATCAAGCCTTTTTATAGGTTTTAATAACCCTAGCAAGTCTCCAAATTCGGCTACAATATGTTTAGAAAGAGTCCCAACCGATCTACAAACTTTCCCTGACTTTTAGCTGAAGTTTACTAATTCTGCGTATATCAGGAAACCCGTGCCCGGTCGACCGCATGAAGGCCCCGGTCGACCGGCCAAACAGACTGTGCAGAAATCTGTTACAAATTAACTGAGACCTGTATTCTGCAGATTTCTTCTTGCCCGGTCGACCGCATGAAGAGCCCGGTCGACCGGCTAAACACCCTGTGCAGAAATCAGTTACAAAATAACTGAGACTAGTTTTCTGCCAGGTTCCTTCTTGCCCGGTCGACCGGCCAAGTGCCCGGTCGACCGGCCACTCTGCTACAGAAAAACTGTTTTCTGTACACTTTTCAGCTCTTTTTCCATTCTGATTTCCATCTGATTTCCATCTGATTTCCATTGCATAGTTGAGCTTCATCCTCTCATCATGTTGACATGGATTGACAACAATTACAACCATGATTACCATTCAAATCATTTAAAGCTTCTTCAAATTATAACAAAATAACCCTTAACTCCTAAGGAGAGGTCATTACCGTCTTATGTCAAATGTATAACCATCTCTTATGAAATTTGCTAGAATGTCTATGATTAAGTCCTCTGAAGGGAAGAGACTTTTATCCATTCTAGAAGTGACTTTTAGTAAAGAGCTCCACCGAAGGGATGGCCGCTCCCACCAACACTTCATTGTCATTCTATAGAAGTGATCTTTAGTAAAGAACTCCACCGAAGGGATGGCCGCTCCTACTAACACCTCATTACGAATATTCACATTAGTTCACCCATTAACCCATCAAAGCGGTCTTTAGTAAAGAACTCCACCGAAGGGGTGGCCGCTCCTACTAACACCTTAATGAGATAACATGAATCGAAATTGGAAGGCCGTGGGGTCTTTCCAAAAACCCCTCTCCCACTTGATTATTTATCACTAGGGTTTATACTTTTTGACCTTTACATTGTTTACTCAAAAGCTCTTTTAAATCTAGCAAACTTGGTTAATTAAATTTATGACTCAATGACTTAAGTCATCTTAAAAATAAATAACCTTTGCTTTAAAACATTTGAGCAAATCCCTTTCAAAGAATCAAAGACCTAACTTGGGTTATGGAAACCCATAGGTAGCATCTAATTAGATTTTAGTTTAGCCTTCTTTGGAAACCAAGGGTACCAAGATAAACTAAACCCTATCCAATTTTAAACCTTAGACAAAATAGAAGGTGCTGGTCTAAGTTTCGTTTAAAATAATTTGCCAAACTAAAAACAATCTAATATAAAAAATGCCAATTTTAAAACCTAATGGTGGCCATGTTTCTAAGTGACAATTATAGCAATTATATAAAGCATTCATCCATGCATTCCATATATAAGAGCAAATAAAAGTATGCAATCCTTGATGGCTCCCTGCTCTTCGGACTTCCAATCCTTATCGAACTAGGACATCAAAAATAGATCTCATCTTTAACCAAGAAGTCTTGTCTCCTCCACCACTAAGGAATCCAGTTACTTGCAACCTTGCTTGAAACTTTCTTCTTCTTGCTTGTTCCAATAAATTAAATTTATACAAGCAAACCCATAAAAAAAAACAAAACCCCAAATTACATTGGAGATACCTATGCTTTTCAAGAAAGCTTACATCGATACTAGTTGGAATAAAAGTAAAGAAAGAATTACAACTTCCTATGATTGCTAAACGAGCAAACTAATGAAAAAACATCCAAATCCACATAACAATCATGCGAACCATCAAGGATGCAATATATGGCTGCAAACAAAGAGGTTAGTGCATGCAAAAACACTATGTGCATCATTAAACAGATCTGGAAAATAAATTCCAGCAATGTTAAAGAAACTTGCACATAACATGCATCACAACATAAGTTTAGTAGGGTGCCACCATGCCCATAATCAATCTAGGATTAATTATACACAACATGGGATCATGATTTCACATGGAGTGGCTCTGATACCACTGAAAGAAACTGCGATTCAGATCTGAACATCACTAGCGGAAGACATTCATGGCTAATTTGTAACATGACAGATTTTAAAAAATCTGATTTGGTAGCATAAATCAACCATAGTGATCGCTTAAGAACTCCATGAATTCATGACCAACAAGTGTATAATTAAAGGAGAATCAAGCAGACTATTACCTTGAAGATTTGTAGACTTCAAATCTCTGAAAAAATAGATCCAAAGGGCCGAACTCAGACTTGCAATCAGCAAACAAATTGCTAGAATTTTCTGCAGTAGTATTGCCCTTGATCTTCTTCTCTATCTCACTTCCAAATCTGATTGGCTAAGATGGTGGGATCTTAATCGAGGGATTTGAGAACTATTTCCTATAAAAAAATCTCAGACTTTGAACTATCTTCAAAGAAGAACAAAGGGGGCTGGACGTGTGGGACTTCTATGATATTTTATGTTGGACGTCCAAGGGGTTTCACACTCTCCTTTTTATAGAAACTTTGGAAACCTTTCCTAAAAGTTTATCTCTTCTAATTCTCATAGATGTCCTAAAAGGAAAGTATAATCTAAAGATTTATTTCCTTTTAGAAACACTCCAATTAGAAAAGGAAACTGAAGGAACTTCCCACAAACTTTAGCAATTAGTAATATTAGTTGTATAACACTTACTAATTTAAGTTTCTAATCCAAAAAGGAAACTTTCTTATAGGAATACTAATCCAAAGAGGAGTCCAACCTTCCAAGTAGAGAGACCTACTCAAAATTGGAAACCTTACCCATGGAATTCCCATTATGGACGTCCCACATACTAATGCACACCATGGCCCACAAATAATTTATCTAGAATTAAATTCATGTATGCCATCAAAGGCCTATTTGAATTTAAACTCAAAATTATTTTCCACTAAAATAATTCATCCAAATGTCATCTAAACATTTTAGGAAACCATGCCAATCTTGGAAAGTGACTAGAGAAGGGACCAAAAGACATATTTGCCATTGGCTCCCAAAATGACCAAAATGTCCATGCTAAACCCATAGCAACATTAAGACCATTTTAACCTTAACTCATTCCACTAAAGAGTTATGGTTGAACTCCAAGGACAAATATATAATATAATAAGCTCGTCATAAAATGACAGTTGTCTTCGACCTCTAAGTGTAATGACCTGAATGCCCCTCTATGTAACATCCATAATCGAGTCAGGTTATCACATGTACTATCAACCTTCCCGATTACATCTAAACCTTAGAACTTCATATCCTTAACATAATCATCATCCGGATATCATTCTCTTGGTCTAGGGAGCGACCCACAAGTTCAATATCCATATGGAACATCCATATACTAAGATCTTTGATTTTGATGATTAATCGGATAATTCTAAGGGGACGATCATTCCATCATTAGATGGCATAGATTCTTTATTGCATCTGCACGTCCCAACTGATCAAGTCCGAGTACCCAAAACACAGAGTTGTTGACCCATGAAAAGAATCTCACCCATAGTGAATAAAGCACAAGAACTTGACTTCGTCAGTTCATCCACAAATGCTCAACATTAAGAGCACTGGTCACTCAGTAGCATGAGGTGACTTGATCTCTCTCCGTGATAGTACTATTTTAGATATCACACCTACCATGGTCCTGTTCAATGCATTGCATATGCACTAATGAGATAAATCCGGGAAAGTCCTCCCATGACTTAGGTAAGTCACCCTGAATACAGGAGAGTCTCTCACTATAACTTATACCAAGATGAAGTGCCTAGCTCCATCTCTCAGTTATGAACAAATATGTTGTTTCCAGTGTCCATGAATTAGACCTATCTGTGTGTAGACACTGCACACCTAATTCATTTACTAGAAACAATGGGCCTTACACAACCATACATATATACATGTTTAAGCAGAAAATAGTCGTTCCATTAAATAACCAATAAATATCCAGTAACAAAAGATGAGAGTGCAGCTAGTGGGCTTTAGGGCATACACCAATCCCAACAAACCATACATTCAATTAATAAACATAAATGACATTAGGTTTAGCATTCTCACCAAAATTTATGTGGAATCCTCTAACCACTTAAATTCAGAATGCATCAGAATTCTAATCCCTTACGGCATGCCTCCTTAGGGAGTGCAGATGCAACTTAGATTGATGCAGATCAATGTCGGTCCATAATAAATTTAAGACTAACAATCCATGTCCCCTATCATTCATTATTATCTAAGTATCTCATACCAAATAATGTGTGACTTCCGATTAAACTTTGATTTCTAAAATACATGATGCAAATCTTTGGAGATACTACATTATTATTTTAGTTAAGTATGACCCACCGATTAGCATTATATGATAACCGTTGTGAGTAGCGCCTCCTTGGGGAGTAAGCCCCCACCCTGCCTCACCAACGCTATCCTAAGGAGATTCATATCTAGTAACCAGCCAAATAAATGCCCTCCGTTGGGATCAGCCACTCTCCTGATGACACGGGGCACTTACTTGCCTTACAACAGACCTACTGTAGAAAACCATAGCGATTTCTCAATTTAAATGCCCCGCTCCCACTTAATATTTTAGAATTAAGGATTTCCTTTTAGGTCTATGGACCCACATATAAAGAATATCAAATCATCTCATGATATAACCAATGATATGTTCCAACTCAAATCTAAAATTAAGGAAAGTCTAGTTACTAAGATTAGTATTACCATTGGGTGCATTTCATGGGTCCACTAAAACTAATTCTATTATTAGAACTCTTTCCAAAATATTAAATTGATTTGACCAATTTTGGTAATTGCTATGTTTGGATCAGATTTGGAAAATAATAGAAACATGCTATTAAAGCAATTACATACATAGAAAGTAGTAGGGGTGTAATGGTTCGGTTAACCGTTCATTTTGGGAAAGCCATTAACCTTTTTGGCTTTTAAAAACCGTAATCGTAACCGTGAAAAACCATTAAAAACTGAACCGCAGTTAACGGTATGGTTACGGTTAATTGACACTTGAAAAAAATTTGTGAAAATTTTGCCATTTACCAATCAAACATATTGTGAAAAAAAAAACCATAGTTGGAGAATGGCGTAATATGTTACTGTAAAAAAAAAGTAATCTTCATTCAGGCCCTTAGGTTTTCTTCTTATTAGCAAAATGGTTTGGTCGAACCATAGTTAACGGTTCAATTCGCTTAATAACCGTGAGTCCAGATAAAAACCGTAACCGAATCGTGAAGCATGGTTTTTCGATTTCAATAATCGTAACCGTAACCGAACCGTGAAACATGGTTATTAATCGTGGTTTGGTTCGGTTAGACGATTTCTCGATTTTCTTTTACACCCCTAGAAAGTAAAGGTGCACAAAAGAAAAGGCTAATCTGATGCAAACTGCGTGGTTTGGATCAATTCGGTCAAGGTTCGAATGCGGTTTAAACAGCTCAAACCGAACCAATTATCTAAATTTATATTTTTTTATAAAATATATAAAAGAATATGAAATATTACTTGAAGAAGACTCAAACCCTCACTCCGTTACTTGAAGTCCAACTGCTCTCACCAATTGAATTAACATTTTTTTGTGAAAAAAAAATTAAAAAACCGTAACCGAACCAAACCGGTTCCTTTCGGTTTGGTTCAATTCGGTTTGAGCACATGGGCGGTTCGGTTCGATTTGAGAAAATAGAAAACTGATGGGTTCGGTTTGGTTGATGGTTTTCCCTATAAACCGATCTGAACTACCCATGTGCACCCCTAATAGAAAGTAACAAAAATAAAAACTGGTCATCTCCTCCACATGGCCCAAATGGAATAGACTTCTTGGACTTCTTAAACTTCCAAACTATGGGTATCTCCAAAACTCTTTTGGTAATCTTCAAAGTCTTTGGTTAAGAGTCCAACACCACCTTCCTTCTTTGTCTTAGACGTCGCCATAATTTACAAAATTGATAAAAATAAAAATTACATAAATTCCTATGTCTCAATGATGAGACTTACATGGCAATCTAATAATGGAAATAAAGTGGCTTTTAGGGAAAACATCATGCCTTGCCCTATCACGGGAAACCAAGGAAACCATGATGCCCTTTACATATTGCCTCAAATAAACCAATAACCAAAAAGGAAAGTCAAAGACTTGTGGGCCATATGGAGAGGACACTAAACCTGCAGGGTTAGTATCTCATACAACCATACAAACCACAAAACCAGGCTGCCAATCTGTAGTGGAAAAACAGGCGGATAAAAGTGTAACATCCCGACCCTTAGCCGGCCTATATTAATTATAGATAATTACTTGATTAGTTAGTAAGTGTGTTTAGAGTCTTAGCGAGTCGGGTTTGACGTATGAATTGTGTGGGTGAAATCTCAGGTGATTCGGAGAGCGTTTGGGTACAGTAGGGGGGTGGTTTGCTATTTTGGGTAGTTTTCAGGGGTTTTATTGAGATTATGAGTTTTTGTGAGTTTGGGTGCATCGGATAGATCGGGTCAATTTATGAACTTTAGTCTTCTATCGCGTTTCGATTCGACTTGAGGAAGAGGCCCAAAATGATCATTTAGACTAACCAAGGACTAAACCCATATATTTTTCATACTTATCCTATGCTAACCATTCATTCCTTTGCAACCTATTCTATATAACAACATCACATCCGGATGACTCATTCCTTCTCATCTCTATCACCATTTCTCTACTATTCACTCTCTTCTTCTCTTCACTACCTCCTTGCCAAAGCCAGCCATAGAGCTCCATCTTCACCGGCCAAGCTTCACATCTTCTTCCTCAAGCTCCAAGGAACCCAACCATTCCATTTTCAAGAACTTCCACCCACAACCCATTGAAAGGTAGGCTTCCAAAGCTTTTAACCATAGTGAATCTTCTTCCTTTTAGTTAGAAATGGATTAGGAATACTCACTACCAACTATTGCATTCATTTTGTAGAGTGATTTTGGGATTGAGAAGCTTTTACACACTTTGAGCTCAAAAAGAGAGATTTCTCTTAATTCTCTTGATTTTGGCTTAGCTCACCATAATGGCAAGTTAATATATATATTTATGCTTTGATATGCTGTTTCTTCCTTGAAATGATGATTGATTATGTCTATGTCTAGATAACCCAATGCTCTAATCTTGACAATTTGAATTGAAAACATGATAAATTGGGTTAATTATCTAATGAACTGGATTGGAAATGAAATTGATAGATTGAGAGGTTTATAGGACCTGAAATAATGTGGGTTTTATTCTCAAAAGACTGTGAAACAGGTTCATAGATGATGGGAATGGAAAGGGACCAATTACACATCAGTTTCAGAACTGATATTCTGAAACTGTGTGCATTCGGTCGACCTACCAAAGGCTTTGGTCGACCGAAGACACAGGGACGGGTGCGGACAGCACCTGACCATTTTACTATTCATAATTTCTGCACATTAACGCAGATCGACCCGGGCTATACTAGGTCGACCGGGACAACTGTAGAGGACCTTTTGAGGGGCTCTTTTAACCTCTTTTTCTATTGGACTTGTATGGAACCTTGGCTACCTTTATAGACTCATTTGACTTGATACGAAGAATGTTTTGAGCATGCATTTCTCGTTGTTATTCCTATTTTCTCGGTTTTCAACTTATATCAATCTTGAACGGTACGGGACAACGGGATACCCTCTTTTATATCTATGCACGAAGATTATTTATTCGGGTATCGCGAACCTTATTCCTTTCGTTGACTGAGTAGAGTTGTACGAGACTATGGTAATAACTATTGACCTAAGATTGGATTGTTTATTGCTCTCGATTCTAAATGGTACAATTTAGTACTTTCTACATGAAATGTTCATGTTCTATAGATTGCTTTACTTGTTTTGGTTTGGGATCACATTATGAACTTAGATGATTACCTAGGATCCCCTTGATGTCTTGTTTATCTTGTATATGATTGATAAAAGTGTTGAGATTAGGCAGGCTTTGATCGTAAAAGCTTGATGAAGACTACTATGGTATTGATACTTGAATAAGCTTGCTTGATAGTCTTGATAGTCTTGATTTGATTGCTGGAAAGTAGTCTCTCAATTGGTTATTGATCTTGTTCACGCAAGAAAGCCTAGTCTCCTCACTCTTACTTGTCTAGGACTCTTGTGTTAGGCATCACTCAGTTGTTAACGCCCAACACAGGATGGGGCACCACCTGTGTGAGGACCTTGGTTTGAAAGTCTGCGCAGTACTACTTTTTATATTTTTGATGGATTGTACACCATCGGATACATCTTGCATTATTGATCTTGTTTGGCCCTTAGTATCCATCTTGCTTGCTTGCTTGTTTGCCGGGTTTTCATCCCGTGCCACTCTACCACAGCTCTCATGTTGAGTATGGAGGGTCCTTGTTGAAACTATCCGTGGTGTATTAGCTTGTGTGATTTGCCTATTTGCTAGATTGTTTATGACTCGTATACTATGTATTTCTTATGTCTGAAATGCATATGTTTCATATGATCTTATCTCTTGTCTACTCTTATTTGATATGTATATCTTGTTGTCATTTGTATCTATATTGCTTGCCATCCGTCGTGTTGAGGATGCTACTCTTGGTGCATAGGTACCGAGATCTTCTATCCCGAGGAGGAGACGATGGTAGAAGTACAGGTGGATCAGCCTGATGACTTCTTAAACTATAGTACGAACGGCGTTGTATAGCCGTACTGACCCCGTACTCGAGAGCCTTCATGTTTAGCTTGTTAGATTCATCTTTTGTGCTTTTGTTTATCTTTTGTTTAAGTCTAGTTTGGTTTGGTTTTTATGTTTTAAATAATACTTTTGGTTAAGTGTTTAAACTCTGAACTTTAATAATAGTATTCAGTATTGTTCTAAACTATATGCATTTTTGAGATACCAATTGTAATTATAAAGCTTCCGCTATTGATTGTTTGTATTTGAGGAAATGTTTGTACCTCACAGCGGTCTTCGATCCAATTGGGGCACGATTGGGGCTAAATTATATTTGACTTATGTTGGAAAAAGTTTTAAATTAGCCCTAATCTCACGTAACCCCGGTTTCCATTTTGGGGGCGTGACAAGTTGGTATCAGAGCATTACTGGTTTCTAGATTTAAAAACAAGTAGAAACTAAGACGTGCGAGGATTGGATTTTTATTTTTGGGTATCTTAGCTTTTGTAGATTGTATAGTTTGTTTACTAGATCGAGTCCCATAGGACTAACATTTCTTATGATTTAGGATGTCTGGCCGAAATATGCGTTCTAACAGTGCTGGTAACCCGGAAAGTAGCTATGCTAATGTCAATGACAGTGATTCCATGGAAGGCAGATTCAACAAGCTGATGCAAGCCTTTGTAACTTCTCAAGAATCACAGACTCAGATGATGGCTGTATTACAGAGACCAGTTCCGGTTACACAGGTTATTATGCCAGCAAGGGCAGTAGACCCTAATGATGTATTTGATAAATTTAAGAAGAGGAATCCGCCATAATTTTATGGAAATGAAGATCCACTTGATGCTGATGAGTGGGTTGTACAGATAGAGAAGATATTCGATGTCTTCAAATGCACAGGGAAAGAGCGAGTTCAATTGGCAGCTTATATGCTTAGAGGTACAGCAGAAATGTGGTGGAAATCAGTCAAGACTCCTTTTGTTACAATTGAGGATGAGGCTGCATGGTTATCTTTTAGTACATTGTTTCGTACGAAGTTTATTCCACCTCACATTACAGCATTGAAGATAGCAGAGTTTGAGACCCTTCAGCAGGGAGAAGACTTAGTTCAGGTTTATGAGCAGCGGTTCACTAACCTATCCCTGTTTGCACCATCTCTGGTAAAGACCGAAGCGGATAAGGTCATGAGGTTTATTAGGGGACTGAATCCTAACATCAAAGAAATGGTGACCAGCGTTACTTTGACCACCTATGAGGAAAATCTCAAGCGGGCTTACTGGGCTGAAGAATCTATCAAGGAGAAAACCCGTTACAATCAGAACCTCAGACAATTTCAGACTCAGGGTAAAAGCCAGACTTCAAGCTATCAGTATCAGCAATACCAGCAACGTCCACAACAGCAACAGTATCAGCAACAGAGGTCACAGCTACAGTATCAGCAGCAAGGCAAGAGGCCTAAGTTTGATCAACCACAGAGACTTCATTGTGTTCATTGTGGTAAGAACCATCTCTCAGTAGAATGCAGAGTGATGTCAGGAGCATGTTTTAAGTGTGGCTTGCAAGGTCACCTAGTGAAAGATTGCCCTAAGAAGCAAGGGCAAGGTGTGAAGAATGCAGTTCCAAGACCACCTATTACAACACAGCCTTTGAGGCAAGTCCCACAGCAGCAACAGCAACAGCTTCGATTTCCAGCACCACCACAGGGGAGAGGACAATTCAGACCCCAAGGACAGCAGGGGCAGCAAAGACCTCAGGGATTCCAGCAAGGACAACAACAAAGGTATCAACAGAGGCCCCAGCAGCAGGGTAGGCTTAATGCATTGGATATTTAGGAAGGAGAGGAAACAGGTGGAGTGGTGGAAGGTACACTCTCTATCTCAGATGTACCAACTAGAGTCTTATTTGATTCTGGTTCCACACATTCTTTTGTTTCTCCTATATTTGCTGCATGCTTGGTGGGAGAAGTAGCTCCATTGTATTGTGTTTTACTTGTTAGTACTCCCTTAGGGAAAACTGTGCAATGTGAGTCCTATTTTCCAGCGTGCAAAGTACGGGTAGGAAAGTACATCCTATATGCAGACTTGATCATCCTAGAGATGCAAGATTTTGATGTGATTTTAGGAATGGATTGGTTATCCATATACCGGGCAGTAATGGATTGTTTCAACAAGACCGTCAGAATGCAAGTGTTAGCAAACAGTGTGGAGATAGTTGGTAAGAGGAGACCCAAATCCACTAGTGTCATTTAAGCCTTGAGGGCAGAACGTTTGATTAAGAGTGGATGTGACGGTTATGTAGCATTTATTACAAAGGATAAATTGTCCAAAGCGGTGGAGGATATTCCAGTTGCATGTGAATTCCCGGATGTCTTTCCGGAGGAGATACCTAGATTACCACCAGTTCAAGAGATAGACTTTACAATTGAACTTGTGCCAGGAACATCACCAATTTCAAAAGCTCCTTATCGTATGGCTCTAGCAGAGCTAAGAGAGTTGAAAGCTCAATTACGAGACCTCTTGGATAAAGGATTTGTGAGACCGAGTGTGTCACCATGGGGTGCACCGGTTTTGTTTGTGAATAAGAAGGATGGTACAATGCGTATGTGCATAGATTACAGACAGCTGAATCAAGTTACAATTTAGAATAAGTATCCTTTACCTAGGATAGATGAATTATTTGATCAGTTGCAAGGAGCACAATACTTCTCTAAGATTGATTTGAGATCAGGCTACCATCAGTTGCGGGTTAAAGACTTAGATGTGCAGAAGACAGCCTTCAGGACCAGATATGGCCATTATGAATTCTTGGTGATGCCATTTGGACTAACCAATGCACCGAGTGTATTCATGGCCTTGATGAATAAGATCTTTGCTCCATACTTAGATCAGTTCACAGTGGTATTCATAGATGATGTTTTAGTCTATTCGAAGTCCAAAGATGATCATGCAGAACATTTGAGAGCTTCATTGTAGATCTTGAGAGAAAATCAGCTCTATGCCAAGCTAAGTAAGTGTGATTTTTGGCTTGAGCAAGTGTCTTTTCTAGGACACATCATCTCTAAAGAAGGTTTGGCAGTAAATCCAGCGAAGATTGAAGCAATTGTTAGTTGGCAGAGTCCGAAGACAGTAGCACAAATCAGGAGTTTTCTAGGTTTGGCAAGGTATTACAGAAGATTTGTGAAAGGATTTTCCAGCATAGCAGCTCCATTGACCAAATTGACAAGGAAGGATGTTCCTTTTGTCTGGACAGAACAGTGTGAGGCTAACTTTCAAGAGTTGAATACTAGATTAACTACAGCTCCAGTTCTTACTTTACCTACGGAGACCGGAGGGTTTGTAATTTTTACAGATGCTTCAGGTATTGGTTTGGGATGTGTTCTTATGCAGGAAGGAAAAGTAGTGGCCTACGGGTCCAGGCAGCTAAAAGAGCACGAGAAGAGATACGCTACCCATGATTTGGAGCTAGCAGCAGTGGTTATGGCACTAAAGCTATGGAGACACTACCTGTACGGAGAAAAATTCGAGGTTCACTCGGATCACAGGAGTCTTCAATACTTGTTCGGGCAGAAAGATCTGAATATGAGGCAGACCAGATGGATGGAGTACATCAAGGACTACGATTTCCCGATTAAATACCATCCCGGGAAAGCAAATGTGGTTGCAGATGCATTGAGCAGGAAGGAAGCAACTACCGGATGTTTACAAGTAGAATGTCTTTGACAGAAGTATTCAGAGATTTAGATGTAGAGTGTCAGCCTCAGACAGAGAAAGTGATGATTGCAAATATGCATACTTGGGAGCCAGAGATTTGACGGAATCAAGAACAGTCAAGGAGAGGATCCTGAATTAGTCAGAGTGATTAATAGTATATCAGACAGACCAGGATTCAGACTTGTGGAGGGTGTGCTATATTGTCAGGATAGATTATGTGTTCCAAATGTACATGATTTGAAGAACGAGATTATGGTTGAGGCACATCATTCTCATTATGCTATTCATCCAGGGAGCACCAAGATGTACCAGAATCTAAAGAGTTTCTATTGGTGGAATAACATGAAGAAGGAGATTGCAGGATTTGTTTCGAGATGTTTAGTGTGTCAACAAGTGAAAGCTGAACATCAGAGACCTCCAGGATTACTTCAACCATTGAAGATACCGGAATGGAAGTGGGAGCACATTACCATGGACTTCGTTGCAGGATTACCACCTACGAAGAACCATGACAGCATTTGGGTGATTGTTGACAGACTCACCAAGTCAGCTCATTTCATTCCAATGAAGATGAAAGGATCCATGGATATTTTGGCACGCAGGTACATCGATGACATAGTCAGATTGCATGGAATTCCAGAATCTATTGTATCAGACAGAGACATGAGATTTGTGGGCAGATTTTGGGTTAGTTTGCAAGCAGCCTTGGGTACGACATTGAATTTCAGCATTGCGTATCATCCTCAGACCGATGGACAGACTGAGAGGACAAACCAAACTATGGAGGATATGTTGCGGGCATGTGTTCTTGATTTCGGGAAAGATTGGGAGAATAGTCTTCCTTTGTGCGACTTTGCCTACAATAACAGCTATCACTCCAGTATCGGGATGGCACCGTTCGAAGCCTTGTATGGACGAAAATGCAGGACCCCGATTTGTTGGGAAGAGATTGGTATTCATAGTTTTCATGGACCTTCGATCATCAATGATACCAGTGAGAAAGTGAAGCAGATCACTGACAGGCTGAAGATTTCAAGAGACCGCCAGAAGAGTTACACAGACCTCAAGAGGAGAAATTTAGAGTTCAAGGTCGGAGACAAGGTTTTTCTTAAAGTCTCACCGACTAGAGGAACTATGAGGTTTGGGCAGAAAGGTAAGTTGGCTCGGAGATTTATTGAACCTTTTGAGATTGATATGCGAGTGGGAGAAGTGGCTTACAGATTGATTTTACCGCCAGCGTTATCAGGAGTCCACAGGGTTTTTCATGTTTCCATGTTGAGGTGATATGTACCAGATCCTACACATGTGCTTCATCATGAGCCATTAGATGTCCAGCCAGATACTACATTTGTTGAGAGACCGAAGGAGATCATAGACACCAAGGAGCATGTTTTGAGGACTAGGACTATTCATTGGGTCAAAGTACAGTGGGAGCACCACAGTCCGAGCGAAGCAACTTGGGAACTCAGGGATCAGATTAAGGAGAAGTATCCAGAACTTCTACCAGAGGTGTGTGAGATATTTGGAGGACCAAATAGTCCAAGGAGGGGAGGATGTAACATCCCGACCCTTAGCCTATATTAATTATAGATAATTACTTGATTAGTTAGTAAGTGTGTTTAAAGTCTTAGCGAGTCGGGTTTGACGTATGAATTGTGTGGGTGAAATCTCACGTGATTCGGAGAGTGTTTGGGTACAGTAGGGGGGTGGTTTGCTATTTTGGGTAGTTTTCAGGGGTTTTATTGAGATTATGAGTTTTTGTGAGTTTGGGTGCATCGGATAGATCGGGTCAATTTATGAACTTTAGTCTTCTATCGCGTTTCGATTCGACGTGAGGAAGAGGCCCAAAATGATCATTTAGACTAACCAAGGACTAAACCCATATATTTTTCATACTTATCCTATGCTAACCATTCATTCCTTTGCAACCTATTCTATATAACAACATCACATCCGGATGACTCATTCCTTCTCATCTCTATCACCATTTCTCTACTATTCACTCTCTTCTTCTCTTCACTACCTCCTTGCCAAAGCCAGCCATAGAGCTCCATCTTCACCGGCCAAGCTTCACATCTTCTTCCTCAAGCTCCAAGGAACCCAACCATTCCATTTTCAAGAACTTCCACCCACAACCCATTGAAAGGTAGGCTTCCAAAGCTTTTAACCATAGTGAATCTTCTTCCTTTTAGTTAGAAATGGATTAGGAATACTCACTACCAACTATTGCATTCATTTTGTAGAGTGATTTTGGGATTGAGAAGCTTTTACACACTTTGAGCTCAAAAAGAGAGATTTCTCTTAATTCTCTTGATTTTGGTTTAGCTCACCATAAGGCAAGTTAATATATATATTTATGCTTTGATATGCTGTTTCTTCCTTGAAATGATGATTGATTATGTCTATGTCTAGATAACCCAATGCTCTAATCTTGACAATTTGAATTGAAAACATGATAAATTGGGTTAATTATCTAATGAACTGGATTGGAAATGAAATTGATAGATTGAGAGGTTTATAGGACCTGAAATAATGTGGGTTTTATTCTCAAAAGACTGTGAAACAGGTTCATAGATGATGGGAATGGAAAGGGACCAATTACACATCAGTTTTAGAACTGATATTCTGAAACTGTGTGCATTCGGTCGACCTACCAAAGGCTTTGGTCGACCGAAGACACAGGGACGGGTGCGGACAGCACCTGACCATTTTACTATTCACAATTTCTGCACATTAACGCAGATCGACCCGGGCTATACTAGGTCGACCGGGACAACTGTAGAGGACCTTTTGAGGGGCTCTTTTAACCTCTTTTTCTATTGGACTTGTATGGAACCTTGGCTACCTTTATAGACTCATTTGACTTGATACGAAGAATGTTTTGAGCATGCATTTCTCGTTGTTATTCCTATTTTCTCGGTTTTCAACTTATATCAAGCTTGAACGGTACGGGACAACGGGATACCCTCTTTTATATCTATGCACGAAGATTATTTATTCGGGTATCGCGAACCTTATTCCTTTCGTTGACTGAGTAGAGTTGTACGAGACTATGGTAATAACTATTGACCTAAGATTGGATTGTTTATTGCTCTCGATTCTAAATGGTACAATTTAGTACTTTCTACATGAAATGTTCATGTTCTATAGATTGCTTTACTTGTTTTGGTTTGGGATCACATTATGAACTTAGATGATTACCTAGGATCCCCTTGATGTCTTGTTTATCTTGTATATGATTGATAAAAGTGTTGAGATTAGGCGGCTTTGATCGTAAAAGCTTGATGAAGACTACTATGGTATTGATACTTGAATAAGCTTGCTTGATAGTCTTGATAGTCTTGATTTGATTGCTGGAAAGTAGTCTCTCAATTGGTTATTGATCTTGTTCACGCAAGAAAGCCTAGTCTCCTCACTCTTACTTGTCTAGGACTCTTGTGTTAGGCATCACTCAGTTGTTAACGCCCAACACAGGATGGGGCACCACCTGTGTGAGGACCTTGGTTTGAAAGTCTGCGCAGTACTACTTTTTATATTTTTGATGGATTGTACACCATCGGATACATCTTGCATTATTGATCTTGTTTGGCCCTTAGTATCCATCTTGCTTGCTTGCTTGTTTGCCGGGTTTTCATCCCGTGCCACTCTACCACAGCTCTCATGTTGAGTATGGAGGGTCCTTGTTGAAACTATCCGTGGTGTATTAGCTTGTGTGATTTGCCTATTTGCTAGATTGTTTATGACTCGTATACTATGTATTTCTTATGTCTGAAATGCATATGTTTCATATGATCTTATCTCTTGTCTACTCTTATTTGATATGTATATCTTGTTGTCATTTGTATCTATATTGCTTGCCATCCGTCGTGTTGACGATGCTACTCTTCGTGCATAGGTACCGAGATCTTCTATCCCGAGGAGGAGACGATGGTATAAGTACAGGTGGATCAGCCTGATGACTTCTTAAACTGTAGTACTGACAGCGTTGTATAGCCGTACTGACCCCGTACTCGAGAGCCTTCATGTTTAGCTTGTTAGATTCATCTTTTGTGCTTTTGTTTATCTTTTGTTTAAGTCTAGTTTGGTTTGGTTTTTATGTTTTAAATAATACTTTTGGTTAAGTGTTTAAACTCTGAACTTTAATAATAGTATTCAGTATTGTTCTAAACTATATGCATTTTTGAGATACCAATTGTAATTATAAAGCTTCCGCTATTGATTGTTTGTATTTGAGGAAATGTTTATACCTCACAGCGGTCTTCGATCCAATTGGGGCACGATTGGGGCTAAATTATATTTGAATTATGTTGGAAAAAGTTTTAAATCAGCCCTAATCTCACGTAACCCCGGTTTCCATTTTGGGGGCGTGACAAAAAGAATCCTGAATATGCAAAAACAGACCCGAACCATGCTGTTCGTGTGTCTCCGGTCGACCGGACACGGGGTCGGGTCGACCAGACTCACGAACTAGAAAAGTTGGATTTTCCAATTTCGTGTCCATTCGAAGCCAAACAGCCTCTAATGGATTCTTACCATCCTTCCATTACAGGGATTCCTACCATCCTTCCATTACAGAATAACCCTTTTGTGAACATTCCAACAACAAATCTACTTAAAAAGAAAGCAAATCCATAAATTTTAGTTGGATTTTCCAATTTATCTTTATTTTACCACTTAGTTATATTTTATTTCAAACCTGTTGCTAAAGTTAATTGAAGTGAAGGATTACATTAAGAGACAAGAAAATAAGAGTCATATAAAAAAAGTAGAAAAAACTATTCGCTTATGACAAAATACCGTCTTCTTTTTATCCACAATGATGAAAAACCCTATTTCTTTATCCACAAAAAAAAAAAGTACCTTCTTATGCCACTAAATGACAAAAAACCCTCTTAATTATCCAAAAAAGGTTAAGAATGGTACCTTCTTCTTTTCATGTCTCTTAATTTGAACCTTCACTTGAAATTCACTTTACAAGTGAATTATCCAATCAGGAAGGGGTGGAATATGCAAAAGCATTCGCTCAAAAAAAAAATGATGATGCAAATTGGGATGTGACATTTTGTCATGAGGAAGCATAAGAGCATGAGGATAAAATCACGTTTGATCATAGCAAGGCATTTGATGAGAGGAGCCGATGTAAATCTCATGGAATAGAAGGACAAAAACCATGATGCCTTTAGGAAATGTATAAAGAGGCGATGACCATGTGAAAGCAACGCAAATAGGCATGCAATCTAGGTCCGTAAATACAAAAAAAATAATAATAAATCTATAAACAATGAAAAGTCCCCACCGTTTTTTTTAAAAAGGAATTTTTTTTTTTGAAATACCACTATATGAGTGATGCATCTTTTTTTATTTTAAAAAATGTACGTCTTCCCACTAGAATGGCTAGGCAAAAGAACTCCAATCCGTTGAGCAGTGAATATTCTCACACTCGAAAGGTAGGAGGATGTAACCAAAGGATCCAATAGTGATGAAATATATATATAGGGTCAACTGTCACACCCCGAAACCGGGCCCTGCATTGATCCGACCTCGGGATGCGAAATTTTGGGATAGTTTGAAACTTTTGTTATATTTCCCAAGATCCGCGTGAATGAGGATAATCAAGTTCCATCACTATCAGAATATATTATCGCGGAAGCTAACCATGGTGTTACGACCCGGAATCCGTGGCCATCGGGTTCCGTGTCGCACTCAACCAATATCATAAAACCATCATAAAAGCCGACTGGCACAAATCATAATTTAAAGAATACTGAGCTGGTAGTAACAGGACTATTTATTTCCCACATATTCCAATTACAATTAACAAGTGTCTTAATTACAAACCCAATGAAAAAGGCTAACAAAGCCATACAAAAATATCCGACTAAACAGAAATACTACCCCCAAATGTTTAGATACGAACTCCGGTGCCAAACTTGACATCTAGATGATATCAATGGGCAACCTCTCGCGTCAGACCGGCAGTTCCACCGCCTCCTCCGATCAAACACCTAAAAACAGAAAGAGAATAAACTGGCACCGAACAAATAAGGTCAAACGCGACGGTCTGGCAAGCAAATAAACAAGTAATATGAAACAAAAGGACATTCATAAAACCTTATGGAATCATTGTAAAACTGATTAAAGAGTCTAAACAATAATAGCATTAAAGCATGATAGAATGATCGACAGACCGAACATGAATATCAAAACAAATAGATGAACAGACTCTGAGCATAAATATTTTGAAAAGATAACAGCCTACGTAAAACATTTAATAGATGGAAATACATTTCAAATCCTGAATAATAGCGAAAATAAGATAAATGATTGATTTCATAAACATTAACAAATTCAAAGCATAAAGAGTATAAACAAACAAGAATCATAAAACAAAGAAATAAACAGATAAAACATTGGCAACCACACATAGCTATATTCTCCTATTACCAAAGTAACAAGAGCAGACAGAACCGTAGCCACTACACGTGGGACCGGAAACAAAATCAGAACCGTAGCCATACAAATGGGACCGGCAGATCAAAATCAGAACCGTAGCCACTACGCGTGGGACCGGCAGATAAAAAAAACCATTGCCATGGTCGGTGCAGACAGAATCCAAGCTGCCGCTGGCGGACAAATTAAAGATCCAAAGCCGGGTGATCAGCCCGACAAGGTGACCTAAGCCTAGTGGTGCCTTTAGTTTTCAAAACTCGAGCCGATACAAATCAAACCATAATAATAATCCCTTTGGCTCATGGGCTCACACTACAAAGCTCTAGCCCCGTCTTGCCTCGAGGTTTTACTTTTGAAATAATAGTCTCTTTGGCTCATGGGCTCGCACTAGAAAGCTCTGGCCCCGTCTTGCCTCGAGGTTTTATTTTCAAAATAACAGTCTTTTCAAAATAGTAGTCTCATCGACGAAATCCCGAATGTGGCGAACCACTCCAATCTCCTTCCAAAGCGATTCGGAGAAAACATACGAATTTTTCCAAGGTAAACCACTCAAATACACATTAAAGTGATTTGCATAAAACTATGTGATCGCTCCTTTCGAACATTGAAAACCACATGATTTTATAACGAATCACCGATGTTATTCAATTTAGTTCACCGAAGAATACAAATACATATACCTTCTCTGACTTGAAATGGAATGGATAGTGGGAAATGACTTAATGACTTACCAAGGAACCATCTCAATACACATTTAACCTTTAAACATTGATTAATAAAGAGTATGTTTGATGCCAATGAAAATCCACAACATTTAAATGATAAAGTGCGTATTGAGACTTGAAAGATTTCCGGGTAACTTCACATACGCTTATTCTCTCATTGATCCCATTATCATTTCACAAATTCCAAGTATCACAAATAATCCCAAACTTTCATGGGCTTCCAAGCATTAAAAAGAAGATTAGTGGGCCTCAAAGTAAAGGGGAAAGAAGGCTAATACAGACCTCAAACAAGTTTAGAAAAAGCCCAAGGATCAGCCTTAAATCAGGCAAAAAAAATTATTCAAAAAGACCCTCAAACCAGGCCCTGAAAAGGGCCCAGAACTGGGCTGGGTCCGCTCGAGCGACCCTGGGCTCGCTCGAGCGAGGCCCATCCAGAGCCTGGTCCGCTCGAGCGGCCCACTGGGTCGCTCGAGCGGACTGGGCTCTGTCCCAGTCCGATCCAAGTGCAGAAATGCACATTTTTTTCCATTTTCTGATTTTCCTTTTTCCTTCATCCTTTCTCACAAGATTTCCACAAATATTTGGGCTCCTCTTCTATTTTAATTACATTAAAACACAAATTCACTAAATCATTCCAATTAATCCCAATCAATCATATAAGAACAAGCTTTCTTCATTCAACAAGATTCTAGATTTTGGAAGTATAAAGAGTTGAACCAAATGAAATCAATGAAAGAGTAAAGACTTATACTCTAACAAAATAGAATTTTATGTGAAGTATACATAAACATTGTTCAAATCATTAGAAGACTAAATCCATAAAAAGGAGAATAAGAAGTAGAATGAAATTACTCATAAAAGTCATTCATATTATACACAAGCATCAAATTAGCTGAATATTCACTTGCCTTGGGTCAAGAGATTCACAAAATCACTCCAAACACAAATCTCTAAGGTCCATGGTCTTCCATCTACAAAAGCCCCAAAACAAACCAAGAGAAACCCTAACAATCAATCATTCTCAAAACTCCACAAAAACCCTTTGCATAAATGAGGAAAATACTGCAAATGGTTTGAAAAACAAGGATCTCAAGTAAGAAATGCCATTGCTAACCTTTAGGTGTTCCAAAGAAGAAGAAGGGCTTGGAAAAGTGGTCTCTCCTAGCTCACATCTCTTGAAAATGGTGTCTTTGGAAAGTCAAGAGGGAGGAGAAGAAGATGGGAAGATCAAATCTCCATTTAGCATCCAAGAGGAAGAGATACATGAGGAGAGAGAAAGTGTTGGGAGAAAAACCCTAAGCTCCCCTCTTGTTGCTGGAAAATGAAGAATGGGGGAAGAAGAACCCATTGGCTATTTAAAGAGTTAAGTGGGCTGGGCCCCATGGGCCCCAAACTTACAAAGATCAAAACTAGCATTTGTGGGTCCCGAATGAGATCGACGAAGGAGACAAAATCGATCAACAAAATATTTACTTTCCAAAAAGTATATTTTCCCCAATTTCTGAAATTTTCGAAATTCATGGACAGATTTAGTGTGAAAAGTCAATTTTGCCATTTTTTTCTAGAAAAACACATTTTCTGATCATCAAATCATAATGGTCAAAACATGAAAGTTGTTAAACTTCATAAAATGAGTCAAAATACACCAAATTCAGAATTTTTAGAAATCAAAAGTAATTTCTCATAAAAATACATATCATATGGACCGGGTCAAACCAAAGTCAACGGTCTTCAAAATCTCCAAGGCTATGAAAAATCTAGTCAAACTCAAAGACCTAGTCAAACCAACTCAAATCTCACTTAAAAAGCTAAACCACAATTAAAACAATACTAAACAGAGGGATTGGGGGTCGGGGTCTTACATCCTCCCCCTCTTAGAACCCATTTGGTCCTCCAAATGGTCTAAACCAAATCAAAATCAAAAACCCAAAAGACAAAAGAAAAACACTGACACCCTACGCTGAACCTCGGAAAACTGAGATACCCTCTGATCAAACCTGGCGTTGAGCTGTGCCTGCAAACAACACTCTGATTCGGTTGAAGGCTTCACACTTTTCCACATATCTGCTCAAAACATACTTCTCTGACTAAACTAAAGTTCAACAATTCTTCTAATCATCCTTGGTGTCATCTGTCGTTCCTGTACTGGATCACTTCTTTTACTTACCTTGTCAGTCACTGTCGGTCCAAGAAACTGCAAGTTCTGCCTCTTTCTATCACTTTGGAATTTTGTGCCTTAAGTCCTTCAAAGCTGTACACGGTGCTCCCGATGCTTGTGCAAAGATGTGATCGTAGACATGTTTTCTCTAAAAAAAAATCTTCATCTCGAAAAATTCTGGAATTCCATATGTTTGCTCTAGCTATGTTTCTCGAATGCATCATCAGCTTCTGGCCTCCAAGTATATCATCAATCCTTCTTCGTTCTGAAATCACAACTCCAAATTCTATAGGTCTCCTGTCACTAACTTCGTCTCCCACAACCCAAATGTCATACTGCTATACACCAAATGTTAAACTGCCATAACCTGCTGAGCTGTTTCTGTGTCGAAACTTCGCATGGCTTGCCTCTTCAGATTTCACTCTTCGAGTCTTCTACCCTTGACATGTAAAGCCGACCTTGAAAATCCAATCTGTATTCACAACTCCATATTCCAAGTCTTTCTGTGCTGTACTCAGAATTCTTGTCCACATCTGATTCTATCTACTTGTTGTTCTTGATCTTCTGCTTGATACTGTATCATCCACAAAATAAACCTGCCAAGCTGACATCATTCCCTGATAAGTTGAAACTTTCAATCTAAGTCTTGAATGATGTTTACCCTCTCATAGATCCAACTTTGTTTCCAACTGAACTAGTACACCCCCTGACATCCATCGACCCTTTAATTCATACACTTCCTAACTCCAACCATAAGCTATTACAACTCATTCCATTCAATACAAAATAAAACTTAAAATCTTAAACATAATGACTAAAACAATCACTTACCTAAATTTCATCATTTTAAAACATAGTAGAAACTGAACTTCCAAATTATCAAATAAAACTTAAATAAAGCTTATTAACGTTTGAGTATGAAATAACATTATTCATTTTGAAATTCATATTTTCATAACCAAACAAATCATTGAAACACTTGTCAATTCCAAATCAAGATTTCAAAAATAAATCAAATTCATGTAGTATGACCATACATTAAACTTTTCGAAAATCTGCAAAAATCTGAGTGTTAGTTAAACACTAAACCTTGTCGAAATCTGAACTCATTTTTTCATAAAAATCCTGTAGAAATCTAAGCACAGCTGAACGTTAAAACAAATGTAGAAACCTGTATATAATCTAAACACAAAACCCTTAGGAAATCCATTTTGTATAGCCAAAGAAAATGAATCAATGAAATAGAAATTTCACATTGTTCTTTGAAAAAGAAACACGATTTGAGTTACATGCTTTTAAAGACCAATTTATCCACTAGTCTCTACATTCCATCATTAAAAACATCCATCCATTTCCAACCAAATAGATACAAAGTTTTGAAATCATTAAGGTTTTGAAATGTAGATGTCAACGTTTAAGAAAATTAAAACAAGGGCAAACTCCAAGATCATTGTAAAACAATATCTTAAAAAGATTAAACATAATTCATTGTTTAAACACTGCAAGGATAAATCATAGACATTAAGAAAAACATAACAAAAGATGGAAATATCATGAAAATCACTCTAAAAAAGAGGTGGACATCGCACTAACTGAGGTATTCACTTGCATCCACACGTTGTCCAATCCAATGCCCTGTAAGTCGGTAAAATTCCCAAGGTTTCCTCTGCTGCCAAAAATTAACTTGACCACAACTAACCATCCACTTGGTATCCCTGCTGAATCAACTACACTGGCTAAGCTCCAAGTTACGGAAATTCTCAGCCAAAACTATGATAAGGCTCATTGAATCCGGGAAATCCCTGAGTTTCTGGCACCAACTTCTATTCTTACTAACTAAGATCACTTCTCCCTTCATAGAATCAGTAGCTAATACGCCTCTTGCAGTCCTCCATCTTGGAAAGATGGTCTGGGATCACCCAGAAATCCACATTTACTTACCTTGGTGCGCTGCATGATGATCTTCAATTTGCTGAGAGGGGATCTTCGAATATTGCTCAAGTCCTACTTTGGAGGGCAAATGCACATGTCTTCTCTCATTAACCGCAATGAAGATGCTGAAGGCTGAAAGTTTGATGATGTTCTCTAAAAACAACATGCTAACTCCACAGGGTTCTCAGTCTCCGACACAAGCACAGACAAAAGACACCGAACAAGAGTGTGGAGACTTCAAATTCTCCACCACTAAGGAGGAAATTTGGTCATCCAAATCTCCTAACAACAGAACTAAAAGAAAAGACAAGCAAGGTCTCCCGAACTGAAAGAAAAGCAGACTCAAATTCAAAGAAACAAAGACACGAGAAAACAAATCGACATAATCTAACGAATCCTCACCACACGTCTTAATGTCTCTAGAGTATTTTATTTCCTAGAAACTAACCTGGCTCTGATACCATTCTGTCACACCCCGAAACCGGGCCCTGCAGTGATCCGACCTCGGGATGCGAAATTTTGGGATAATTTAAAACTTTAGATCCACGTGAATGAGGATAATCAAATTCCATCACTATCAGAATATATTTTCACGGAAGCTAACCATGGTGTTATGACCCGAATCCGTGGCCATCGGGTTCCGTGTCGCACTCAACCAATATCATAAAACCATCATAAAAGCCGACTGGCACAAATCATAATTCAAAGAATACTGAGCTGGTAGTAACAGGACTATTTATTCCCACATATTCCAATTACAATTAACAAGTGTCTTAATTACAAACCCAATGAAAAAGGCTAACAAAGCCATACAAAAATATCCGACTAAACAGAAATACTACCCCCAAATGTTTAGATACGAACTCCGGTGCCAAACTTGACATCTAGATGATATCAATGGGCAGCCTCTCGCGTCAGACCGGCGGTTCCACCGCCTCCTCCGATCAAACACCTAAAAATAGAAAGAGAAGAAACTGGCACCGAACAAACAAGGTCAGACGCGACGGTCTGGCAAGCAAATAAACAAGTAATATGAAACAAAAGGACATTCATAAAACCTTATGGAATCATTGTAAACCGATTAAAGATTCTAAACAATAATAGCATTAAAGCATGATAGAATGATCGACAGACCGAACATGAATATCAAAACAAATAGATGAACAGACTCTGAGCATAAATATTTTGAAAAGATAACAGCCTACGTAAAACATTTAATAGATGGAAATACATTTCAAATCCTGAATAATAGTGACAATAAGATAAATGATTGATTTCATAAACATTAACAAATTCAAAGCATAAAGAGTATAAACAAACAAGAATCATAAAACAAAGAAATAAACAGATAAAACATTGGCAACCACACATAGCTATATTCTCCTATTACCGAAGTAACAAGAGCAGACAGAACCGTAGCCACTACACGTGGGACCGGAAACAGAATCAGAACCGTAGCCATACAAATGGGACTGGCAGATCAAAATCAGAACCGTAGCCACTAGCGTGGGACCGACAGATAAAAAAAACCGTTGCCATGGTCGGTACAGACAGAATCCAAGCGACAGCTGGCGGACAAATTAAAGACCCCAAGCCGGGTGATCAGCCCGACAAGGTGACCTAAGCCTAGTGGTGCCTTTAGTTTTCAAAACTTGAGCCGATACAAATCAAACCATAATAATAATCCCTTTGGCTCATGGGCTCACACTACAAAGCTCTGGCCCCGTCTTGCCTCGAGGTTTTATTTTTGAAATAATAGTCTCTTTGGCTTATGGGCTCGCACTACAAAGCTCTGGCCCCGTCTTGCCTCGAGGTTTTCTTTTCAAAATAACAGTCTTTTCAAAATAGTAGTCTCATCGACGAAATCCCGAATGTGGCGAACCACTCCAATCTCCTTCCAAAGTGATTTGGAGAAAACATACGAATTTTTCCAAGGTAAACCACTCAAATACACAATAAAGTGATTTGTATAAAACTATGCGATCACTCCTTTCGAACATGGAAAACCACATGATTTTATAACGAATCACCGATGTTATTCAATTTAGTTCACCGAAGAATACAAATACATATACCTTCTCTGACTTGAAATGGAATGGATAGTGGGGAATGATTTATTAATTACCAAGGAACCATCTCAATACACATTTAACCTTTAAACATTGATTAATAAAGAGTATGTTTGATGCTAATGAAAATCCACAACATTTAAATGATAAAGTGCGTATTGAGACTTGAAAGATTCCCGGGTAACTTCACATATGCTCATTCTCTCATTGATCCCATTCCCATTTCACAAATTCCAAGTATCACAAATAATCCCAAACTTTCATGGGCTTCCAAGCATTAAAAAGAAGATTAGTGGGCCTCAAAGTAAAGAGGAAAGAAGGCTAATACAGACCTCAAACAAGTTTAGAAAAAGCCCAAGGATCAGCCTTAAATCAGGCAAAAAAAATTATTCAAAAAGATCCTCAAACCAGGCCCTGAAAAGGGCCCAGAACTGGGCTGGGTCCGCTCGAGCGACCCTGGGCTCGCTCGAGCGAGGCCCATCAAGAGCCTGGTCCGCTCGAGCGGCCCACTGGGTCGCTCGAGCGGACTGGGCTCTGTCCCAATCCGATCCAAGTGCAGAAATGGACATTTTTTTCCATTTTTTGATTTTCCTTTTTCCTTCATCCTTTCTCACAAGATTTCCACAAATATTTGGGCTCCTCTTCTATTTTAATTACATTAAAACACAAATTCACTAAATCATTCCAATTAATCCCAATCAATCATATAAGAACAAGCTTTCTTCATTCAACAAGATTCTAGATTTTGGAAGTATAAAGAGTTGAACCAAATGAAATCAATGAAAGAGTGAAGACCTATATTCTAACAAGAATCCAAATCTTAAGTGAAGTATACATAAACATTGTTCAAATCATTAGAAGACTAATCCATAAAAAGGAGAATAAGAAGTAGAATGAAATTACTCATAAAAGTCATTCATATTTTACACAAGCATCAAATTAGCTGAATATTCACTTGCCTTGGGTCAAGAGATTCACAAAATCACTCCAAACACAAATCTCTAAGGTCCAAGGTCTTCCATCTGCAAAAGCCCCAAAACAAACCAAGAGAAACCCTAACAATCAATCATTCTCAAAACTCCACGAAAACCCTTTGCATAAATGAGGAAAATACTCCAAATGGTTTGAAAAACAAGGATCTCAAGTAAGAAATGCCATTGCTAACCTTTAGGTGTTCCAAACAAGAAGAAGGGCTTGGAAAAGTGGTCTCTCCTAGCTCACATCTCTTGAAAATGGTGTCTTTGGAAAGTCAAGAGGGAGGAGAAGAAGATGGGAAGATCAAATCTCCATTTAGCATCCAAGAGGAAGAGATACATGAGGAGAGAGAAAGTGCTGGGAGAAAAACCCTAAGCTCCCCTCTTGTTGCCGGAAAATGAAGAATGGGGGAAGAAGAAGAACCCATTGGCTATTTAAAGAGTTAAGTGGGCTGGGCCCCATGGGCCCCAAACTTACAAAGATCAAAACTAGCATTTGTGGGTCCCGAATGAGATCGACGAAGGAGACAAAATCGATCAACAAAATATTTACTTTCCAAAAAGTATATTTTCCCCAATTTCTGAAATTTTCAAAATTCATGGACAGATTTAGTGTGAAAAGTCAATTTTGCCCTTTTTTTCTCGAAAAACACATTTTCTGATCATCAAATCATAATGGTCAAAACATGAAAGTTGTTAAACTTCATAAAATGAGTCAAAATACACCAAATTCAGAATTTTTAGAAATCAAAAGTAATTTCTCATAAAAATACATATCATATGGACCGGGTCAAACCAAAGTCAACGGTCTTCAAAATCTCCAAGGCTATGAAAAATCTAGTCAAACTCAAAGACCTAGTCAAACCAACTCAAATCTCACTTAAAAAGCTAAACCACAATTAAAACAATACTAAACAGAGGGATTGGGGTCTTACATCCTCCCCCTCTTAGAACCCATTTGGTCCTCCAAATGGTCTAAACCAAATCAAAATCAAAAACCCAAAAGACAAAAGAAAAACACTGACACCCTACGCTGAACCTCGGCAACTGAGATACCCTCTGATCAAACCTGGCGTTGAGCTGCGCCTGCAAACAACACTCTGATTCGGTTGAAGGCTTCACACTTTTCCACATATCTACTCAAAACATACTTCTCTGACTAAACTAAAGTTCAACAATTCTTCTAATCATCCTTGGTGTCATCTGTCGTTCCTGTACTGGATCACTTCTTTTACTTACCTTGTCAGTCACTGTCGGTCCAAGAAACTGCAAGTTCTGCCTCTTTCTATCACTTTGGAATTTTGTGCCTTAAGTCCTTCAAAGCTGTACACGGTGCTCCCGATGCTTGTACGAAGATGTGATCGTAGACATGTTTTCTCTAAAAAAAAAATCTTCATCCCGAAAAATTCTGGAATTCCATATGTTTGCTCTAGCTATGTTTCTCGAATGCATCATCAGCTTCTGGCCTCCAAGTATATCATCAATCCTTCTTCGTTCTGAAATCACAACTCCAAATTCTATAGGTCTCCTGTCACTAACTTGGTCTCCCACAACCCAAATGTCATACTGCTATACACCAAATGTTAAACTGCCATAACCTGCTGAGCTGTTCTGTGTCGAAACTTCGCATGGCTTGCCTCTTCAGATTTCACTCTTCGAGTCTTCTACCCTTGACATGTAAAGCCGACCTTGAAAATCCAATCTGTATTCACAACTCCATATTCCAAGTCTTTCTGTGCTGTACTCAGAATTCTTGTCCACATCTGATTCTATCTACTTGTTGTTCTTGATCTTCTGCTTGATACTGTATCATCCACAAAATAAACCTGCCAAGCTGACATCATTCCCTGATAAGTTGAAACTTTCAATCTAAGTCTTGAATGATGTTTACCCTCTCATAGATCCAACTTTGTTTCCAACTGAACTAGTACACCCCCTGACATCCATCGACCCTTCAATTCATACACTTCCTAACTCCAACCATAAGCTATTACAACTCATTCCATTCAATACAAAATAAAACTTAAAATCTTAAACATAATGACTAAAACAATCACTTAACTAAATTCCATCATTTTAAAACATAGTAGAAACTGAACTTCCAAATTATCAAATAAAACTTAAATAAAGCTTATTAACGTTTGAGTATGAAATAACATTATTCATTTTGAAATTCATATTTTCATAACCAAACAAATCATTGAAACACTTGTCAATTCCAAATCAAGATTTCAAAAATAAATCAAATTCATGTAGTATGACCATACATTAAACTTTGCGAAAATCTGCAAAATTCTGACTGTTAGTTAAACACTAAACCTTGTCGAAATCTGAACTCATTTTTTCATAAAAATCCTGTAGAAATCTAAGCACAGCTGAACGTTAAAACAAATGTAGAAACCTGTATATAATCTAAACACAAAACCCTTAGGAAATCCATTTTCTATAGCCAAAGAAAATGAATCAATGAAATAGAAATTTCACATTGTTCTTTGAAAAAGAAACTCGATTTGAGTTACATGCTTTTAATGACCAATTTATCCACTAGTCTCTACATTCCATCATTAAAAACATCCATCCATTTCCAACCAAACATATACAAAGTTTTGAAATCATTAAGGTTTTGAAATGTAGATGTCAACGTTTAAGAAAATTAAAACAAGGGCAAACTCCAAGATCATTGTAAAACAATATCTTAAAAAGATTAAACATAATTCATTGTTTAAACACTGCAAGGATAAATCATAGACATTAAGAAAAACATAACAAAAGATGGAAATATCATGAAAATCACTCTCAAAAAGAGGTGGACATCGCACTAACTGAGGTATTCACTTGCATCCACACGTTGTCCAATCCAATGCCCTGTAAGTCGGTAAAATTCCCAAGGTTTCCTCTGCTGCCAAAAATTAACTTGACCACAACTAACCATCCACTTGGTATCCCTGCTGAATCAATTACACTGGCTTAGCTGCAGGTTACGGAAGTTCTCAGCCAAAACTATGACAAGGCTCATTGAATCCGGGAAATCCCTGAGTTTCTGGCACCAACTTCTAATCTTACTAACTAAGATCACTTCTCCCTTCATAGAATCAGTAGCTAATACGCCTCTTGCAGTCCTCCATCTTGGAAAGATGGTCTGGGATCACCCAGAAATCCACATTTACTTACCTTGGTGCGCTGCATGATGATCTTCAATTTGCTGAGAGGGGATCTTCGAATATTGCTCAAGTCCTACTTTGGCGGGCAAATGCACATGTCTTCTCTCATTAACCGCAATGAAGATGCTGAAGGCTAAAAGTCTGATGATGTTCTCCGAAAACAACATACTAAGTCCACAGGGTTCTCAGTCTCCGACACAAGCACAGACAAAAGACACCGAACAAGAGTGTGGAGACTTCAAATTCTCCACCACTAAGGAGGAAATTTGGTCATCCAAATCTCCTAACAACAGAACTAAAAGAAAAGACAAGGAAGGTCTCCCGAACTGAAAGAAAAATCAGACTCAAATTCAAAGAAACAAAGACACGAGAAAACAAATCGACACAATCTAACGAATCCTCACCACACGTCTTAATGTCTCTAGAGTATTTTATTTCCTAGAAACTAACCTGGCTCTGATACCATTCTGTCACACCCCGAAACCGGGCCCTGCAGTGATCCGACCTCGGGATGCGAAATTTTGGGATAATTTGAAACTTTTGTTATATTTCCCAAGATCCGCGTGAATGAGGATAATCAAATTCCATCACTATCAGAATATATTTTCACGGAAGCTAACCATGGTGTTATGACCCGAATCCGTGGCCATCGGGTTCCGTGTCGCACTCAACCAATATCATAAAACCATCATAAAAGCCGACTGGCACAAATCATAATTCAAAGAATACTGAGCTGGTAGTAACAGGACTATTTATTTCCCACATATTCCAATTACAATTAACAAGTGTCTTAATTACAAACCCAATGAAAAAGGCTAACAAAGCCATACAAAAATATCCGACTAAACAGAAATACTACCCCCAAATGTTTAGATACGAACTCCGGTGCCAAACTTGACATCTAGATGATATCAATGGGCAGCCTCTCGCGTCAGACCGGCGGTTCCACCGCCTCCTCCGATCAAACACCTAAAAACAGAAAGAGAAGAAACTGGCACCGAACAAACAAGGTCAGACGCGACGGTCTGGCAAGCAAATAAACAAGTAATATGAAACAAAAGGACATTCATAAAACCTTATGGAATCATTGTAAAACCGATTAAAGATTCTAAACAATAATAGCATTAAAGCATGATAGAATGATCGACAGACCGAACATGAATATCAAAACAAATAGATGAACAGACTCTGAGCATAAATATTTTGAAAAGATAACAGCCTACGTAAAACATTTAATAGATGGAAATACATTTCAAATCCTGAATAATAGTGACAATAAGATAAATGATTGATTTCATAAACATTAACAAATTCAAAGCATAAAGAGTATAAACAAACAAGAATCATAAAACAAAGAAATAAAAAGATAAAACATTGGCAACCACACATAGCTATATTCTCCTATTACCGAAGTAACAAGAGCAGACAGAACCGTAGCCACTACACGTGGGACCGGAAACAGAATCAGAACCGTAACCATACAAATGGGACCGGCAGATCAAAATCAGAACCGTAGCCACTACGCGTGGGACCGGCAGATAAAAAAAACCGTTGCCATGGTCGGTACAGACAGAATCCAAGCTGCAGCTGGCGGACAAATTAAAGATCCCAAGCCGGGTGATCAGCCCGACAAGGTGACCTAAGCCTAGTGGTGCCTTTAGTTTTCAAAACTCGAGCCGATACAAATCAAACCATAATAATAATCCCTTTGGCTCATGGGCTCACACTACAAAGCTCTGGCCCCGTCTTGCCTCGAGGTTTTATTTTTGAAATAATAGTCTCTTTGGCTCATGGGCTCGCACTACAAAGCTCTGGCCCCGTCTTGCCTCGAGGTTTTATTTTCAAAATGACAGTCTTTTCAAAATAGTAGTCTCATCGACGAAATCCCGAATGTGGCGAACCACTCCAATCTCCTTCCAAAGCGATTCGGAGAAAACATACAAATTTTTCCAAGGTAAACCACTCAAATACACATTAAAGTGATTTGCATAAAACTATGCGATCGCTCCTTTCGAACATGGAAAACCACATGATTTTATAACGAATCACCGATGTTATTCAATTTAGTTCACCGAAGAATACAAATACATATACCTTCTCTGACTTGAAATGGAATTGATAGTGGGGAATGACTTAATGACTTACCAAGGAACCATCTCAATACACATTTAACCTTTAAACATTGATTAATAAAGAGTATGTTTGATGCCAATGAAAATCCATAACATTTAAATGATAAAGTGCGTATTGAGACTTGAAAGATTCCCGGGTAACTTCACATACGCTCATTCTCTCATTGATCCCATTCCCATTTCACAAATTCCAAGTATCACAAATAATCCCAAACTTTCATGGGCTTCCAAGCATTAAAAAGAAGATTAGTGGGCCTCAAAGTAAAGAGGAAAGAAGGCTAATACAGACCTCAAACAAGTTTAGAAAAAGCCCAAGGATCAGCCTTAAATCAGGCAAACAAAATTATTCAAAAAGATCCTCAAACCAGGCCCTGAAAAGGGCCCAGAACTGGGCTGGGTCCGCTCGAGCGACCCTGGGCTCGTTCGAGCGAGGCCCATCCAGAGCCTGGTCCGCTCGAGCGGCCCACTGGGTCGCTCGAGCGGACTGGGCTCTGTCCCAGTCCGATCCAAGAGCAGAAATGCACATTTTTTTCCATTTTCTGATTTTCCTTTTTCCTTCATCCTTTCTCACAAGATTTCCACAAATATTTGGGCTCCTCTTCTATTTTAATTACATTAAAACACAAATTCACTAAATCATTCCAATTAATCCCAATCAATCATATAAGAACAAGCTTTCTTCATTCAACAAGATTCTAGATTTTGGAAGTATAAAGAGTTGAACCAAATGAAATCAATGAAAGAGTAAAGACTTATATTCTAACAAGAATCCAAATCTTAAGTGAAGTATACATAAACATTGTTCAAATCATTAGAAGACTAAATCCATAAAAAGGAGAATAAGAAGTAGAATGAAATTACTCATAAAAGTCATTCATATTTTACACAAGCATCAAATTAGCTGAATATTCACTTGCCTTGGGTCAAGAGATTCACAAAATCACTCCAAACACAAATCTCTAAGGTCCAAGGTCTTCCATCTACAAAAGCCCCAAAACAAACCAAGAGAAACCCTAACAATCAATCATTCTCAAAACTCCACGAAAACCCTTTGCATAAATGCGGAAAATACTCCAAATGGTTTGAAAAACAAGGATCTCAAGTAAGAAATGCCATTGCTAACCTTTAGGTGTTCCAAACAAGAAGAAGGGCTTGGAAAAGTGGTCTCTCCTAGCTCACATCTCTTGAAAATGGTGTCTTTGGAAAGTCAAGAGGGAGGAGAAGAAGATGGGAAGATCAAATCTCCATTTAGCATCCAAGAGGAAGAGATACATGAGGAGAGAGAAAGTGCTGGGAGAAAAACCCTAAGCTCCCCTCTTGTTGCTGGAAAATGAAGAATGGGGGAAGAAGAAGAACCCATTGGCTATTTAAAGAGTTAAGTGGGTTGGGCCCCATGGGCCCCAAACTTACAAAGATCAAAACTAGCATTTGTGGGTCCCGAATGAGATCGACGAAGGAGACAAAATCGATCCACAAAATATTTACTTTCCAAAAAGTATATTTTCCCCAATTTCTGAAATTTTCGAAATTCATGGACAGATTTAGTGTGAAAAGTCAATTTTGCCCTTTTTTTCTCGAAAAACACATTTTCTGATCATCAAATCATAATGGTCAAAACATGAAAGTTGTTAAACTTCATAAAATGAGTCAAAATACACCAAATTCAGAATTTTTAGAAATCAAAAGTAATTTCTCATAAAAATACATATCATATGGACCGGGTCAAACCAAAGTCAACGGTCTTCAAAATCTCCAAGGCTATGAAAAATCTAGTCAAACTCAAAGACCTAGTCAAACCAACTCAAATCTCACTTAAAAAGCTAAACCACAAATAAAATAATACTAAACAGAGGGATTGGGGGTCGGGGTCTTACATCCTCACCCTCTTAGAACCCATTTGGTCCTCCAAATGGTCTAAACCAAATCAAAATCAAAAACCCAAAAGACAAAAGAAAAACACTGACACCCTACGCTGAACCTCGGCAACTGAGATACCCTCTGATCAAACCTGGCGTTGAGCTGCGCCTGCAAACAACACTCTGATTCGGTTGAAGGCTTCACACTTTTCCACATATCTGCTCAAAACATACTTCTCTGACTAAACTAAAGTTCAACAATTCTTCTAATCATCCTTGGTGTCATCTGTCGTTCCTGTACTGGATCACTTCTTTTACTTACCTTGTCAGTCACTGTCGGTCCAAGAAACTGCAAGTTCTGCCTCTTTCTATCACTTTGGAATTTTGTGCCTTAAGTCCTTCAAAGCTGTACACGGTGCTCCCGATGCTTGTACGAAGATGTGATCGTAGACATGTTTTCTCTAAAAAAAAAAATCTTCATCCCGAAAAATTCTGGAATTCCATATGTTTGCTCTAGCTATGTTTCTCGAATGCATCATCAGCTTCTGGCCTCCAAGTATATCATCAATCCTTCTTCGTTCTGAAATCACAACTCCAAATTCTATAGGTCTCCTGTCACTAACTTGGTATGCTACAACCCAAATGTCATACTGCTATACACCAAATGTTAAACTGCCATAACCTGCTGAGCTGTTCCGTGTCGAAACTTCGCATGGCTTGCCTCTTCAAATTTCACTCTTCGAGTCTTCTACCCTTGACATGTAAAGCCGACCTTGAAAATCCAATCTGTATTCACAACTCCATATTCCAAGTCTTTCTGTGCTGTACTCAGAATTCTTATCCACATCTAATTCTATCTACTTGTTGTTCTTGATCTTCTGCTTGATACTGTATCATCCACAAAATAAACCTGCCAAGCTGACATCATTCCCTGATAAGTTGAAACTTTCAATCTAAGTCTTGAATGATGTTTGCCCTCTCATAGATCCAACTTTGTTTCCAACTGAACTAGTATACCCCCTGACATCCATCAACCCTTCAATTCATACACTTCCTAACTCCAACCATAAGCTATTACAACTCATTCCATTCAATACAAAATAAAACTTAAAATCTTAAACATAATGACTAAAACAATCACTTAACTAAATTTCATCATTTTAAAACATAGTAGAAACTGAACTTCCAAATTATCAAATAAAACTTAAATAAAGCCTATTAACATTTGAGTATGAAATAACATTATTCATTTTGATATTCATATTTTCATAACCAAACAAATCATTGAAACACTTGTCAATTCCAAATCAAGATTTCAAAAATAAATCAAATTCATGTAGTATGACCATACATTAAACTTTGCGAAAATCTGCAAAAATCTGAGTGTTAGTTAAACACTAAACCTTGTCGAAATCTGAACTCATTTTTTCATAAAAATCCTGTAGAAATCTAAGCACAGCTGAACGTTAAAACAAATGTAGAAACCTGTATATAATCTAAACACAAAACCCTTAGGAAATCCATTTTGTATAGCCAAAGAAAATGAATCAATGAAATAGAAATTTCACATTGTTCTTTGAAAAAGAAACTCGATTTGAGTTACATGCTTTTAAAGACCAATTTATCCACTAGTCTCTACATTCCATCATTAAAAACATCCATCCATTTCCAACCAAACATATACAAAGGTTTGAAATCATTAAGGTTTTGAAATGTAGATGTCAACGTTTAAGAAAATTAAAACAAGGGCAAACTCCAAGATCATTGTAAAACAATATCTTAAAAAGATTAAACATAATTCATTGTTTAAACACTGCAAGGATAAATCATAGACATTAAGAAAAACATAACAAAAGATGGAAATATCATGAAAATCACTCTCAAAAAGAGGTGGACATCGCACTAACTGAGGTATTCACTTGCATCCACACGTTGTCCAATCCAATGCCCTGTAAGTCGGTAAAACTCCCAAGGTTTCCTCTGCTGCCAAAAATTAACTTGACCACAACTAACCATCCACTTGGTATCCCTGCTGAATCAACTACACTGGCTTAGCTGCAAGTTACGGAAGTTCTCAGCCAAAACTATGACAAGGCTCATTGAATCCGGGAAATCCCTGAGTTTCTGGCACCAACTTCTAATCTTACTAACTAAGATCACTTCTCCCTTCATAGAATCAATAGCTAATACGCCTCTTGCAGTCCTCCATCTTGGAAAGATGGTCTGGGATCACCCAGAAATCCACATTTACTTACCTTGGTGCGCTGCATGATGATCTTCAATTTGCTGAGAGGGGATCTTCGAATATTGCTCAAGTCCTACTTTGGCGGGCAAATGCACATGTCTTCTCTCATTAACCGCAATGAAGATGCTGAAGGCTGAAAGTCTGATGATGTTCTCCGAAAACAACATACTAAGTCCATAGGGTTCTCAGTCTCCGACACAAGCACAGACAAAAGACACCGAACAAGAGTGTGGAGACTTCAAATTCTCCACCACTAAGGAGGAAATTTGGTCATCCAAATCTCCTAACAACAGAACTAAAAGAAAAGACAAGCAAGGTCTCCCGAACTGAAAGAAAAGCAGACTCAAATTCAAAGAAACAAAGATACGAGAAAACAAATCGACACAATCTAACGAATCCTCACCACACGCCTTAATGTCTCTAGAGTATTTTATTTCCTAGAAACTAACCTGGCTCTGATACCATTCTGTCACACCCCGAAATCGGGCCCTGCAGTGATCCGACCTCGGGATGTGAAATTTTGGGATAATTTGAAACTTTAGATCCGCGTGAATGAAGATAATCAAATTCCATCACTATCAGAATATATTTTCACGGAAGCTAACCATGGTGTTATGACCCGAATCCGTGGCCATCGGGTTCCGTGTCGCACTCAACCAATATCATAAAACCATCATAAAAGCCGACTGGCACAAATCATAATTCAAAGAATACTGAGCTGATAGTAACAGGACTATTTATTTCCCACATATTCCAATTACAATTAACAAGTGTCTTAATTACAAACCCAATGAAAAAGGCTAACAAAGCCATACAAAAATATCCGACTAAACAGAAATACTACCCCCAAATGTTTAGATACGAACTCCGGTGCCAAACTTGACATCTAGATGATATCAATGGGCAGCCTCTCGCGTCAGACCGGCGGTTCCACCGCCTCCTCCGATCAAACACCTAAAAACAGAAAGAGAAGAAACTGGCACCGAACAAACAAGGTCAGACGCGACGGTCTGGCAAGCAAATAAATAAGTAATATGAAACAAAAGGACATTCATAAAACCTTATAGAATCATTGTAAAACCGATTAAAGATTCTAAACAATAATAGCATTAAAGCATGATAGAATGATCGACAGACCGAACATGAATATCAAAACAAATAGATGAACAGACTCTGAGCATAAATATTTTGAAAAGATAACAGCCTACGTAAAACATTTAATAGATGGAAATACATTTCAAATCCTGAATAATAGTGACAATAAGATAAATGATTGATTTCATAAACATTAACAAATTCAAAGCATAAAGAGTATAAACAAACAAGAATCATAAAACAAAGAAATAAACAGATAAAACATTGGCAACCACACATAGCTATATTCTCCTATTACCGAAGTAACAAGAGCAGACAGAACCGTAGCCACTACACGTGGGACCGGAAACAGAATTAGAACCGTAGCCATACAAATGGGACCGGCTGATCAAAATCAGAACCGTAGCCACTACGCGTGGGACCGGCAGATAAAAAAAACCGTTACCATGGTCGGTACAGACAGAATCCAAGCTGCAGCTGGCGGACAAATTAAAGATCCCAAGCCGGGTGATCAGCCCGACAAGGTGACCTAAGCCTAGTGGTGCCTTTAGTTTTCAAAACTCGAGCCGATACAAATCAAACCATAATAATAATCCCTTTGGCTCATGGGCTCACACTACAAAGCTCTGGCCCCGTCTTGCCTCGAGGTTTTATTTTTGAAATAATAGTCTCTTTGGCTCATGGGCTCGCACTACAAAGCTCTGGCCCCGTCTTGCCTAGAGGTTTTATTTTCAAAATAACAGTCTTTTCAAAATAGTAGTCTCATCGACGAAATCCCGAATGTGGTGAACCACTCCAATCTCCTTCCAAGCGATTCAGAGAAAACATACGAGTTTTTCCAAGGTAAACCACTCAAATACATATTAAAGTGATTTGTATAAAACTATGCGATCGCTCCTTTCGAACATGGAAAACCACATGATTTTATAACGAATCACCGATGTTATTCAATTTAGTTCACCGAAGAATACAAATACATATACCTTCTCTGACTTGAAATGGAATGGATAGTGGGGAATGACTTAATGACTTACCAAGGAACCATCTCAATACACATTTAACCTTTAAACATTAATTAATAAAGAGTATGTTTGATGCCAATGAAAATCCACAACATTTAAACGATAAAGTGCGTATTGAGACTTGAAAGATTCCCGGGTAACTTCACATACGCTCATTCTCTCATTGATCCCATTCCCATTTCACAAATTCCAAGTATCACAAATAATCCTAAACTTTCATGGGCTTCCAAGCATTAAAAAGAAGATTAGTGGGCCTCAAAGTAAAGAGGAAAGAAGGCTAATACAGACCTCAAACAAGTTTAGAAAAAGCCCAAGGATCAGCCTTAAATCAGGAAAAAAAATTATTCAAAAAGACCCTTAAACCAGGCCCTGAAAAGGGCCCAGAACTGGGCTGGGTCCGCTCGAGCGACCCTGGGCTCGCACGAACGAGGCCCATCCAGAGCCTGGTCCGCTCGAGCGGCCCACTAGGTCGCTCGAGCGGACTGGGCTCTGTCCTAATCCGATCCAAGTGTAGAAATGCACATTTTTTTCCATTTTCTGATTTTCCTTTTTCCTTCATCCTCTCACAAGATTTCCACAAATATTTGGGCTCCTCTTCTATTTTAATTACATTAAAACACAAATTCACTAAATCATTCCAATTAATCCCAATCAATCATATAAGAACAAGCTTTCTTCATTCAACAAGACTCTAGATTTTGGAAGTATAAAGAGTTGAACCAAATGAAATCAATGAAAGAGTAAAGACTTATATTCTAACAAAATAGAATTTTAAGTGAAGTATACATAAACATTGTTCAAATCATTAGAAGACTAAATCCATAAAAATGAGAACAAGAAGTAGAATGAAATTACTCATAAAAGTCATTCATATTATACACAAGCATCAAATTAGCTGAATATTCACTTGCCTTGGGTCAAGAGATTCACAAAATCACTCCAAACACAAATCTCTAAGGTCCATGGTCTTCCATCTACAAAAGCCCCAAACAAACCAAGAGAAACCCTAACAATCAATCATTCTCAAAACTCCACAAAAACCCTTTGCATAAATGAGGAAAATACTGCAAATGGTTTGAAAAACAAGGATCTCAAGTAAGAAATGCCATTGCTAACCTTTAGGTGTTCCAAAGAAGAAGAAGGGCTTGGAAAAGTGGTCTCTCCTAGCTCACATCTCTTGAAAATGGTGTCTTTGGAAAGTCAAGAGGGAGGAGAAGAAGATGGGAAGATCAAATCTCCATTTAGCATCCAAGAGGAAGAGATACATGAGGAGAGAGAAAGTGCTGGGAGAAAAACCCTAAGCTCCCCTCTTGTTGCTGGAAAATGAAGAATGGGGGAAGAAGAAGAACCCATTGGCTATTTAAAGAGTTAAGTGGGCTGGGCCCCATGGGCCCCAAACTTACAAAGATCAAAACTAGCATTTGTGGGTCCCGAATGAGATCGACGAAGGAGACAAAATCGATCAAAAAAATATTTACTTTCCAAAAAGTATATTTTCCCCAATTTCTGAAATTTTTGAAATTCATGGACAGATTTAGTGTGAAAAAGTCAATTTTGCCCTTTTTATTATCAAAAAACACATTTTCTGATCATCAAATCGTAATGGTCAAAACATGAAAGTTGTTAAACTTCATAAAATGAGTCAAAATACACCAAATTCAGAATTTTTAGAAATCAAAAGTAATTTCTCATAAAAATACATATCATATGGACCGGGTCAAACCAAGGTCAACGGTCTTCAAAATCTCCAAGGCTATGAAAAATCTAGTCAAACCAAAGACAAAGTCAAACCAACTCAAATCTCACTTAAAAAGCTAAACCACAATTAAAACAATACTAAACAGAGGGATTGGGGGGGTTGGGGTCTTACATCAACTCTCCTACGCTGAAGTTTAACTTACCATAAGCTGGAATAGTGCTGGTACCACAAATCAAAGTCGATTATCATTTTTTTTTATATAATGATCATCTTCAAAATCAAGATAAATCCAATCAGAACTGGATTTCCAGTCCAGTTCCATCATGTAAAAATAGATATAATCAACTTTGATTAGGGAGACCAGCACTATTGCAGCTTAAGATAAGCTTAACTTCAACTTAAGAGAGCCTTGCTCTATATATATTAGACATGTAATGAATAGAGAAGCATTTTCTTTTTCAAAAAAAAGAAAAAGAGATACATAGAAAAAAAAAAGAGAGAGATACGCACCACCACACTATCATGATTTAAGCACAAGAGTTCCAATCCTTTGAGCAATGAATAATCTTCCTAAAAGATCCAATAATGATGAAATGGTGAAAAAAAAGTTTTTTTCCCACATGAAATGAATGGAGAAGCATTCTTTCAAAAAAGGAAAAAGAAAAGGCAAGAAAAAATGAAACAAACCACCCTCCCACCATGATTTGCCACAAGAGTTTGTCATTTGAGCAGCAACAAGTAATCTCATGCTCTAGCCAATACTGATAAAATGGTGATTTTTTTTAGGCATGAAATGAATGTTTTTTTTTAAAACAACATAAAAAGGAGAAAAAAAAACATGCATGGATCTCCAAATGATTTGATGGCGTTGTTTTCTTTTATTTTCTTTTTTAGAACTTTCAGCTCATGTAGAAAGTACATGCAAGTTGTAAAAAAATATCATGTGTGAAGGTGACACAGATAACACAACTTTATTGCATTAAGGCAGATACGGCGCTAACACAAAATGCATACCACCATTGTCCATAAATGCATGTATAACTTGGTGAGAAATAAGTCCAAACAAGGGACTGCCTTGGAATTAAGAATTTGGTGCAAACAATGGACTGTTTTGAAATCCCTGCACATGTATGGGACTGCCTTGAAAAAACAGCATGTAGAAGGGACTATTTTGAAAGAAAAAAACGATTCCATTTGGACTCTTTCATGAAAAAGTGGGACTGTTTTTGAACAACAAAAGCATATATGAGTATTTTTAGCATACAAATTCATGATAAAGCGCATAAAATCATGGGAAAATGCACAAATCATGAAAACTGATGAACATGATGGGATAATGAAATTCATACCAAGTTAGCAAATTAAATCACAAATATCATCATTTCATGCCTGTTAATTATATTAAAACATGATCAAGCAAATAAAAAAATGCGTCCAAAATTCTATCTCAGCCGTACAAATGATTAATTCATGCATGTTAATTATAATTAAACATGGGACGCAAATAAAAAAATGCGTCCAAAATTCCATCTCAGCCATACAAATGATCAAAATTCGAAATTTGAAAAACACGATGATGGAAATCATGAAATGGGCCAACACACAACAAGTATGCATGAATTTTCGCATTGTACACATGAAAATAAATGCATGTTTTTTTTTCTTTCTGAAAATGCATGAATTTTCACTTAAAACGATCGATGAAAAAAATGCATTGTTTCCGTGTAAATTCAGTGAATAAGAAAAAGGCATGAATAAATGCATGGAACCACAGGGTCCATGCGAAATATGGTGGATACATGGTGTACATGATACAGTAAATATATCCATGAAATTCACAAGGATGGACATATCAACCATGGGCTAGATAATTATTTATCCGATGGACCATATTATCAAATCGACAATTTTCAAAGTGGAACAAAGAACAAATCCATGCGAACTCATTTTCAAACAATACGTTGCATCTATGAGACAATGAGCATACATTGGAAACAAACACAAATCTTCTCCATTTTTTAGATCGGCACCTTACCCCTGTAGTAATGCGTAGCAGTTCTCACCTGCTTACCTAGGATTATAACCTTGGGCATGCCACTTTACCTCACCCGAGATCTCTCCCACTGGCATGGCTTCGATGGGTCCCCAACCCCTTAACAGGGGTACCGAAAAACACTAATCTCACATGCATAGGATCTATGAGGCAGTGAGCATATCATATAACCAACACAAATTCCCACATCAAATAGTGGGGCCACTGCAGGCATGGTGGCATCAAATTCACGAGGCAACAGGAATTCAGTTTCATACTAATTCATGGTAAGGGTAGTGAACAGACTGCAGCATGGAATGAATATCCAAAGAACGAGTGAAGTGCGTGGAGTGCCAACAACCAAACGGTCAATTTTGTGTGTAAAATTCAACATGTGAACAGTGGGTCCTACCCAAACAGAGGGTCATTCGATTGGAACACGGGGAATTCTAATGCCCAAACAATGGGTACAATGCATGAAAATTCAGCATCCGGACTTGTACCCTATGTGTGAAGAAAATGTGTAGCAAACCAAACACCTAAAGCATGGGTCATTCCATGAAAAATAATTGGAGTTTTGAAAACCAAACCACGGCTACAAGGCATGGAATTTCATCATCTAAACAGTACACAAGACTTCAACACTAATACCCTTGTCCCACTATTGCATGTACACAAGATGATCACATCAAATCAACAGATAAGTTATTAAATTCATAATGAGGAGCATCAAGATCATGGCCAAACATGGGCTGATCATGGTTATCTGGGCAGAATCTTATCCAAACAGTGAATTAGATTATGACCAGTGGATAGGTACATGCGTTGCACGTAATGTTCATTCCACTGTCATCAAATAATAAGATGTTTCGGCTATAGTACTATGTTATAAGATACTATCATATGCTAGTATTAATCTAGAATCACAATAAGCATGTAGAAAAAAAGTGATATTTATTGCCTCGGGAACATATCAAAATGGAAAATGCTAGTCAGAAGATGATTAAATCAAATAAAGAAATGAAAAAAAAAGTATCATGCACAACATAAAAGACGCTTGATAAATATAATCTTCAATAGATATTTTAGATGGAAATTCTAAGAAATGATGAGTTATGACATAGTGTTTGTCTGCAGTAATCAAATTCAGTTTTGGGGTAAGTGCTCGAGTTGAAATGAGAAAGGAGATGTTAATAGAATTTTCTTTTATTTTATAAAAAGGTTTTTTAACCAATTGACAGTATGTAAGATGTTTACATTGTATACCTTTAGATTGCCAAATTTGCAAATGCACATGTCTGCTACTTGAAGTGCAGGTTTAGTTTTTCGAATTTGGGTTTTTTGTTTCTCATTAATCATTTTAAGCTGCAAGAGAAGATAAAGGAATAAGTACATAGACAAAAAAATATGATCACAAATATTAAATAAATTTTGTAGCAATCCATCAGGTGGAATTGAGCCCCATAAAAATGGGAAAATCCAATATTTAGACCAAAAGATGTAGTTTGAAATGATTTTCTTTTACTGTTACTACCCCCTAAAATTTAGTTTTTGATGAAAACATCTTCATGGTAAAGGAGGAAAAGCATGAACATGATAAAGAGTAGCTGTCATCCTCAATGGATCTATGGGAACTCGAAGGGTGATCTCTAAAGCAATCATCCACATAAGTCGAGAATTTTTCCTTCTTATAAATATATTCATGTTTTATAAGGGAATTTTTGTGCACAAGCCTTTTCCATGAAATGCGGAAATTATGTTGCATCAACAGTTCTCTCACTCTCTGCCAGAAACCCACAACCGAGGAATGTTGAGAGGGGAAAAAAAGGAATTATTAAAAATTAAGAGCTAAGAGTAACCTAGTTTCGTGAAAGATAAAAAGAGAATTCTTAGAAATAGCTCAAAAAAAAGTCCTAGGAGGAGAATGTGAATTTGGTGAATTGGGCCTAACTTTCTAGCATGTTAGCCAGAAGTTAGAGAAGCTATCAAAGAATTATTGAATTCGATGTTCTAAAGACTTCATGTTTTCACCAATGGATTCTTCACTTTAATATCTCTATATAACCCCCTTAGTTTACTATGAATTCTTGGGAAGTCAATTAGAAGTAGGCAATGGGGACTGATTTTTCTTAGTCACTCTTTCTCAACTTGTTTGCAATTAGAATGCTCCCTTAAGAATATAGAAATGAATTCTTTGATTGTTTTTAAGAAAGGAAATGAATAAAGTTATTAAAAATCAAACCAAATTGGATACATGTAGAAAGAAATGATACTATTTCCATAAAAACTAAATGGTGCCCAGGAACTCTTATTTCATGCTGAATTGGGTAAGGTTACGAGGCACACAAATAGAAATTGGTTCCAAGCTTCCTTATGCAAGAGTTGGAAGCATAAATCTAGTAGTCCAGAAGGCGAATTGAACTAAAAACCCATATATCCAAGTATAGTTAAGAGAAAGAATCATTTATTGGATATATCATTAGAATTTTACCTGAGCAAAGGGTTTAAGGAAGAATGTGACCAAAGACGCTTCATTTGCATAAGACGTACTGGAAACAAGACATTTCTTGCATGGTGGGTTCCTTAAGCAAGGGTTAGAGCTGAGCATCAACCTTCCCATCTCCCTTAGCATCAAACTCCTAAGTAAAACACTGTGAGGTCTGGCTCTCAAAGTAAAACTCCTACTATACTTACATTGCTCATCACTCTCTCCACGAGGCCCTTCACACTATTGCTCGATACTACAAGTAAAAGTTGTGCAATCTGAAGAGAAACAAAAAAAAATGGTACAGAGAGAGAGAGACGAAAGGGAATCAAAATCTACTATAATAGTCTCTAAAATACCATTAATTAATACAAAATTCTCACAAAATGTGGGTTGTTGTTTTCCATTGCACATTCAAGGCCCCAAGCCCAAAAATGCCCACCATTGGAATTGGAAGGTCCAATTTCGCATATGTGGCCTACAACTACTTTGTTAAACTGAAAATTGCACCTTAATGTCATGGTGGTAGGGAGACATACAAAAATTAAATGCAACAAAGAAGCTCGAAAAATTGGGTATCTACGCCACCATTAAATTGGAAAGTTATAACATTTAAATCGCCAAATAGAAAACTGAGCGAATCCATGTGAGGTTCATGAGTTTTTTTTTCTTGTTAGACATTATGCCTGATGTACTTCATCTCATTGTTCATGTCACAGTTTTAGATAGAAACTCTTTATAGCATATGGTTTTAATATAACTATTCTGTCAATCTTGTAGCACTTAAATTAACTTGGCAGTGTAACTCAAAACAATGACATCAAAAAAAAACAATTATAATGAACAAAACATGATCTGACAAAAACACCAAGATTTCAAAAACAAAACCAATAAAAATCCTTTTTTAAAGGTTATAATTAACGTGAAAAAAGCATGAGTTTTTATTGAAACAATTCTAATAAGCAAATCCCAGCCTGAAAAAAATACAAAGATTACAACAACAAAAAAACCAAAAAGAAAAAAAGAAAAGAAATCGCTTTTGAATGGTAAGATGATTCGAGCTACCCTTTGGTTGCAACATTGAGCACTTTCAAATTGTGATACAAACTCTACTTAAAATCCAAAGAAAACCCATTTTACCATCACCACAACATGGTTAAAACCAACAACATAATAAAAAGTATGACAAGATAGTAAAAAAAATAAAAATCTACACCTACATAATCCAAAGAGAAGTAAACCAATTTTACTACCAAAACAAAGAGATAATTATTGTGCACAATTAAAAGGAGGTATTCCTAAAATCTCCATAAAGCTTCCTATCAATGACCATAAAAAGATTGAAAAACACATGACATCAAATTGAAATGATTGTAATAAACAAAACCCAGTCCAACAAAATACCCTCATTACAGAAATAAAATCAATAAAGAAAAGAAAACCCATTTTTCGAACCCAAGACCTTTCGGTTGCAACATTGAGCACATTCCAATTGTGTTGTGAGCTCTTGTCAACATCCAAAGAAAACCCATTTTACCATCAACATTTTTTTTGAATGTTATCTGAAATTTTATTGACAAGAGAAAAACTATAAAGTACAAGAGATCTGTACTGAACCAAAAAGCCGGATGAAGGCCACAAAAAAGACTCGACACGAATAAAAGACCACAAAAGGCACAAAGGCTACAAGAAGCAAACCACCAATACAAACAAAAGGCACACAAATCAACAGAAAAAAGGGCCAAATCAACAGAAAACTGAATTCCTTCTTTATGTGAGAGAATGATGCCTCTAATCTATCAACATTGTTAATAACACATAAAAAGAAAGAGAGAGAGAGAGATGCACAAGCTCAGTATAGCAAGTCATAAAGCAAATAATTCAAAGAGATGCACGAGCTGTAATATTTTTATGAAAAGAAATTTAATCAAATGAAAGTTCAACTCAGCAAGAAGGATAAGGAAATAGAAGTACAAGAATTAGCAACAGATGAAACAGTGAAACCAAATGAATTGAACAAAATGCTGCAAGCAAGATGCAAAGCCTACGAATGATAATCTTGGATATTTGAAGCCATAACATATTCAGTCCATGACAACAATAACAATAGAGAGTGATAACAAGTTGATAAACTAAACTCGCTAAGAAAAGTCCAACCAAGTTTTGTCCCGATGAGGGCAATGGGAACACCATGCACATAATGTTTCAGTTCAGGTATCCACTTGAAAAGAGAAAAAAAAATGTGTCACCGATGAGGGAAAAATAAACTATCAAGAAAAACAAGTAGAAGAGTACAGTATTCTAGAATGAACCATCAATTCCTTACCATCTTTGCAACATTTTCATTGCTAGCCTTGCACAAACAAAGAGAGAGGAAGTAATTTGATGAAACAACCCATAATAGACCCATAAGAACACGACCCAAGCTAGGCCCATATTGGATGCTGAAACTTCGCTCACAAAATCAGCCATGTGGACGTTTCCCACTTTCGAGGGTCCACAAACATGCTCATGTGATGCCCAATACAATTTCGAGGAAGTAGTTTCAATCGTATAGGAACCTCTTGTAATTCGAGACTTAATAGAATGGGCAAGTCACAAAGGGACTGAAATCAACAAGATAATAGCAGCCACTGCTCAATTCAACAGAGGAGTCTTTGCAGTAGCCACTAGTTCAGCCTTATACGGATATGTGACAAACATGGTCAGTAATTACCTCGATCCACTTGAAATATATCAAAAGAATTCAACATCCATTTTGAGGCAGGATAGATAAATTTAGGTCAAAACATGGAATCAAGTGCCAAGGTCGTTGCAAATTGGATTGCCCGATTAAACCAAAAGTATCTAGATTTTCAAGGGATCTAAATCAGAAAATGAGTAGATCAATTGATTCCATCCATCGATCCCCATTTCTTATCAAATGGGCCAAATAATGCAGGCAATTTCACATATGTGGCCCACCCAAACATGACCCACACTACGCCCATATTGGTTGTCCAAAGTCCGTTCACAAAATCAGCCACGTGGCTGGTCATACGAGGAACAATTCAGGGGGTCTACAACACCGCTCGGGAAGTTGATTATGTGGACCATATTTGTCATTATAATGGCAGGCATTGCTCAATTCAATGGGGGAAGTCTTTCAAGCTGCTAATAGACAAGACCTATAGGGATATGTGACAGATTTGGCCTAAAATTAATCGGATTGGCTTGATAGATCGAAGGAATTAAGCATCCATGTTAAGCCAATATCAATAACTTATGGTCAAAACATGGTATGAAGTATCAACATCGCCGCATATTGGATTTCTGTATGAGATCCAAAAGATTCTAAAATATTTAGGATGCAAATAAGAAAATTAATTGATCATTTGATTACACCCATCAATCCCCATTTTGCATCGAAGGGGGCAAATATTAGATAAATAAATGTGCAGCAATGTCATTAATTGGACCCAAGTGAACATGACCCAAACTAGGCTCATACCGGACGCCCAAACTTCTGCCACAATATCAACCATGTGGCGGGCTTACAAGTACAACTTTTGGGCTCCAAAAACCCTCTAATGGGATGCCCGGTACTCTTTGGAGACGAACTAATTTCAATCATATAGGAACCTCTAATGATTAGAGAATTAATAAAATGGCCAATTCAAGCAAAAAAAAAAAACAAGGGACCAAAACCAACAAGATAATAACTTTTAAGTGAACAGCCTTCAATCAACTTGTTCCTTTCTTTTTTTGGAAGTTAATTATGTCGACCATATTGGTTATTATAATGGCAGACAATGCTCAAATGAATGGGGGAGTTGTTGTAGCATCCAACATATTAGACCTATACTGATATGTGATAGATCTGGCATAAAGTAACCAGGATTTACTTAATAGATCGAAGGAATTCAACATCCATGTTACGGCAAGATAAAAAGAAATTTGGTCAAAACATTGAATGAAGTGCAAAGATAGCTGTAGATTGGATCTCCCCATTAGGTCTAAAAGATTCCAAATTACGCAGGGAAATAAAAAAAATAGTGGACTAATCCATTGCATCCATCAATCCCCATTTTTTTTTTATCCAAGGGGCCCAATAAAGCAGAAATAAACGGACGGCATGAACAGGAACAAACTAGGCCCATAATGGACCAACATGAACAGGACCCAAACTAGGCCAATATTGGATGCTTCCCACTTCTGAGGGTGTACAAACACGCTCACGTGAAGCCCAATACAATTAGAGAGGAAGTAGTTTCAATCGTATAGGAGCCTCTCCTAATTCGAGACTTAATAAAACGGGCAATTCACACAGGGACAAAAATAGACAAGATAATAGCAGTCACTACTCAATTCATCTTCTTGTATTTGTGATCATCAATATATTATTGTGTACAAAGGTAATGATGTTGAAGATGGTCCGATCTACAACGAACATCGAGATGCGGATGACTCACTGAAATTAGATACCTATGAAGTTGGTGATGTTGTTAGTGATCAAGTCTACGACACAGATCCAAATAAACGAACCAATGATACAATCGATTTCGATGTGAATCGAGATTACGAACAAGAAACTCAAATTTTTAGTGTATGCATATAGAATTTGAGGGTTCAACCATACATGAACGACATGACATCTAGATGAGAATTATGGCGATTGGTGAAAAGTGTGATTTAGATTGGAATGGAGAAAAAGCATTCACGTAGCTAACCCCAACATAGCTTGATGGTGGTGGTGGCGGCGGCGGCGGCGGTGAAAGGTGTGAGTATCATGCTCTCAAATAAATTGTGAATGTCAATATCCCACATGGAGAGATTTACAACTTCGAACATTCATTTTATCAAGATTACCAAAGGCGACGTTTGTTACAATTGATTTGCAATTTGCTTGTACGACATTGGATTGCATCCCATCAGACCACATTGGGTAGATAAGGTACACAACTCTTACATGTACGCTACCCAAAGACAAATGCAACTCAAAAGACAAGTGATTCATGTGAAAGAGTTGCAATGGAAGCAAAAGAAGAGAAAATGACAAAGAAGACGACAATGTGAAGAGGATATTTACAAGATGTCGAAGCCTTCTCAAGTGGGGGAGTTTGATTTAGGATCTTATAGTTCAAACCCACAGGGATATATGATAGATCTAGACTTTGATTATCCAAATCTACTTGATTGATCAAAGAAATTCAAGATCCATATTAGGGAAATATCAATAAATTTGGAACAAACCATAGAATGAAGGGCCAAGATGAATGTAAACTGTATTCCAAATAAAATCCAAAATATTTTACACTAAGTGGAGACACAAATCAGAAAATTAGAGGAACAATTCATTCCATTGGACAATCCTGATTTAAATCAAAAGAGCCCAATGATGCAGAATTTAATGGATAACAATGCCATGGACTGGAGCTGCATGATCTTGACCCAAACCAAGCCCAAAGTGGAGGTTCAAGCCAATTTCACAAAACCAGCTATGTGGCTCATCATACAAGTAGCTCTTACGGGTTCATAATCCCCACAAAAAGGATGCCAATATTACTTGGAGAGGGAGTAATTTCCATTGCATAACTTCCTTTCCTGTTTTGGGGACTTAATAAAATGGGAACAAATATCTCTCTAAGCAGAAGTTAGTACAAATGAAAGTACAAGTGGGAAGTCACAAGAAAACAAGGGATAAGAATCTACAAGATAAGAACTCTGAGTGCAGAATCTTCTATGATTCGCTGTATTTCTTTTTTTTTTTTAAGTTCATTCTCATTATAATATAACTCTCTAAAGTTTCATTTTTTTTCATTGGTATTTAGTAATTATGATAGCATGAATATCGTAAACTAGAAAAGAAAGATCATGATACACGATTTCATAGAGAAATTAGATGAAGCAACATCTGGATCTCATGTGATGATGCACGGGAGGAATTTAAGGAAAAAAGAAGAAATTGAAGAATTAAATCAAGAGATTGAGAATTATAACTAGATAACCTCCCAAATATACAAAAAAAATTAAGCAAATTAATTAAAAATTGGATTACCTTTTAAAATTAAAAATAATAGAAAAAATATTGACCAATCAATTGTGTTGTGACTATTCTCTCTCAAATGAATCATCTAAATCATAAGTTCCAATAGAATAAGTATAAAAAAATTGTAATATTCACACCTGAATCATAAGATTCAGGTCACATGCTTGGGATATTATTCCCTAAATCAAGCAGCAAACGGTTTTAGACTAAAGACACGTCAAAATTGGAAGCTCTAATCACATACTTGGAAAACAACTCAAGTGATATTAAAAAGCCAATGCTTTGGAAGAGGTGAAAAGAATTCCTCTATAAGAGAATGCTACTTGCTGGAGAAAAAAAATGGTAGGAAAATAAAAACAATGAAAGATTTAATACGGTGGTCTAGTTAAGCACTTACCTTAATGAGAATCAAGCCTCCAATAGAGTAGTAAAAGTCAAGCAGGGACCTTGCATCCTTCAAAACAAACTGGAGTTTGGAACCAAGGCCCTTCAAAGAAACAGTATAATCAGAATTGCTGCAGCAAACTGCCGACAAAGATTTTATAGTATATACAAATGAATTGCAACGCTGGCATGAACTTGTTATGTGTCAGATGAAAGGTTACCTCAAAAGCTCTCGCGTCAATCGAACATCTCAGAATGCTATTGACTATCAGAGCATAGAAGAGGTCCTTTGCTTTAGCAGATTGTGATGCAAGGGCCTCCACAACGAGTGGGCATGTTGCTGGACTTGTATCAGCAATTTTATCTATTCCACGTATCCGAGATGCTCTTCTTGGTGCCTCATAAGTGTCTTCCAAACTAGAATGAATAACACAAAATCAGAAAAAATACAAATGTATTTCCTAAAGAGTTTGGTAGCCAAAGTTCAAATATTAAGTGTGTAGCTAAATCAGTGAGATATTTTGGAAATAAAATTATGCATACATTCTTCTGTGGTGCATACATGTTGAATATGCATGCTGACATGAGGAGTTACGTTGTAGTATGGGTTGGTTATTGCTATTGTTTGACTGTAGTTATTGTGTCAGTCACTAAATCATTGTCCAATTATTGAGCTGGTTAGGAAGTTAAGGGCACATGTCATTTATGTATTAGATTGATGGAATAGGTAGTTTTCTGTAATGCTTTAAATGTATTTGAATGCAATGAGAAAAAGAGAAGCTAGTATTATTCTATTCAACTTCACTTCTGTGTGACCTGAAGGAGTTAGTAGATGCAGCATAAATACTTTTCAATACTCCCCATTGTGTGGAGCCCACTTCTCAACACTCCCCCTCGAGTGGAACCTGGTTGGTGCACTTTTGGCGACATGCATTTCTTTTAATGCCATGTTGTTCCTCCCGAGATTCGAACTCGTGACCGGTTGGCTCTGATACCATATTAAATTTCCTTTACTAACCACTACCAAAACCTCAAGGTGTTTGTATAGGCGATATAAATACTTTACAATACTCCCCCTCAGGTGGAGCCCACTTCTCAACACACAAGTGGTATTTATATGAGCCAGACCATATTTTAGCACAAAAAATAATGAAAATAAGGAAACCATCAAAGGAAACAAATCCAACTACCATTCCTTTCGCATAGATAGAATAAGATTTAACTTAAACAAACAAAGAAGGTATTTGAGGCAAGCTCAGTATAACAGGTCATACAGCAAACAATTTAAGGGCGTGTTTGGCCATTAACTAGTTAAAGTAAAGTAAAGTGAATCCAGATAATAAATGACAAGGGGTCATATCAAAAGTACACAATTTCAAATTTTCCTCCGAATTTTTCAAAAAAAGTCAAAAAAAACATCATTTCTCCACTAAAAGACAAAAAAAAACTCCACTTTTCTATACAAAAAGTAAAAATGATTCCATACCAAACAACTAAAAACAAAACACCATCATAACACCTTATATTTTATTCTCTCCCGATTTGATGGTTCACCTCACCATACTTCAATTCACCATACATATAAACAGGCCCTAAAAAGTACACAAGCTGTAATATTTTTATGAAAAGAAATTGAATGAAATGGAAATTTCAACTTAACAAAAAGTATAAGGAAATAGAAGTACAAGAATTAGCAAAAGATGAAACAGAGCAACCAAATGAATTCAACAAAATGCTGTAAACAAGATGCAAAGACTATGAATGATATAATCTTGGAGATTTGAAGCCATAATAAATTCAGTTCATTTTAAAAAAAAAAAAACTCATATTCAATTCATGACAACAATAACAATAGATAGTGATAACGAGTTGATACACTGAACTCGGCAATAAAAAGTCCAACCAAGTTTTGTCCCAATGAGGACAATGGGAACACCATGCACAAAATGTTTCAGTTCACGTATCCGCTTGAAAAGAGAAACATGTGTCACTAATGAGGGAAAGATAAACTGTCAATAAAACAAATAGAAGACTCCAGTATTTCAGAATGAACCATATAATATTGCTTACCATCTTTTCAACATTTTCATAGCTAGTCTTGCTGATGAGAAAGAATGCCATTAGAAAAACATCTGCACCACAATAGCTTAGAGGTCTTAAATATGCTGCAATCCTCGTAATCTGTTTCATAGAGCCGCAAAATAAGACCCACAAAATACACTTTTCTAGCCAAAGAAAATAAAAAATTAATAAAGGGAAAATTTGATAGAACGCATGGAATAGTTAAACAATGCACCTATTTTATCCCACCATCCTAGATTATTAGTGCTCCCATCCACTACCACATTTGCACTGAAATTGTCGAAAACAGTCGGTACATAACCCTACTCAATGAATATTTATTAGATTGAGACTACAGAAAAATAACTACTTCACACCTACTCCTAAATGGAATAATGTCAATATGGCTTGAGACAAAGTTCTTGAACAATGAAGTTTTTTTAATATAACCAATGCTTGAATTAATGTGGGAAAAGAAAATTCATCATTTCATGTGTGAATTAAAAGTAAAGCTCAATTTCTGACTTACCATGCTAAAAATAAAAAGATTCATGATTTCATGTAAAAATATGATTTTCAAAGAATTTTGACTTGAATTCAAACTTTGTCGCATGAAAACATGAAATAATGAATTTCCAATAAAATCAAGCATGAATTGATGAATAAGTCCTTAATTGCTAAAAATTAACAATGAAAATGTGCATTTTTAAGAAATTATCACCCCCCAACCAGCATTTAGCTAGTCCAGAGAAAGAAATGCGAACTAGGGTATGACTCTTACCTAATATAAGAAAAGTAAATGAAAAAAAAAAGTAAAAAAAATGGCCACATTCACTGGCACTCTCGACCTGCATTTAGCGTGGGCAGCAAGTCCTTAAACCCTTTCGGTTGCCCCAAGTGGACGAGTTGTGCATCGTGAGGGTTTGCAGTGAATATGCGCCCACAAAATTCATAACACCTAAAACCAAAAATAATGAAAGAAATTTTTCAAAAGAAAATTTATAATCATTAGATATATTCAAATCTTTAGAAAAATCGAAATTAGGCAATTTTGAAACCCGGTTCGCCAATCCCATCTTTGGAAATAAGTTTTCAAAAATCATGCCAAAAAATCCCCAAATATAGTGTTCCACCTGCCCTTATCCTATTTTTAAAACTGAACCTATTATTTCCTCACAGGGGTTTTCATTCATATTTTCAATCAAATCATCCAAAAAATTAGCAAATAATACTTCGCATTCAAAACTTTTGAAAATATATATAATTATCTATTGAATAATCTGGTCCACCTAGACTTAGCAAAAAAGCAGGTTTCCACTCGAGGCAACCATGACAGCTTTCACACTACTATTTTTTAAAAGGCTAGAAATTTTCATTTCTAGACTCGGTTACATAGATATTGGGGAGCATACCCAAATCTTACGTAACTTCGTTCACGGTCCACAACAATAGGCAGCCCTTTTCATGCCATGACGGTTTTCGCACTAGTGTTTTTCAAAAGGCCGAAAATTTTCATTTCTAGACTCGGTTACATAGATATTGGGGAGCATACCCAAATCTTACGTAACTTCGTTCACGGTCCCCAACAATAGGCAGCCATTTTTCATGTGCCCGAAGTGATTCACTAGTATGTGGAAAAACCCACTCAAATGAACTAGGAAACTAGGTAAAACTAAGTTTTGGTTTTCGTTCATATTTTTAATCAAATCGTCCAAAAAATTAGCAAATAATAGCTTCGCATTTAAAACTTTTGAAAATATATATAATTCTCTATCGAATAATCTGGTCCACTTAGACTTAGCAAAAAAGCAAGTTTTCACTCAAGGTAACCATGACGGCTTTCGCACTACTATTTTTTAAAAGGCCGGAAATTTTCATTTCTAGACTCGGTTACATAGATATTGGGGAGCATACCCAAATCTTATGTAACTTCGTTCACAATCCCCAACAATAGGCAGCCCTTTTCATGCCATGACAGCTTTCGCACTACTATTTTTCAAAAGGCCGGAAATTTTCATTTCTAGACTCGGTTACATAGATATTGGGGAGCATACCCAAATCTTACGTAACTTCGTTCATGGTCCCCAAACAATAGGCAGCCCTTTTCATGTGCCCGAACTGATTCATTGGTATGTGGAAAAATCCACCCAGATGAACCAAGAAACTAGTAAAACTAAGTTTTGGTTTTCTTTCATATTTTTCAATCAAATCGTCCAAAAAATTAGCAAATAATAGCTTTACATTTAAAATTGTAGAAAATATATACGACTCTATTGAATAAGTAAAAAAAAAGGTTCCTCTCAAGGTGACCATGACGGCTTTCACACTACTGTTTTTCAAAAGGCCGGAAATTTTCATTTCTAGACTCGGTTACAAAGATATTGGGAAGCACACCCAAATCTTACGTAACTTTGTTCACGGTCCCTAACAATAGACAACCCTTTTCATGCCATGATGGCTTTCGCACTACTGTTTTTCAAAAGGCCGGAAATTTTCATTTCTATACTCGGTTACATAGATATTGGGGAGCATACCCCAATCTTACGTAACTTCGTTCACAGTCCCCAACAATAGGCAGCCCTTTTCATATGCTCGAATTGATTCACTAGTATGTGAAAAAATCCACTCAGATGAACCAGAAAACTAGTAAAACTATGTTTTGGTTTTCGTTCATATTTTCAATCAAATCGTCCAAAAATTTAGCAAATAATATCTTCGCATTTAAAACTTTTGAAAATATATATAATTCTCTATTGAATAATCTGGTCCACATAGACTTAGCAAAAAAGCAGGTTTCCACTCAAGGCGACCATGACGGCTTTCGCACTACTATTTTTTAAAAGGCCGTAAATTTTCATTTCTAGACTCGGTTGCATAGGTATTAGGGAGCATACCCAAATCTTACGTAACTTCACGATCCCCAACAATAGGCAGCCCATTTCATGCCATGATGGCTTTCGCACTACTGTTTTTCAAAAGGCTGGAAATTTTCATTTCTAGACTCGGTTACATAGATATTGGGGAGCATACCCAAATCTTACGTAACTTCGTTCGCGGTCCCCAACAATAGGCAGCCCTTTTTATGTGCCCGAATTGATTCACTGGTATGTGGAAAAATCCACCCAGATGAACCACGAGACTAGTAAAACTAAGTTTTGGTTTTCTTTCATATTTTCAATCAAATCGTGGAAAAAATTAGCAAATAATAGCTTTACATTTAAAACTATAGAAAATATATACGACTCTCTATTGAATAAGTAAAAAAAAAAAAAGGTTTCCTCTCAAGGTGACCATGACGGCTTTTGCACTACTGTTTTTCAAAAGGCCGGAAACTTTCATTTCTAGACTCGGTTACATAAATATTGGAGAGCATACCCAAATCTTACGTAACTTCGTTCACGGTCCCCAACAATAGGCAACCCTTTTCATGTGCCCGAATTGATTCACTAGTATGTGGAAAAATCCACCTAGATGAACCAGGAAACTAGTAAAACTAAGTTCTGATCTTCTTTCATATTTTCAATCAAATCGTCAAAAAAACAGCAAATCATAGCTTCGCATTTAAAACATTTGAAAATATATACGACTGTGTTTTTGTGAAAAATCATAGCTTCGCATTTAAAACTTTTGAATATATATATGGTTGTGTTTTTTTTGAAGGGATCAAAATTCAGCACTTTTTCGAAAAACCTTTCCATAAACAAAATGGCAAACCAAATCTAATTTCGCCTACTTTTTCAAAATTCCCAAGATTTTCAGTATCTTCAGTTCATAAAAATAACTGTGAAAATTTTCCCTCTCTGAAACCAAAATAAAGTTAGCAAAAATGAAAAAAAAATCCTAGCAAGCAAATTTTTTTCTAAAAAGCAAAAATGTGTAAAAATTCTATCTAACACAGGACAGGTGTGGTTGTCCCCACCGCTCAACCTAAGATGAACATCATCCTCGATGTTATGCATGCAATGCAGTACATATGAAAATGTAACATGCGAGGAAAGAAAAATAATAAAGGGTAAAGTGGAAGAAGGTACCTGACATGTGTTCTGATCCGCTTCCTGTCCATGGTTAGAAAAAAATTTGCAAAAAGAATATATATGTACAAAAAGGGAGGGAAAACTGAGAAGCTTGGAGTTGAAATCATCGTCTTCGAAATAAAGGGAGAACGCAGCTCCTTTGTTAGGTCAGTGCTAATATCGGTGTTATTTTATGTTGATTAGAAATGTTTGTTTGATTACCGATATTGCACTATAGAAAATAATTCTCTTCTTTCTTTTTTATTTTGATCTTGGAATCTGCTATAGAACTTTCTTTCGCTCAGACAATTCAACTCTTATGAAAAGATACCATTGAAAAAAAAAACTCCTATGAAAAGATTGTCTTTAGCCATGTTTGACCTGGTCAAGAGTCATTATTTATAGCAAATAAAATCAGTTCGGTATTTTTTTTATGGTGATTAAATATAATGTTGATTCTCTTTAAGGGATAAATAAAATAATCCCTTATAATTTGTTTATACAGAATGTGCACTGTTCGTTAATTACTACTGATTTAGAAGCCTTCTTGGAAGCTTTTTTCATTGTTAATTAGGTGCTACTCATTTTTAATGTTGACCAATAACAATGTTAATTTGATTAAAGATACCATTGGGTCCTAACGAAAACCAAGGACTTCTTTTATATAAATTTATCTAGATGAGGAAATGCTTTCGGATCTAGGTTACCTTGTGTTGCATTAGTCTTTCGATTTGAGAGATGGGTCTATTGACAAGGCACGTCTCTATATTTTTTTAATTAAATAATAGATATTAGGAATTATGGATATGCTCTATGAACACCCAACTCACAAGGAACTTCCAAATCCCGCATGCTTCACTCCAACCCATCCCTTATAATATTCTTATCGTCTTAGTCCCCCTCTATGAGACAGAATTCAATAAAATAGGAAGGCAAAAAAAAAAACACAATTTACAGTCCAAGGAATTTTTTTTTTGTCCTATAAAATTTTAAAAAATGAGAACGAAAAAGAGAGATAAGTTCCTAATTAATTAATGCATTTTGGCTATATGAGATGCTGCTAAACATAAAAAGGAGCTATTTCTTCAAAATTCTCATTACCTGACTCCATTTCCTTGCTTCTTGATACCACCTAATTACACTGCACTTTTAAGAAAATTACAATAATTAAGACCAAATTAACATCAAAATCTATAACCTGATTCAGATAAAAATACTGTAATAAATAAAAGGAATCGTGATTCATCCAAAACATACTTTTCACAGTACCCTCTGAGAGCATTTGCACATATTTCCGTTCAGAAGTATTGAAAATTGAGAACATGGGATGTAAAGCAAGGGTTAAATCATCTCTCCTAAAGAATACAATCACCCACGTCTCTAATCATGCATGTGGCTCTAACAAACACAAAAAACACCAAAAATTACATGCCAAGATTCAACTTTTAAAACATAAATTCTAATGACAGTTACATTGATTGATTTCAATAAAAAAGTCACAGACTCATAATATGCTTATCCAGTGATTTCAATAAAAAAAATTACAACTCGTGAAATAACATTTGGATCTTGAATATGCTTATCCAGTGAACTGCACATCCAAGGACGCTTGGCCATAATTAGAACCTTTACTAAAAAACAGCAAGGAGATTCAGTGGTTTCAGAAAATAAGCATGGCTGAAAAGAAGGTATGAACAGAAACTACTGTCCAATAATATGACAATGGGAAAACAGCAGGTGGTCTTCCAAAAGTCCAAATTTGTGAAAATGGGGGTGCCCTCGAAACACTACGCAGTACTAGTTGTGAAAAAATGCAGCAAAATGTTGAACCACTCGTAGATCAGTCGTAAGGCACCTTAGCCTCACAGTACGGACCAGGGATCCATCCCTCATCCTAAGTTGAGATATCACTCCTTGTACAAATGAATTAGAAATAAGAATATATAAATAAAGCAACAACATAGACAAGCTCACTGAAATCTTAGGCCGTTATTTTTATCCATAATCTTATGTATTCAATTACATGAAACAAGCAGGTCCTAAGTAAAAACAACCAAAGATGCCATGAAATCTAAAAAATATAAAACAAATAATATAATACAGTCTAATAAAATGTTGAATAGGTAGATATTAAAGAGAAGAACAGATCCATGCCGACTACCATCAACCATCACTTGCAAAGAATTAACATAATTCTTATCTAAATGAAGAAAAGCATTAATTTTTTTTAAAGAGTACACTCAAACATCAATCAGTTTAATTTGGATAATTGAAGTAGAAATAACCCATGGGGCTTGTAACCTCACAAAAAAATTAAATGACAAAAGCCAAAAGAATCTAAATCCTCCAAGCATCCTTATGTAAATCAACAGAAGGGAAAAAAGAAAAAAATAGACAACCCGACACCCAAATAAACCCCAAGAGCACTTGAATGCAGTATTATTTCCATTCTACCAAATCTACCAAAATTACCACCACCAATCCAACTGATATTCGCCGCCTTTTTTTTATCGCAATATTGCAATAAACTTCATATATAAAACCATTAACTTTTGGAGCCTTAAATAGATAGTGGTTTATTAAGTTATATGAACCTTTCCTAATTCAAGACTTCATAGAACGGGCAAGTCACAAAGGGACCGAAATCAACAAGATAATAGCAGCCACTGCTCAATTCAACGGAGTCTTCTTTGCAGCAGCAACTAGTTCAAATGTATAAGGATATGTGACAAACTTGGCCATAATTACCTCGATCCACTTGAAATATATCAAAAGAATTCAACACCCATATTGAGGCAGGAGAGATAAATTTAGTTCAAAACATGGAATCAAGTGCCAAGGTCATTATAGATTGGATTACCCTATTAGAACCAAAAGGTTCTAGATTTTCAAGGGATCTAAATCAGAAAATGAGTTGATCAATTGATTCCATCCATAGATCCCCATTTCTTATCGAATGGGCCCAACAATGCAAGCAATTTCATGTATTTGACACACCTGAACATGACCCACACTACACCCATATTGGTTGTCCAAAGTCCGTGTTGACACCAAAAATGTCACTTTGCCTCTTCAAGATCCAAAGAGCTACATGAAGTCGCAACCTGCCATAAATAGGCAATGCTACTTCCAAAAATCAAATCTTGTCAGAATCAAACAAAAACTGCAAGATCCTTCAAGACAGCCAAAAGAGGAGTACACAAGAAGTTTCGGGCCATTTCAAAATCATTTGGCCTAACTTCGCTTCTTCGACAGCTGAAAAGGAGCTCTCGGCGGCAAAAGCATCGGAGACACCAAATCTTCGATCAGAGCCGATGGATGGTCTCAAAATACTTCCAAAAGGCTCCACGTCAAGTTCCGAGTCAAACCGACAACGTTTGACCCTACATCAACCCTCGAACAGCTAAATCAAGCCTCTCGGCGGCGAGAACCACCGAGGCCATTACTCATCAGATAGAGCACATGGACGGCTTCAAAATGCTTATAAAGGGCTACACGTCAAATTTCAGGTCATTTCCACAACATTTGACCATAGTTTGACGCTCGGAAGTCAAATCAGGCCTCTCGGCGGCAAAGCTCTCCGGGACCATGATTTCCAAGACAGAGCCTATGGATCATCTTAAAATGACTCCAATAGGTTCCCTGTCAAATTTCAAGTCAATCGGACATCGGTTGACCGCACATCAAACCGCGACATCTTCATCGCGACAAAAGCGAGTCTACTGGTGATAGGACCACAAACGGCTTCAAAACTCAAACAAAAGCCTATGGTTGGTCTTATTTATCGCTCAGGAGGCTTCACACCAAATTTCAGGTCATTTCGACATCATTTGTCCCAGTTTCAGCTTCTGACGGAAAATCGGCAGCTCTGCGCGACAAAGTCTTCGGCTTTCTCAGGAAATTGGAAACTTTGCAAAATAAAATGCAAGGATTCTCATCAGGTTTCCTACAAAGAAATCAGGCCAATAAATGGTCAAAATTTCAAGGAAAAGTACAGGAGAAAAAAGAATCGAAAAACAGCAAAAACAGACACAAAACGGGACAAAAAGGGGGAAGAACCCCCCAGGGTCGCAGACCCCTGCGACCCTGGCCCAGGGTCGCCGGCGACCTTGGAGACCGGGGTCGCCGGGAAGGCCCCGGAAACCCCGGTTTTCGCCGTTTTTTCGCGATTCGAAGAGCCCAGCCTCTGGTACTTTCCAAAATTCATGCTTTTGAGACACCAAATCCTCTGACATCCGTCCAAAACACGGGTTAATCATCAAGAGTATCGAAAACAATATTGATCGCCACCCGGTCAACCAAAAAAAGTGTGCTTTCTACCCGACCGATCTAGAAATCGACAGGACAGATGGCACCGACCCGCTGTTGGCAACAAACACCTGAAATTACATGGTCATCTGATGTCGATCTACATGAAGATCCATCGATGATCATCACCAGAAGAATCCCAAAAGACGCGGCACGGCCCGCGACTCTTCAGCTGCTCGGCGACCACTTAATGTGATTAATTGACTAGCTTTATTACAGTCATTAATCCATTTCTTTGGACGGACCAATCAGAAGCAAGCATCCGGGAGTTACAAGTCAAGAGATTCATGGCATTTAACCCATGAAACTCCTCCCATCATGGCGATTAAAGGCGATTAAATGCCCTCAATCTCCTCCGGCCAATCAGAAGCCAAGAAAAAGGAGTTACAAAATAAAGAATTCAATCTTGTAACTCCTCCCTTTATGTAGCTTTATGACAATTAAAGCTCATAAACCCTCCTAAAATGGCCACCTAAAAGCCTATAAATAGGAGAGCTCTCCAAGAAGAAAGAATCATCAGAGAAAAAAGCACAAACACACAGACAGACAGAAGCACGGAAATTCAGAGAAGGAAAAGAGAGAAAACTCTGCGGAAGTTCTACACCGGCCACCGCTACAAGGTGACAAAAGTCCCTTGGGGGGTACTCCCCCCCAAGGTCCTTGCCTTCTCCTCCTGCCTCCAATGGCTTAGATGTGGCTTTTTAGCCCGTCTACTCGGCTTTTTATTGGACATAGGACCTCCTTTTGGTCTTTGTCCTCTTAAAACCTGAGGTTATAGCCAAGCCAAGCGAATCAATAGCATCCTCTGTTCTCATCTGCATGGATGATGGCGAAGCCCACATATGGCTTGCGACCGTCAATCTAAACGAGTCCCCCACAATCTCCTGAGAAGTTAGATCCTCCTTTTCTTGCTTTTCATTGTAGTTTGTGTTTTTTCAAAAGAGACAAAAATCACAACTCTTGTCTTTGATTATTGATAAGGATTGTAAATCGGCTATAAACGCCAATATCGGCTATAAACGCCAAAAAATCGGCTATAAACGCCAAAATCGGCTATAAATGCCAAAAAAATCGCCTTTCACGGCAAACCAAGAAAAATGTCTCTTTTCTTAAATATATGTGCAATGGAAAACTTGAAAGAAGTTGATTTCCTTTTTACTTGCGAAGGTTGATCTCCGGATCACCACTTGCAATTCCGAGTAAAATAGAAAATCTGGCACACCCACACAAAAAAAGAAATGTTGATGCACGCCCCTGCCCCCCCTGGTTACGAAAGGGTCGGAACCAAACGGACTCCCACGTCCGCCGACCCTCGGTAGGAACCGAGCAGGAGCGCGATCCATCAAGCTGGCACACCCGTTGGGACTCGTTTATTTGAGAACACGATGCTAGAAATGAAATACTTGCATATCATATATTTTGCTCTATGCTTATATTTCTTTTCTCGATTCCTTGGCTACTTTATAATTGGTGGCCTATGTTGAATTCCGCATCTAAAAAAAATGAGATGAGATTTTTTGTTTGGAAATTTCTAATTCTTTGAATTTATTTCCACTCTTTCTCTTTTCAAAAAAAAAAAAACACAAAAAAAATCAGATTTTTCAGTTTGGATTCAAAATTGAGAAACTTTGATCCTCTCCCTTCCGGGCACTGGCGGTCACAGAAATCGCTGAGACCGTGTTCGGATCGGGGATTGGGCCATCGTTTCTCTTCGATGAGTTCATTAAAGATCTAAAAAAAAATATAATTAAAAAAAATTAGATTTCTCATTTTGGATTCAAAATTGAGAAACCTTGATCCGTTCCTATCGTTCATCGCGCTTGCAGAAATGTTGAGCCTGTTCGACTAAGGTTTTGGGCCATCGTTTCTCTTCGATGAGTTCATTAAAAAATATATAATAAAATAAAAATAAAAATAAAAAAAAAGACATAGACCACTAAGGTTAAACCAACTGTGTTCTTTGATCATGGTTGATTCAAAGAAAAGCCTTGTCCAGAGTGTGGAGACAACTTGACTGTTCTAGGCAGGGGTCCTCCAAACGGGTTCATTAAGTAATCCTACCCTTACCTGGGGGCGATTCTATCAATCAAGATTTCATAAGACCGGGTTAGGAGGCCTATGTGTACTCTCTCGTCTTTTAAATAAATTTTTTTTAAAAAAAATATAAAATTTTTAAAAAATAAAAATTTTAAAATAAAAAATAAAAAATAAAAAAAAATTTCAAAAAAAAATCTTAAAAAAAGAAAAATATAAAAAAATAAATAAAAAATAAAAAAAATGATTTTAAAAAAAAAAATCTTCAAAATCTTCAAAAAAAAAAAAACTTCCGTCATTTTGGTTTAGATTGGAGAAATCTTGGTCTTCTCCTTTCTGAGCACTGGCGCTCGCGGAAATCGCTGAGCCCGTGTTCAGATTGGAGTGCCTTTTGCTCTCTTTGATGAACCCGAGATTGACTTTTCAAAAAAAAAAAAACTCGTCATCTTTAGATTCAGATCCGAGAAATTATGGTTCATTTCTTTCTGAGCACTGGCGCTTGCGGAAATCGCTGAGCCCGTGTTTAGATTGGAATACCATCGGCTCTCTTTGATGAATCCAATTTTGACCTTTCAAAACAGAGAATCCCATCTCATAGATGCGGTCTCAAAACATTTGTGTCTAGCGGTATTAGTACGCCCTTTTAGGGTCTACTGTATTGCGACCGGCACATCTGTAACTCCAACTTTATATTCTTCTTACCTCGAGCAAGCTCTGCTTCTCGATAAGTCGAATTTAAGTTCACAATTGCTTCTAGCAGTCACTGGGATGCCCATTCTGGGCTTACCATACCTACGATCAGAACAATTGTACCCTCTATGGCTTTTGCCTTCTTCATGTTGCTTGGGTCATCTTCCTCTAGCAATTTGAAAAGACGAAACCATAGAACTTCCCATTTATGATCATTATATTCTTGTGATTACTAATGGATGTGGTCTTGTTTCAGAAATTTTTGAAAAAACTAACAATGGCAGCTTCACTAACCATTACTTTCGATGAAAACAAGCACCAACTCATGCTTCAACAGAAGCAAACCTCGCGCACTTACAAGCGCCCCATCAGCATCAACTCCCTCGGCAACTCTCTGAACTCCGGGTCGACCTCGACTCCCCGGACTATCGTCTTTGGGACGCTGGGACCATTCCCACTTCATGAGGAACAAACTGCTCCCTCCAAGAAGCAGAAACTCGCCTCTCAACGTGTCATTACCGTGACACCAAAGGCGAGCACCAGAAGGCCTGAAGCCCGTGGCAGCCCCACGAAGCCTCGACCTGCAAGCAACCAGGTCTATCCCATGACTTGGTCCCCGAGACCTTCACCAAAGCAAAGAAGGTCCCAAACATCCACTAAGCCAGCATTCCTGGCCCCACTCAAGGAGAACCAGTTCTACCCGCTTGCTTACATGAAAGAGGAGAGACCCATCTCCAACCTGACTCTCAAGTCATCCCAGCATGAGCCGGCTTGTTCCTACAAGCCCAAAATCAGATCATGCATCACAAGGCCTCTACAAGCACCTGCTAAGGCCTACAAACCTGCAGTTCGACCCTTCATCTCTACAGGGGCCGAACTCCAAAAATTCAAAGCTTCGCTGCAACAGGCGAAGGACAGGGTTCGCATCCTGTCCTTGCCCAGCTGCAAAGAAGACAGGCTCGGCTGCTGCGCCCGAGGGAGCACATCCTTCATCATCAAAGCCCAGCCAGAGCTGACCGAAGCTCAAATTGCTCGTCGCATATGCCGCCGCGCGTCGTATAGACAAAAGAGACTAGAGAAGCGAAGGACCCAGCCTCCTACACTTCAAGTCTCTCCCAAATGGGTCGAAAAAGAAAGACCCAACCAAGTTGTTGCCGTCCATATGGTTGGAAAAACCAGAAGGCGCCAAAAATCAGCAACAAAAATCCATGTCCGACGTCCGATGACCCGTAACGTCTCAAGGACAAGAAGACATTCAGAAGAATCCCCTGCTCCTTCAAGCAAAGGATAGCAGAGTGATCCTTCCTCAAGCTCTTCTTCAAAAAGAATGAGCCCCAGCTCAGTCACCAGGACAGTTTCTTCATTCGAATCACGAAGGATGAATGTTTTGGCTACAAATTCTGAGCCACCACCCCGCAATCCACCTCCAGAAGATGCGATCACTCGCATCCAGCAGTTGGAACAGGGCCAGCAGAGGATTGAAACTCTGATGGAAAACCTTCTCCTCGCCTTCCAAAATCAGGCGAACAATGAACCTCCTCCGAATAATCAAAACGACGAGGTAAATGGAGAAGAAAATGAGTCACGTGCCCTTACCAAAAAGGACGTAGACAGTATCCTCGCCAAAGCAAAAGAAGAGGATATACTCAAGGAGCATGGGATCAAGCCACCATATCCCTTATGGATGGACTCGGTCCCGTTCCCCACCAAATTCAAGCATCCTACTCTCCAAACATATATGGGGAAAGGATCAGCCAGACAGCACGTCATCCACTTCAAGATCCGGACGGGAGCTATCGCGGATGCACTCAAGATCCGCCTCTTTGCAAGTACCCTAAAAGGTACGGCCTTCGATTAGTACTCCACTCTGCCGGAGGACTCGATCCAAAACTGGGCCATGCTAGAGACACGCTTCCTGACTCACTTCAAAGGTGAAGATCATCCCGCTACTATGGCTCAGCTGTGCAGCCTAAAACAGGGGGAGAATGAATCAACATATGACTTCATTCACAAGTGGAAAGCAATGGCATACAAATGCTTTGATGTATTGCCACAAGCGTCGCTAGTCGACATCTGCCGAAACAACATGAGAGCCAGAATCCGCTCCATGATCATCGGCAACAAATCAAAAAACCTGGGAGAACTCCTAGAAGCTTCCATGGAAGCTGAAACGGTGATTAAAGACCTCAACAGTCAAAAATCATGAAGAAAAGAGCCGACCGCCATTGCAACCTCTAAACCAAAGAAAAAAGAGGTCCTCAATGTGCAGACCAAGTCAGCTCCTCAGCCACCAAAGAAAGCTGAAAACAAAGTTGCTGGTAAGAGACCTGAACTCTCAGATGCCTTCAAAGAACGAGTAGAGAAGAAATACCCGTTTGATGAAGACGTTGATGAAATCTTCGGGGCTCTTGTGGCAAACGGCAAGCTCACCTTGCCTGAACCAAAAAGACCGGGTGATGTTGGCAAAACCAACGATCCTCGGTACTGTCCATACCACCAGATGATCTCGCATCCTCTCAATCAATGCTTCGTTGTGAGAGAGAAAATAAACGAGATGTGGAAAAACGGAGTCATCACCTTTGACAAAAACTATGGGTTTGCCTCCGTCAACATGGTGACATGTGGACAAACATCAAAATCACCGAAGAAGAAGTTCACTACTTCCATCAAGGTGATAAACTCAATCCAAGCGTCCGAGGAACTGGTTCCTTACCCGACACCAGACGGACAAACGATATGGGTACATCCCGATCTCCTGGAAGATGAAAATTGGGAGGTCGTGAAAACAAAGCCTACAGCTCAACAGCGAAGGCAGGCTAGGAAGTATCTCCTCAAGCTCAAACGGCAAGAGAAGACCCAGCCAAAACTCGAGGTCAAAGAAAAGGCAGAGGCTTCCTCTACCGCTTCACTAGAGGCAACAAAAACATCCCTTCCAGAGACTTCAAAGGGGGTAAGGAAATTCACTCTCAGTGATTTCATGCCACCTCAATTCAAAGAAGCCATGCAGGAGGCATCATACTCTTGCAATTCGGTAGTTGGATTCTCCATTGACGGATACGAGTCCAGCGACACCGATGATGGATTCGAATCCAACTACACAGATGAGTGGGAGGAGTCCCTTGAAACAGGAAAATATCTTTCCGATGAAGAATGGGTTCCTGAGTCTCATCTTATGCCAGTAATCTGGTATAACCCCCTACAGCCACAAGGATCCTGGTCTGATGATGAAGAAGACCAAGAAGCTGTACAAGAAAATGCTGCTGACTCAGCACCTCTCATTACTCCAGTGGAAATCAACCATGTTGAGCCACAAAGAGTTGATGAAGAAGAAGATCCGGCTCCCATGCCTGATCTTGAAGAATATGCAAGGATCTTGCAGCGACTCGCTCTAGAACAAGAGCAAGAACGCGTCAACGAGCCTCCTCGCAACCCAGAGCCTGAAGTCCCTGAAGACCACCGGGTACATTCTCCCTTAACTCCTGAAAATGGAGAAAATTGCTGGATAGACGATCCTCTTACATCCGAGGATGAGTCTGACTCCGATCAGGCAACGTCTCCCGTCAAAGCTTCCTGTAATGTGATAATTCGGGATTATAGCTCTTCCGAAGCATCTTCTGATGAGAGCACTTACACTCCGGCGACGCCTAGCAATGTATCTTCTGAAGCCACCTCGTCTCACGTGACTTTCACTGAGATGACACCCTCTCAGGTTTCTTCTCCTGAGACTGTGACTTCAAAGTTCACACCCTTCCTGACTGAAGAATTCCCAGCCATTGATCTTGGGATGATGAATTAGTCAACGAAGAAGAAAGGTTGCTGGATGCTGTTCAGGACTTGTTTCCGGAAAATGCTCCGTGCAACACGATCACTGAGGATGGCAACTCTGCTGCTGATTCATCCTCAGCAAATGAAAAACAACAGCCTCTTGATCCTGAAGACAATCTTCCAAACGAAGACCCTTCTCAAGAAGCTCTCAAAGTTGGTAGAGGCACTCGCTCTGGCCGGGACTACCATAAAAATTACAACCAATCTTCCTTTACATATGTAAATCCTTCGGGAAAAGATGTTGTAAGCGCCCCTAGTGGCAACAATGATGAACATGCAGGCCCTAAGGAGGCTTTCAAGTATGACTTGATTGAACACTTCAAGCACATACCTGCACGTCTGCACATCCTAGATTTGTTGCGAATGTCTCCGCACACTCGTGATAATCTCATTTCGGAATTACAAAAGCTGAATGAGGATGTCGACAAATATGCCCCGCAAGTCCTCCAAATTGAAATGGATTACCGGGTCAAAAACTCAGAAGCCTCCTCAAAGGGAGAAAAGAAGAAAACTGAGGGATCATGCATTGAATGCCTCTCGGTTAAAAAAGCAGCCAGTGCAACCATCGCCTTCACAAAGGACGACCTCCTACTTGGTGAAACCAGGCATAACCGACCCCTATACTTCACAGGGTATATCAAGGAAATGCCTATGCACAGAGTTCAGATCGACCCAGGTTCTGCACTCAACCTCATCTCCACATCGGCTCTTGAAGAGTTGGGCATCCCACCCAGCAAGCTGAGCCACACATCTGTATCTATCTTTGGATACGATGGGAGTACTCAAAGGCCTATCGGCAAAATCAGGTTCAAGTTGCAGATCGGTGATCTTATCTCTGAGGTCACAGTGTATGCAATAAAAACCCCTTCATGCTACAACATCCTTCTCGGACGCCCTTGGATCCACGAGAATGGTGTTGTCCCTTCAACTCTACATCAATGCATCAAGTTTGTTGGCGACGACGGCATGATACATCGAGTCTTTGCAGACAGAAAACCCTTCAAAGGTAAAGAAGTCCACTTCGCAGACTCACAGATGTATGAAGGTGAAAAAGAAGAAGAGGAGAAGCACACAGCATCCTTTGCCGAAAATCTCCAGAAAGATAAAGGCAAAGCTCCTCAACAATCACCGGAGGAAAACAAACCATCCGGTAAATCTAAAGAGAGCATGCAAACTCCCTTCATCATCTCCCTCAAATCTTCAAAGCCTTTAGTCATCACAACTAAAGTGAAGAAGGCAAAACAAAAGCCTGGGGGCAAATTTGTTGTCTCTTTCATGTCTATCATGCAAGACACGGACTCGGATTCAGAGCCGGAAGACGACGCATCGTCAAGCCAAGCTGACACTCAGCAAGTTCAGCCTGCTCTCACTCCAATGGAGATAACTTCTTACATAGAAAATCCTACGTCAGCTTTCTTCGTTGTTCCAGCAACTTCAGCAGAGAAAAAGCCGATCTTCTTCCATAGATCGGATGCTTCTTCATCAAACTCCATGCTTGAACCTTTCCAAAATGAAGGTATGCCTCAACTATCCTTATACAGTTCTGTGGCACAAGCTATTATGAAGAAAATGGGCTATGACGCTCAAAACCCAGTCGGTTTGGGAGAAGGACGCGGTATTCTCACGCCATTGGGGCCCATCTTGACCAAAAGCCAGCTGGAAGATTGGAGACTCTATGGCTATGTAGAAAAGTCTTCACACGGGTTAGGGTATGATCCTGACACTCCCTTGAGACAGTTGACACAAAGGCTTAAAAGTCAATATACTGACCAAGCCTCAACCTCTCAAGTCCATGAAGACATCGATCTCCCTGGATATCTTTTTGATGAGTCACCTGACAAAGATCCAGGAAGCTCATCCAATTGGCACGATTTCTCCGAAAATAAAGAGGAGTTGTCTGATGGCACAGACGTGTGGACTTCTGACCCAGAAGAACCCTCATCTCCAAAAGAAGTAGCCTACTTCGACCCGGTTTCAACAGGCGATTGGGATCATCTCATAGCAAGCCTTGGGAAAATTACCGATCAAGAAGATGTTGGAAATAGGATGGGCCTCTAGGATAGGTTTCAAAAACTTTTGACCCACTTGACGCAGGGATCAACTATCCATAAGGCTATAAAACCCAATCCAAGATCTATGTCCTCAATCTCAGTCATCATGATCAGTAAATACAATCTATCTAGAAGATAGAAACAGCAACATATAAGCAACAAATAAATCTACAACATGCATGGAAGTAGATTATACCTTTGGAGCTCGGTTGTGCTCTAATGGAGGAGTTGCGTCTTTCTTTGATGATGAAACGCTTTCACTAATCAAATAGGGATCTCCAAGACCTCTTGATCTTCCACGCTATGACCCGTATTAGATTCTCCTTTTTCTCAAGAAGATGGTGGGATCTCCAAGAGAAAACTACTAGGAACTCTAGGGAGGAACTAGAAAGAGAACTAGAAGAGGGAGAGAGAGGAAAAACTCGAGCAACACTTGCTCTAGGGGACTTGGGCGTGAATCCCTAGGTGGATTTATGCATGGGACGTCCAAGGCCCTCTTCTCCTCTTATTTATAGCTTTTGCAAGTTGTCTCTTCTTTACTAATTACAATAGAAGTCTTACTTCTATTAATTAGTAACTTACCATATCATAATTAGAAGTCTCACTTCAAATATGATTAGTATCTTTCTAATTCCTTTCTAATTAAAATAGAAGTCTCACTTCTACTAAAATTAGTAAGTCTACTATTACCACTATTAGAAGTCTCACTTCAAATAGAAATAGTAACTTTCCTTTTTAGAGTTCAACTAGAATTAGATACTTTCTAATAATTGGGCTAGCGTGGGGACCACTAGGGATTCCTTAGAAAGCTGGCTCCAACTGGGACTCGCGACCGCACATCTCATGTGTAATCCGGGCCCACAGTTAATTGCAAATAACTCCACTATATAAATGCAATTGAACTCCAGTCTTAGGAATATTACATAGAAGACCCTAAACTTCCACATTACCACAAGTAGACCCCTCTATCAATATCCATGGATCAATTGGACCTGTCTTCCAAACTTGATCCATATCTTATTATCCTTGAGCCCCAATTAATTATAATGATCATAGGTACCTTTCCAATTAACTCTTAATCGGAATGGGTGCGCACTTACCAATGATAAATCCATTAATTGGCAGAAGGGGATATTAGAGATAGATTTCTTCTTGACTATTGAATGTTCCCACAGCTCTCCTACCATGTACCCAAATCACCGAGGTGTTGACCTACAGTTGGCCTCACTCATTGGTGACTCAAAGCAAATGAATAGATAGAAACTTGAGTTCATTAATGTCTCAGGATTGAGAGCCTATTGCTAGGGAATTATGAGAGCAGACCTTAAAATAAAGACAGTGTTTATAAGGTGCTTCTCATGGTCCTTCAATACATCCAATGTACCAGCACTATGATCCAGAATCTTCCATTCTGATGATCGAGACAAATCACACTATCTCATAGTGATCAAAGTATTGCAACCTTGTCAGTATGAGATGTCCAGTCTCATCACTGGTTGTGAAGATATTTAAGTATAAGATTTGTCACACATGTCTCCCGTATGTGGATCTCAACCATACACATGTGTTACATCTAATATACTTGTGGACCCCGGTTCATCTCATGAACCATCATGTCATTCGTATTGGTTATGTGCAAGTATATAATAAATCACCATTCATCTCATGAAAGGAAAGCATGAATATACTGATAAATAAAGAAATTAATCAATTTATTATATCATCTACTGGATTGAGTCCATAAAACTAACAATCTCCCACTTGGGCTCAATGCCAGTTAGAGTTGCATCTCATGCACATCCCTTTTACATATAGCTCAAAGACTTTGGTAGTCAAAGGCTTAGTAAATGGATCTACTAGATTGTCTGCAGAGGCTATCTTGGTGATCGTACATCACCTCTTTGCACAATCTATCTGACCATGTATAACTTCCTCTGTACATACTTTTTGGCTCTTGGGTTATTTGGACTTAGCGACTGCCCTGCTGTCATCACAGTAAACTGTGATTGGCTGTCCTGCCAAAAATACCACTCCAAGTTCCATAAGGAATCTTTTGAGTCAATCTGCTACCTTAGCTACTTCTCAAGCTGCTACAACATAAGCACATACCCAGAAGTTGATTTCCTGGAATCCTGATCTGACTAGAAGTCAGTATCTATGTAACCGACTGGTAATCAACTCATCACTGCTATGACTCAACATGTGATCTCTAGTCCTTCTCAAGTATTCGAGAACACATCTTATAACAGTCAATGATAACAGTACAAAGCTTAGCTTACCGTACCAGAACCTTATCTATGTACACATTATTGGGATAAGCCCATCATCCTATTTTTCCAGTCTCAATGGAAATTGATTCCTAGGATGTACCTGGCTTTTCCAAAGTCCTTTATTATCAAAAGTCTTAGCCAACCAAAACTTTTACTGTTGACGATATCCCTATATCACTCCATAGGAGAAGGATGTCGTCGACATATTATATCAAAAAAAAAAAAAAAACTACCCTGCGAACTTGACTTTTCATTTACACATGACTTATCCGGATTCTGATAAAAATCAAGTGACTTGATTTGCTTTAGTCAATACGGATGTTCCTGTTTCGGGATATCTGCATGAATCCATAAATGGACTTATGCAGCCTGCAAACTCTTCGCACTTGGTTAGAACCATCTGGTTACATCATATAGATGTTTTCCTCAAGATTCCCATCGTGAGATGCTGTCTTGATATCCATTTGCCAAATCTCGTCACCGAGATGAACCGCAATGGATAAGAGTATCCAGATGGAACTCTTCCATCTGGCTCTCATTTTCTTTTGTAGACTCACTTGCACCTAATAGGTTTGCTATTGGCAGGCAAGCCCACAAGTATCCAGACCTGATTAGAGTACAAAGACTCTACCTCAGCTTTCATAGCATCTAACCAACGTCCCAAAACTATGTCATTAACTGCTTTATCATAGTTATAGGGATCTTGTTCCGGTTACACCGGGATTGCCTTGTAAGACTTTCCCTAGACCGAGAACTTGTCAAGGGTCCTGACAATACTCCCACTATGACAAGGCACTGGTGTAGTTACTGGGTCAAATATGGCGGATTTTCTTAAAGTTTGGTTATTCTTGGATTTGGAATTGTTCTTTCTTAAATTTCTTCCAAGATAACCATATCTAAAGATTTCCAGTTAATCTTATAATCTCCCTCCAGAAAACCGCATTGGTGCTGCGAAGCACTTTTTGCTCTCTGGGATTATAGAGCAACCAACCTTTAGTTCCTTTTTGGGATAGAATATAAACATATATACTTCCGACTTCGATTCCAACTAATCCGTCTTATCCTTCAGCACGTGTGCCAGACAACCCTGAAAACGTTGTAGACTAGGCTTTCGCCCTGTCCATAACTCCCTGGGAGTCTCAAGTATAGACTTAGATGGAATGAGGTTTAGTATATATATTTCAGTTTCCATATCCCAAAATATAGGTAATCAGTAGAAACTTAATCATAGAGTTGATCATATTTAAAAGAGTCTTGTTCCTTCTTTCTACTATTCCACTCTGTTGAGGCAAACCAGGAGCAGACTACTGGGATCAAATCCCATTTACTGATAAGTATCCCATAAACTTAGCGGAGAGATATTCGCCTCATCGATCTCATCGAAGAGTATTTATACTTTTACCTAATTGCTTTTCCGCTTCCGCTCGAAACTCTTTGAACTATTCAAAAATCTCGGACTTGCGGTGCATAAGGTATATGTATCCATATCTCGAGTAATCATCGGTGAAAGTGATAAAATACTCGTATCAATCTCTCACTCTAATATTATGAGTCCATACACATCAGTAAACACTAACTCCAATAAATCTTTGGCTCGACTGCCCTTAGATGAATAAGGGTCTTTTGGTCATTTTGCCTTCCAGACAGGATTTGCAGATAGGCATTGATTCTACCACCAATGAAGGCAAGATACCATCTTTCACTAGCCTGTTAATCCTGTTTAGGTTTATATGACCTAGCCTCTTAGGTGCCAAAGTTTGTTGGATTAGATGAAGGTGACTACCTCTTTAATGATGGTCTATTATTAGCATCAGCGTCATGTATCTCATACATTGTGGGAGTTAACAAATAAAAGCCATTGATTACCTTGTCAGAATATATAAGAGTACCGCTCCTCTTTAAGACAATTTAATTACCAAAAGTAACTGAATAACTCTTATTCATCATACTAGAAATTAAAATTCCGTCTTAAAACGGTACATATAATGTATCTGACAAAATCAACTTAATATCTGAAAATAACTAAGTTACTACTCCTACTGACACTGCTTCTGCCTTGGCTTCCGATCCCAGGTTAATACTGATTTCCCGGTCATTAATCCACCTGGTTACCTGTAACTCCTACAACATATTACTGATGTAATTAGTTGCACCAAAGTCTACAAACCAAGATTCTGAAGTACTAGTTGAAAAACTATCTTCAGAAATAAATGACTCAATCATACCTGAGGTCTTTTCCTTTGACAGAAATCGTGGACAATTCCTCCTCCAATGTCCTGTCATACCACAGTGGAAACACTTTCCCTTTGTTCCCGTACCCTTGACCTTGGCCATACCACTAGTGGAACCATACTCCACCTTAGGACCTTTGATGACTGATTTCTTCTTGCTATCCCGGTCTTTGCCTTTCGGCTTAGACTTAGCAAATGACTTTTCTGTCATGAGGGCAGTTGGTCTTCTCTTCATGATTTCCTCAAACACTACCAGCTGGCGAGACAACTCAGCTATGGTCATTTCCAATTTACTATAATTGATCTTGAAATGTTTGAATGAGTCTGGTAGTGATTGAATGATCATGTCATTTTAGTTAAGTGTGACCCACCAACTAGCATTGTATGACAACCGTTGTGAGCAGCTCCTCCTAGGGGAGTAAGCCTCCACTCCGTCTCACCAACACTATCCATAGGAGATCCATATCTTGTAACCAGACAAGTAAAAGCCCTCCGAAGGAACGGCCACACTCTTGGTGGCGCGAGGCTAATACTTTCCTTACAATGGACCTATGGTGGAAAACCCTGGGGATTTCTAAAATTAAATGCCCCGCTCCCACTTAATATTTTAGAATTGAGGATTTCCTTTTTAAGGTATTAAGGCCCACATAAAAATATGAACATCAAATCATCTCATGATATGATCTAAGATTGGTTCCAAGTCAAGTTATTATAAGGAAAGTCTAGTTTCTAAAATTAGTGTTACCAATGTGTCCATCTCATGAGTCATCAACACTAATTAGAACTCTTTCCAAAAATAATTTGATTTGACCAATATTAGTAACTTGCTATGTTTGGATCAGATTTGGAAACATTCTAAATAAAGCATTCAACTATAAATAGAAAACGCTAAAATGAGAAACTAGTCCTCTCCTCCACATGGCCCAAGCGGAATAGACTTCTTGGACTTCTAGACTTTCCAAAATTTTGGAATTCCTCAAACACTTTGGGAAACTCCAAAACACCTTTGGTAATCTTCAAACTCTTTGATTTGGAGTCCAACTTCACTTTCCTTCTTAGTCTCGGACATCGCCAGAATTTACAAATTTAAAAAATTACATAAATTCCTATGTCTCTACGATGAGACTTACATGATAATCTATTAATGGAAATAAAAGGCTCATAGGGAATTTCACCATGCCTTGCCCTAAACCGGGAAAACAAGGAAACCATGATGCCCTTTACAACTTGCCAAAAATAAACATTCAACCATAAAAGAAAGTAAAAGACTTGTGGGCCATATGGAGAGGACATGATAACCTGCATGTTAGTATCTCATACTAGCAAAGCAACTCACAAAGCCGGGTTACCAAATAATGGAAAGACAGGATGCCAAATATTGCCACTACTATGATTCATGCCCCCTACGCAGAGGGGGTCCGGGGGTGTCCCCCGGCGGGGGTCGAGCTGCCCGGTCAGCTCGCGGGGGCCCAGGGGGCAGTCTGTTCGGTCGACCTACTAAAGGGTTCGGTCGACCTGCCTCAGTGTCTTCGGTCGACCTGCCAGAGGGCTCGGTCGACCTGCCTGACGGAAATCTGCAAGTTGGGTTTTTGTATTTCGTGTCCAACCATCTCCAAAACTCTTCTAAAGATTTCCAATGGCTTCCTACCATCATTCCATCATTGTTAAACCCTTATGTGACTATCCAAACATGGATTTACTAATTGTCCAAGCAAAACCATCAAACTGATCCATACATAGCCCTTGATCTATCCTCTTCGCATCTCATGTAAAGATTAGATCAAGCTTACTGATCTAACATGATAAGAGATGAGGTAAGGCTCTGATACCAATTGTTGGAAATAGGATGGGCCTCTAGGATAGGTTTCAAAAACTTTTGACCCACTTGACGCAGGGATCAACTATCCATAAGGCTATAAAACCCAATCCAAGATCTATGTCCTCAATCTCAGTCATCATGATCAGTAAATACAATCTATCTAGAAGATAGAAACAGCAACATATAAGCAACAAATAAATCTACAACATGCATGGAAGTAGATTATACCTTTGGAGCTCGGTTGTGCTCTAATGGAGGAGTTGCATCTTTCTTTGATGATGAAACGCTTTCACTAATCAAATAGGGATCTCCAAGACCTCTTGATCTTCCACGCTATGACCCGTATTAGATTCTCCTTTTTCTCAAGAAGATGGTGGGATCTCCAAGAGAAAACTACTAGGAACTCTAGGGAGGAACTAGAAAGAGAACTAGAAGAGGGAGAGAGAGGAAAAACTCGAGCAACACTTGCTCTATGGGACTTGGGCGTGAATCCCTAGGTGGATTTATGCATGGGACGTCCAAGGCCCTCTTCTCCTCTTATTTATAGCTTTTGCAAGTTGTCTCTTCTTTACTAATTACAATAGAAGTCTTACTTCTATTAATTAGTAACTTACCATATCATAATTAGAAGTCTCACTTCAAATATGATTAGTATCTTTCTAATTCCTTTCTAATTAAAATAGAAGTCTCACTTCTACTAAAATTAGTAAGTCTACTATTACCACTATTAGAAGTCTCACTTCAAATAGAAATAGTAACTTTCCTTTTTAGAGTTCAACTAGAATTAGATACTTTCTAATAATTGGGCTAGCGTGGGGACCACTAGGGATTCCTTAGAAAGCTGGCTCCAACTGGGACTCGCGACCGCACATCTCATGTGTAATCCGGGCCCACAGTTAATTGCAAATAACTCCACTATATAAATGCAATTGAACTCCAGTCTTAGGAATATTACATAGAAGACCCTAAACTTCCACATTACCACAAGTAGACCCCTCTATCAATATCCATGGATCAATCGGACCTGTCTTCCAAACTTGATCCATATCTTATTATCCTTGAGCCCCAATTAATTATAATGATCATAGGTACCTTTCCAATTAATTCTTAATCGGAATGGGTGCGCACTTACCAATGATAAATCCATTAATTGGCACAAGGGGATATTAGAGATAGATTCCATCTTGACCATTGAATGTTCCCACAGCTCTACTACCATGTACCCAAATCACCGAGGTGTTGACCTACAGTTGGCCTCACTCATTGGTGACTCAAAGCAAATGAATAGATAGAAACTTGAGTTCATTAATGTCTCAGGATTGAGAGCCTATTGCTAGGGAATTATGAGAGCAGACCTTAAAATAAAGACAGTGTTTATAAGGTGCTTCTCATGGTCCTTCAATACATCCAATGTACCAGCACTATGATCCAGAATCTCCCATTCTGATGATCGAGACAAATCACACTATCTCATAGTGATCAAAGTATTGCAACCTTGTCAGTATGAGATGTCCAGTCTCATCACTGGTCGTGAAGATATTTAAGTATAAGATTTGTCACACATGTCTCCCGTATGTGGATCTCATCCATACACATGTGTTACATCTAATATACTTGTGGACCCCGGTTCATCTCATGAACCATCATGTCATTCGTATTGGTTATGTGCAAGTATATAATAAATCACCATTCATCTCATGAAAGGAAAGCATGAATATACTGATAAATAAAGAAATTAATCAATTTATTATATCATCTACTGGATTGAGTCCATAAAACTAACAGAAGACCCGTGGAAAGGAACAAAACCTTGGTCTGGAAATGCCTTTGAAAACCCAGAAGGTTTCGTTGAGCTGGAAGCCTCCGAAAATATTGTGGAGGAACCACCTTCGAACCTTCCAACAGAAGATCCTGTTCAAAAGATAGACTTGGGAACACCAGATAACCCACGTCTTGTATTCATAAGCAAGAATATAAAGGATGATGAGTTACCCGAGTATATCGCCTTTCTTCATGAGTTCGTTGATTGCTTTGCATGGTCTTACGCTGAAATGCCAGGCTTAGACCCCAAAATAGCAGTTCACAAACTCAATCTTCAAGAAGACACCAAGCCTGTCAAGCAAGGCCAAAGAAGATTCCGTCCAGATGTGATGGATAAAATTGAACAAGAAGTTCAAAAACTCAAAAGCGTCGGCTTCATCCGTGAGGAACAACATCCTGAATGGTTGGCCAACATTGTCCCCGTGACAAAGAAGAACGGGCAGATCAGGGTCTGTATTGACTATAGAGACCTGAATGGCGCATGCCCTAAAGATGAATTTCCGCCCCCCATACCAGAGGTAATGATCGATAATACCTGTGGATTCGAGCGAATGACATTCATGGATGGTTTCTCTGGCTACAATCAGATAAAGATGCATCCTGAGGATGAAAAACATACATCCTTTCGAACCCCATTTGGCGTGTATTGCTACACTGTCATGCCATTTGGTCTGAAAAATGCTTGTGCCACATATCAGAGGGCTATGATGAGGATATTCCAAGATATGCAGCACAAGACAGTTGAATGTTACGTTGATGACCTCGCCGTCAAAAGCAAAAGAAAAGAAGATCATCTCAAAAACCTTCGAGAAGTCTTCATCCGGCTTCGCAAACACAAACTGCGAATGAATCCTTTGAAATGCTTCTCCGGCGTCTCGTCGGGTAAGTTCCTCGGATTCTTGGTTCGGAAAGCTGGAATAGAGCTTGACCCCATAAAAGTCAAAGCCATTCTAGAAATGCCCTCTCCAAGAACCTTGAGAGAACTCAAAGGGCTTCAAGGGAGATTGGCCTACATCAGACGGTTCATCTCCAATCTTTTGGGGAAATGCCGTCCATTCTCCCGATTGATGAAAAAAGGTGTAAACTTTGTCTGGGATGCTGACTGTGAAGCTGCTTTCCAAGACATCAAGTCATACTTGACAAAACCCCCAGTGTTAGCTGCTCCTACCACTGGAAAACCATTTATCTTGTACATAATAGCCCTTGATCACTCTTTGGGAGCTCTGCTTGCGCAAGAAAATGATCAAAGAAAAGAAGCTGCTCTATATTACCTCAGCCGCATGCTAGTAGGTGCAGAGCATCGCTACTCTCCAGTCGAAAAAGAATGTCTTGCAGTGATGTTCGCCGTACAAAAGCTGCGTCACTACTTGCTTTCCAACACAGTATACCTGGTCTCAAGGGTCAACCTTTTGAAGGTCCTTGTCACAAAGGCAGGTTCTCTCAATGCTCGACTGGCAAAATGGTCCATCCTTCTGTCACAATTTGATATTAGGTATGTACCACAAAAAGCAATCAAAGGGCAAGCTCTAGCGGACTTCCTCGCAGAGCATCCATTGCCTAAAGATTCTCCACTCAGAGATGATCTCCCAGACAAACCAGTCTACAATGTGGAGACTTTCTCACAAAGTGCCTCCTGGGACATGTACTTTGACGGTGCAACCAGGACGAATGAAAAAAGACAGCTGATCTCGGGAGTTGGCATCCTCTTTGTTAGCCCCGACAAATACATGATTCCACACGCTTTCTCGCTACTGGAACCATGCACAAACAATGCAGCTGAATATCAAGCTCTGATCTTAGGATTGGAACTCGCCATCGAATCCGGTATCACCATGCTGGAAGTCTTTGGAGACTCTCAACTGATCGTCAACCAGATGAATCAGAAATTTGAAGTCAGGAAGCCAGATTTGTTGCCTTACTACAACAAGGCACAATCACTTCTGCAAAAGTTTGACATCTGTCACATCACCCACATTCGTAGAGGTGAAAACATACGTGCAGATGCCCTAGCCGGACTTGCCGCATCCATGGCAATCCAGGAAGGGGAAAACATGCAAATCATAGTGTGCGAAAGAAGAATCCTTCCTCCTTTTAACACACACCAAGCAGTTGCTGAATGCCACCAAGTGGTCGGAAGTCGGATTTCAATCCTTCAAACTTCAATCGGCGACTGGAGGGATCCGTTCATTGATTACATTATGTTCAGAATCCTACCTGAAGATCCAAAAGAACGGGTAAGCATCCAAAGGCGAACCCCAAGCTTTCATTTGGATATTCCTTCAAAAATCCTTTACAGGAAATCCTTCAACGGAGTACTTCTACGCTGCTTGTCACAATAAGAGGCTGAAGAAACACTCAAAGAAGTTCATGCTGGTCTTTGCGGAGCTCATCAGGCTGGACCTAAGCTCTATGATCAGATAAAAAGGTTAGGATATTACTGGCCTACCATGGTAGCTGACGCGATGCAATTTGCTAAGCGCTGCCAACAATGCCAAGTTCATGGAGATTACATTCACATGCCTCCAGAATGGCTGCATCCTACAACGATCTCATGGCCTTTCGAAGCCTGGGGTATGGACATCATAGGTCCTATTTCTCCCCTTCGAGCAAAGGTCATCGCTTCATCTTCGCCGATACGGATTATTTCTCCAAGTGGTCAGAAGCATTTGCGTTTAACGAAATGAAGACCTCATCAGTCCTTCAGTTCCTGTGCACCAACATCATTTGTCGTTTCGGCATACCCAAAAGATTCGTCCATGATAACGGACCACAATTCCGGGATCATCGATTCTACAGGTTCTACGACAAATACAAAATCCAAAGCTGTCCTTCGACTCCATACAACCCGGCAGCAAACGGGTTAGCAGAAGCTTTCAACAAGACACTCTGCAAAATCCTCAAAAAAATGGTCTCTAGTCACAAAAGAGACTGGAGCGACAAAATGTCTGAAGCTTCGTGGGCCTATCGAACCACCGTTCGAGGACCAACCCATAGCACACCATTCTCCTTGGTCTATGGATGCGAAGCTGTCGTACCCTTGGAAGTACAAATTCCTTCCTTGAGGGTATCCTTGCAAAATGACATGACTCAAGAAAGCAATGTCAAATTGCGACTCCATGAGCTGGACAATCTCGATGAGAGACGGCTCGAAGCTCAACAAAGCATTGAACTTTACCAAGCACGCATGGCAGGATCTTTCGATAAAAAGGTCAGGCAACGCGCCTACAAAAAGAGTGACTTGGTTCTTGCGGTAAAAAGACCAATGGTCTTCGCTCACAAGTCCAAAGGCAAATTTGAGCCAAAATGGGAGGGACCCTACGTCATCGACAAGGTTTTCTCCAACGGCGCATACGCACTCCTAAACATGGAAGGTGACAGATGTATGCTGCCCATCAACGGCAAGTTCTTAAAGCGGTACTACCCTTGAAGACTTACCCAACTGGGTAAGAGCAATGCCTGTACGGCCAAAACCGGTTTCCAGGTACACGCTCGCTAAACCCACCTTTTTTTTAGAATTTTCATATCAAATGTTGAAATTTCTAGAAATTTAAAACAATGCTTACTTTCATCGTTTCATTGTTCAAAAAAAAAAATCCAAGTTTAGGAACCTTTCCCTAACTTGACCAAAATTTTCAGCCCTTGAACCCAAAATTCATGGTTTGAAACAAAATCCGGATTCAGGGATTTCCACCCTAGTCCACCCTGCCTTTTACTGCCAAAATGGTTTTAGGTCAAAACTTATGACCCTCGTGTATTTAAATAAAAAAAAAAATGGTTTTTCAAAAAAAACCGCGAGGAAGCGACGCTTAGTCGATACTCGCACAAATCGGAAGCATATGAACCATGTTCGACACTTCCAAAATCGCAGGGAAGCGACATTTCGTCGATACTTGCAAAATCCAAAACCATGGAGACGCAACATTTCAGTTGATATCCATAACCCAAAGGTTCGAAAAAACCACAAATTTCAAAAATCGTGGGGAAACGACATCAAGTCAGTACCCGCAAAACCAAAATTTTTGAAAAGCAAGGATGCGACATTAATCGATACTTGCACCCAGATCCACGAGGATACGACATTCCATCGATACTCGCAACCGAATGAGCAAGGATGCGACATTCCATCGATACTTGCAAGAACATTCAGCAGGGAGGCGACTTTTAGTCGATACTTGCATTTTTGAAAACCAAACCGGCTATAAATGCCATCAAAACAGGCTATAAATGCCACAAATCGGCTATCAATGCCACCAAAACAAAACCGGCTATCAATGCCACAAACAAAAAAAAACTTGGATTTCAAAAGAAAAACCGGCTATCAATGCCACCAAAACAAAACAGGCTATCAATGCCACCAAAACAAAACAGGCTATCAATGCCACCACAAACCGGCTATCAATGCCACCAAAAACCGGCTATAGATGCCACAAAACAAACCGGCTATCAATGCCACCAAAACTGGCTATAGATGCCACAAAAAAAAACTCGGCTATCAATGCCACAAGAAAAGCTGGCTCTCATGCCAAAATTGGCTTCCATGCCACAAACAAAAACCTGGCTTTCATGCCAAAACAATCATTTGACAAAAGATTTTCACAAAATGACAACCTTTTGATCAAATCCCATTTAGCAATTACTTTTATCACAAAAAGATTCAAGTGAGCGTAGGGATAAAAAAAAAAAGAGTACCAAAAAATTCATGTGGTACAAAAAAAAAGAAAGAAGGATGGTTTCTGTAAAAAAAAAAAAAATAATACAGGAGCTCAATCAAAAATGGTCTCCAGCCAAGAGCTCAGCTCCTTAAGCAAGCTTTTGGCCTCATCCGTCAAGGATTCCAAGGCACGCTTCTTCAGGAACTTGCCATGAGATGCTGGGGTGGGCTGTAACCCTTCTTTCGCACTGGGAAGCTTCCCCCGAGCGGTTTTCCATTGTTTGTTCTCATCAGACTTCCTTTTGAGAACTCGATTGGCATCCGCAACTCGGTGAATCAGAGCAGTCTCCCTTTCACGAGCCTCTGTTATTTCAGTCCACTTGGCAGCGACTTGTGCCTGTAATTGCTCAAGACGTTTCCTGGCCCCATCTCGACGTCCCTGAACCGTCGGATCCTCATGCAGGCAAACAAAAGTGATTCGGACACGGCTTTGCCCTTAGCCAGTCGAATCATCAGAGGATCATCATCCTGTGCAGCACCCAGCTGGTGGAAGCCAGGACAGTGGTGTACATACCACGAATAAAAGATGTGGGCTGAAAATACCCTATTCATGGGAAGCCCAAGCCGAACCAAAAAAGCAGCAGCCTGCAGTTCGGTACACAGGTAGGAGTAAAGAGCTGGCACCAAAGCAAGCTGCTCTCCAAACGCCATCTGACAAGCCGGAAAAATACAATGCGGCCTGATGTGCATTCCATCTCCTCCAGCAAAAATAGCCTCACCAAGCCAATAAGTGAGGTAAACAGCGAGATCTCTCCGTAGTGCAATGTCAGGACATATGGCGTTTGTACTTGCACAGAAATCTCTCAACTCTTCTTGCATGGCCAAGATCTTCTTTGAACTTGGATCCTGAGCTCCGGCTTCCTGGGTCACGCTATCAGAAGACTCCCTACTATCAAAAAGTTGGGGAATGAAGAGCTAAAACTCTTCCAACTGCTGGATCTAACTTTCAAACCCTCCTTCTCCTTCAAAAAATCATAGAAGGCGACGAGCTGAAAGTACAGAAGCCTGAACTCCTCAGACTGCCCCTTGAGGACGCTGTCAATCGGCATAAACTCCTCATAGAGTTTGCCGAGGATGGGCAATCCAGTAATGGCGCTTAGCTCCTTCAAAGAAAAACCAATCTCACCATTCGTCACAACGAAGGTATTGGTTTGTGGGAGGAATGTTTCCAGCATAGCCATGAAGGCTTCGTCGGAAAAGATCACGGTCTCCCTAAAGGCACGGACCGCATCAAAAATCCCGGCTTCCTTCAAAATGGCGCTACCAATCAGCAGGACGCGATCAGTCCACGACTTCCACTCGGAGTCAGCATTGAAGCGGCCACGAAGTCGGAAAGGCTTGATCCAATTGCTGCCGTCACCGCTGAAAATACCAAGGCCCACCGGTCTCAAATTGACCGACGGATAATCAGAGCCCTGGTAGCCGCTGGATGGCATCAAAAGGTCCATGTCAACAGGCGACCTCTCTGTATATCCAGGAGAACCGCCAATAAAAACCCCGGTCTTGATTACATTTGTCCTTCTCACCCAGCTTGGAGGATCTTCCCTCTTAGAGCACGTGGGGGCAAGGCTCATGATTGAGACGGTGCGATCAAACGTCGACCGGGTAGCAACAGTCTTCTTCTCACCATCTGCTGTGAAAGAAAACTGAAAACATCTCCTCTGGTATGTCATGTCATCAGGGACTGCATCACCAAAGAAGAAGGTAGGCTTGGGCAAAACGCTCTGATCTTCCATCACCCATGGACGACTGCTTACCATGATCTTATAGAATTCCTCTCCCTTGAGAGTGATCAGTCGCTGCCTCATCTCATCTCTGTTGAGGGAGTCGCACTCTTCCAGATTTCTCTCAACATACTGGACCTTCTCAAAAGCCTGCTGAACGGCAGGATTAGAAGATCTAGAAGATCGACGAGGTACGCTTGTAGCAGGCTCTTTACCCTTGTTCGTTCTGGAGGAACCACCTGAAAAGGATGGAAAAGAAAAAGATCAAACATCAAAATGACAGAATCTCGCTAAAAAAAATCTGGCGAAATTTTGACATGATGACGGGGCAATTCCGAAGAAAAGGAACTATCCTGAAAGAAATAAGAAAGTTTGAAGATGGGCTCAACATCGCTGCGAGCTCCGAAACTCCAAACTTTCGAAACCTCAAAGTCTCCGCAAAATCAGGAAGGGCTCAACATCGCTGCGAGCTCCAAATTCCTAAAATTGCGAAAACTTTCAGGTATGCTATCACATCATGCTACAAATTTAATTTACAATTGAATGCATGCATAAACATCTAGGTTTGCCAAAAAAAAAGGGGCATTATCATGATGAGCAAAAAAAAAAAGAAAAGAAACTTTCTCAAAAAAAAAAGGGGAAAGAAAACAAAAAAGAAAAGAAAAGAAACTTTCTTGAAAAAAAAGGGGAGGGAAAGAAAACAAAAAAAAAAAAAAGAAGAAGAAAAAAAAAGGGGCTGGCCCACAGGCCGTGGCCCACTGGCCACGTGGCCGTACGGCCAGATCCGTACGGATCTGTCCGTACGGCCCACAAACAAAAAAAAAAAACAAAACATGAAAAAAAAAGAAAGAAGAAAAGAAAAGAAAAAAATGTGTGAAAAAAAAGGAAAACACATGAAAAAAAAAAGAAAAGAAAAAGAAAGAAACAACAAAAAAAAAAGAAAAGAAAGAACTTTTTTTCCTATAATGGAGTTTTCTTGAAAAAGGGAACTTACTTGAAGCCATTGATGGAGAAGAAGAAGAAAAGTCTTGAAGATCTTGAAGAAGAAGAACTCTTGGTCTTGAAGCCCTCTTGAGATTATTGCAAAAGAAAGTAATAAGAGCAAGAGATCCAACCTCCTCCTTGCTTTTATAGAATAGAGCAAACCAAAGAAGGAAAGAAGAAAGAGGTAAGTGTTACTAATTAGTAACCTTACCAAAAGAAAGAGATTAGAAAGATTCTTTCCCAAAAGAAAGATATCTTGAGGGATTCTCTCCCAAAAAGAAATCAATGAGAGATTTTCTCCCAATAGATAGGATCGATGAAGGATTCTTTCCTAAAAAAAAGATATCTTGAGATATCCTATCTCAAAATAAAGGGAATATGAGAGATTCTCTCCAAGTAAAGATATTCTTAGATATTCTCTATCCAAATGAGATATTTTTGGATATTCTTTACAAAAATGACACCATATGAGATCTAAGCCATTTCAAAAGCTTAAGGTCCCATGGGTTAGCCCATATGAGTCAGGTTTGACCACCTAGGCACTTGAAAAAAAAAAAAATTTTGGGCTTTTAGTCAAAGAGAAATCCCTCTTACCAAGAGCATACAAAAATGGTTCCATGCCTCTTTTGAGTTGATGGGACCATACAAAAGAAAATTCCAAGCCCCATGAGCTTCCAAAAATCAAACCATCCAGCCTCATCTACCAAATTGAGCCAAAATCTTGAAATTGACATTCCACAAAAATCAAACCAAATCCTGGCCCCCTAACTTGCCACATACAGCCTGTTAGGTCACAAGACCAAAACCAAAAACCAAAACCTGATCCCCTAACTTGCCACATACAGCCTGTTAGGTCACAAGATCAAAACCAAAATTGATCCCCCAACATTCCACATACAGCTTGTTGGGTCACACGATCAAAACCAAACCCGACCCCTTAACATGCCACATACAGCCTGTTAGGTCACAAGGTCAAAATCCAAATCCACATCCCTGATGTCATCTTCAAAACTTTGCCTCGAGATGGTACGTGATCCCTTTCACTACCATAAAATTCCCCTGGAAGCTCAAAAGGCTACAAATACCAAAAAGAAAGACTGCTCAAAGACTCTTGGTCAAGTCACAGGCTCTCCTTCAAAAATCTCTTCGAGGCACATCGACTACAAAAGTTAAGCAACTCATCGCTATACCTCGAGGGGGCATTTGTTGACACCAAAAATGTCACTTTGCCTCTTCAAGATCCAAAGAGCTACATGAAGTCGCAACCTGCCATAAATAGGCAATGCTACTTCCAAAAATCAAATCTTGTCAGAATCAAACAAAAACTGCAAGATCCTTCAAGACAGCCAAAAGAGGAGTACACAAGAAGTTTCGGGCAATTTCAAAATCATTTGGCCTAACTTCGCTTCTCCGACAGCTGAAAAGGAGCTCTCGGCGGCAAAAGCATCGGAGACACCAAATCTTCGATCAGAGCCGATGGATGGTCTCAAAATACTTCCAAAAGGCTCCACGTCAAGTTCTGAGTCAAACCGACAACGTTTGACCCTACATCAACCCTCGAACAGCTAAATCAAGCCTCTCGGCGGCGAGAACCACCGAGGCCATTACTCATCAGATAAAGCACATGGACAGCTTCAAAATGCTTATAAAGGGCTACACGTCAAATTTCAGGTGATTTCCACAACATTTGACCATAGTTTGACGTTCGGAAGTCAAATCAGGCCTCTCGGCGGCAAAGCTCTCCGGGACCATGATTTCCAAGACAGAGTCTATGGATCATCTTAAAATGACTCCAATAGGTTCCCTGTCAAATTTCAAGTCAATCGGACATCGGTTGACCGCACATCAAACTACGACATCTTCATCGCGACAAAAGCGAGTCTACTGGTGATAGGACCCCAAACGGCTTCAAAACTCAAACAAAAGCCTATGGTTGGTCTTATTTATTGCTCAGGAGGCTTCACACCAAATTTCAGGTCATTCCGACATCATTTGACCCAGTTTTAGCTTCTGACGGAAAATCGGCAGCTCTGCGCGACAAAGTCTTCGGCTTTCTCAGGAAATTGGAAACTTTTCAAAATAAAATGCAAGGACTCTCATCAGGTTTCCTACAAAGAAATCAGGCCGATAAATGGTCAAAATGTCAAGGAAAAGTACAGGAGAAAAAAGAATAAAAAAATAGCAAAAACGGACACAAAACGGGACAAAAAGGGGGAAGAACCCCCCCAGGGTCGCAGACCCCTGCGACCCTGGCCCAAGGTCGCCGGCGACCTTGGAGCCCGGGGTCGCCGGGAAGGCCCCGGAAACCCCGGTTTTCGCCATTTTTTTCCGCGATTCGAGAGCCCAGCCTCTGGTACTTTCCAAAATTCATGCTTTTGAGACACCAATCCTCTGACATCCGTCCAAAACACGGGTTAATCATCAAGAGTATCGAAAACAATATTGATCGCCACCCGGTCAACCAAAAAAAGTGTGCTTCTACCCGACCGATCGAGAAATCGACAGGACAGATGGCACCGACCCGCTGTTGGCAACAACCACCTGAAATTACATGGTCATCTGATGTCGATCTACATGAAGATCCATCGATGATCATCACCAGAAGAATCCCAAAAGACGCGGCACGGCCCGCGACTCTTCAGCTGCTCGGCGACCACTTAATGTGATTAATTGACTAGCTTTATTACAGTCATTAATCCATTTCTTTGGACGAACCAATCAGAAGCAAGCATTCGAGAGTTACAAGTCAAGAGATTCATGGCATTTAACCCATGAAACTCCTCCCATCATGGCGATTAAAGGCGATTAAATGCCCTCAATCTCCTCCGGCCAATCAGAAGCCAAGAAAAAGGAGTTACAAAATAAAGAATTCAATCTTGTAACTCCTCCCTTTATGTAGCTTTATGACAATTAAAGCTCATAAACCCTCCTAAAATGGCCACCTAAAAGCCTATAAATAGGAGAGCTCTCCAAGAAGAAAGAATCATCAGAGAAAAAAAGCACAAACACACAGACAGACAGAAGCACAGAAATTCAGAGAAGGAAAAGAGAGAAAACTCTGCGGAAGTTCTACACCGGCCACCGCTACAAGGTGACAAAAGTCCCTTGGGGGGTACTCCCCCCCAAGGTCCTTGCCTTCTCCTCCTGCCTCCAATGGCTTAGATGTGGCTTTTTAGCCCGTCTACTCGGCTTTTTATTGGACATAGGACCTCCTTTTGGTCTTTGTCCTCTAAAAAACCTGAGGTTATAGCCAAGCCAAGCGAATCAATAGCATCCTCTGTTCTCATCTGCATGGATGATGGCGAAGCCCACATATGGCTTGCGACCGTCAATCTAAACGAGTCCCCCACAATCTCCTGAGAAGTTAGATCCTCCTTTTCTTGCTTTTCATTGTAGTTTGTATTTTTTCAAAAGAGACAAAAATCACAACTCTTGTCTTTCATTATTGATAAGGATTGTAAATCGGCTATAAACGCCAAAATCGGCTATAAACGCCAAAAAATTGGCTATAGACGCCAAAATAGGCTATAAATGCCAAAAAAATCGCCTTTCACGGCAAACCAAGAAAAATGTCTCTTTTTTTAAATATATGTGCAATGGAAAACTTGAAAGAAGTTGATTTCCTTTTTACTTGCGAAGGTTGATCTCACGGATCACACTTGCAATTCCGAGTAAAAGAAA